>JAZHYW010000878.1:0-355487 GCA_037355805.1 Ixodes ricinus
TCGAGAGGAGAAAGCAGGGTTGCCAGACAAGCAGCAGCGTCCAAGATGGCGGAATTTACCATTTTTCGTGTTGGAGCAAAACTGGTGGCTATAGAAAAGTAATCATTTATACCTTGCGGAAATTATTCAAGCACATAATGGGCTCTTATGACCTGAGTTAGGAAATAAAACGACGCTTTGCCCCCTTTGCCCCGTAGACTCCCAGCAAAATTTAGCAATTAAATGGCGTCCATATCCCGTGATCCCCGACACCATACCCCGATCTAGCAGTTGCGCCCACCCTCCCTAGGTTGAGGCCTTTGGGGGACTTTGACCCCCTGGTGTACATATCAAAATCTCTCTACGATTTCTATTTTCTTTCTAAATTTAGTAATTTACGCATCGAAGTATTTAGATCCCGGTTTTAATGTGGAGTTTTATCAGCGGGGTGCAGTAAATCCCTTCGTTAGTTGAACCAGCGCTGTTGGAACAGCTACCGAACCGAACTGGAGTGAACCAGTGAGTGGACCAACCAGCCGCCGAGCGCGTCGTTTTTTTCTGTCAGCGCAGCGGAAAATGGGCGAAGAGACCTCGTCCGTGGATTCAGCCAGCAATGCGAATTCAAGGAACGAGAATATGGTGTGCGGCGTTGTTGAAGGTAAGTGGGGCTAGTTCTCGGGAGATTTCGCCAACGCCACAAGCACTCACTCAGCGGGCGAGCTCGACGTCTGTGAATTCCACTCCGGCGCCATTGGGGCACTACAGACTTCAAGTGGGGCACAAAATAAACACACCGAAATTATATGGCCCTCGTGAAAGTGCTCTGCTTGTATCAAGTGTGGTGTGTGGAATGTGCTACCGTGCTTGCTCTTCGTACTCGCCGTCAGTGGTGCGCAGACAGCACGCCGATATCGGCTCTGAGGATGTTGACATTTGCGGTGTCAAACAGAGCAGCGGAGTCACCCGAGAAACACTTTCTTACCCGATCTGGGGTCTCAGTTTGTGAGAGTATTCGTACAGTGGTATCGACGACTTGGATCAACTTATTATATCTCTTCTCGTGTATTAAAAGAAAGCCGATCGGACTAGTGGTCGCTTGCAGAGGTGGGGCCCTAGCCCCACTCACTAAACACCAAGACGTCGACGTCTCGGCAAGATGTCTCTAGCCCTGGGCGTCTTGTAGCTGTCATCTAGCGCAGCTTAAACGCTGTAATTTTTGGTGCTGCAGAAGTCCTGTTGCTCCAAAAATAGTGTGTAAGCTGCGCTAGATGACGGCTGCAAGATGCCCAGGGCTAGATAATTTATATATTTATTGATATACCTTAAAGGCCCTTCTGGGAAGGACATTACATAAAGGGGGGGGGGATGGGGGATAAGTACATCACATATGAAGCACACAAAAATAATAAAATTAAAAACTTGCACCGCAGTGCAAACATTCAAGAAATCGTAAATGAAGCAACAAAAAATAAAATCCGAAGTCAGACAATACCTAAATGGCTGCTGATAAGAGAATGAAAACGATCAAAGTTAAGGCCCGTTCACACTCTTGCGACCGAGTTCGACCGAGAGAGACCAAACCAGTTTTAAGCCTCTTGCGATCTCTTAGGACCAGCTCCGAGCTGGTCCTAAGAGATCACAAGAGGCTTAAAAACTGGTTTGGTCTCTCTCGGTCGAACTCGGTCGCAAGATGTGTGAACGGGCCTACGTCTCGGTGGCGATGCGCTCCATTAGATCATTCTACCACTTTGCTGTTTTGAGGAAGAAGGAATACAAAGAAGAAGTGCGACAGGTGGAACGGTCAATCTTGCATGAGTGATTAAGACGAGGTGTAATGAAATGTGACTGTGTTAGAGTGCCTTGGCTGAGAGAAGGTGCATAGTAAATGCGATGAAAAAGGCATAAGCAAGAACGCTTGCGTCTTAAGGCCAGTTCTGGAAGGTCGGCTTTTTGTTTTAATAAGGTGACGCTAGAATGCCGAGAATACTCACAAAAAATATGTTTTGAAAGGCTTCTATTTCAGTGATCAAATATGCTTGGTGAGGATCCCAGATGCTCGATGCATACCCAAGTTTCGGCTGAATTAATGAAAGGTATACAGTTTTCTTTAAGTGAGGAGGAGCACAACGAAGTGTATGTTTTAGGTAGCTCAAAGAACAATTGCACAATGATAACAGTGACCGAATATGTACCTTCCAGGAGAGATGCGAGTCGACGTGAACACCTAAGTATTTATAAGAAGAAACAGACTCAACAACGTTAGAATCAATAAAATAGTTATGAGGAAAAAAAGGTTTCTTTCCTAACAAACAAGATGAGTTTGCATTTAGAAGGGTTAAGCTTCATTAGCCAAGTCGAGCACCACAGGTTAGTGAGGTCATGTTGTAGTTCAATGCTATCTTCTTCGTTAGAAATTTGTCTGTATACAACGCAGTTGTCTGCAAAAGTATGGATGCGGGAGGAAATACATGAAGGTAAGTCATTACTGTATATTAAGAAAAGCAAGGGTCCAAGGACGGTGCCTTGAGGTACACCCGAAAACACAGGAATAGAAGTCGAACTATGAGATATGAGAGTTCACGACCGTGTACTGACTGAGGTCAGAAAGCCAGCCTATGATCCACAGGATGATTTTACTATCTAATTTTAGATGGGTAAGTTTTTGCAACAGATGCTTATGTGGGGCCTGGTCGAACGCTTTGGCGAAATTAAGAAAAATAACATCAATTTGGGAACCGAAGTCAATACAAAGATGGATATCATTAATGAATCCTGCGAGTTGAGTCTTGCAGGAATGACCCATCCGGTACCCATGCTGGTAATTAAAAATTAATTGATTTTCATCTAAAAACCGAATAATGTTAGAATGTAATATATGTTCAAAAATGTTTGAGGCTATGCTTGTAATAGATATGGGCCGATAGTTTAAGGGGGAGCTGCGTTCACCTGATTTAAATAATGGGACAATTTTACCGACCTTCCAGTCACTAGGAACAAAATGATAAAGCGAAGATTGTGAAAAATTTGCGGACAATGTGACAGTGGAAATTGTTTTAGTATTCATTAAAACCAGTGTTGTGCCCGTTACCTAAAAAAAGTAACGAAATAGCGTTACTCGTTAGTTTGGTAAACATTTATGCGTTATTGAGCTACGTTACTTTTTTTACAAACGTAACGATATACTGTTACCGTTACTTTTCAAAAATAACGAACGTTATTTTTACGTCATTTTGTGTCCGAGTACATATGTTTGGCAGAGATGTGTTCGCTTACAAACATGCCTTCGGTCTCGTGAAAGAGAAAACAATTCAATATTAGCCCAGCAGCTTAATATATTAGATTATAACCATGGTCGACATGTTTGCGGAATGCGTTAATGAACTTATTAAGAAGTTCTGGGAGCGCTAGCACTGGCATAAAGCAACGAGGGCAGTGAAACATCAGCAAGTTCTAAAAAATACCCGCGATCTGTCAACATTGTGAAAAGTGAGCTGAAGAGAAAACTAATTATAATCGAGAAACATACTCACCTTGATGTGCTTTTTCAAGTTAGAACTAGACGTCTTTGATGCGCTAAGCAGCTTAATTTTCGGCATGCAGAGTAGGCATTGAAACTATAAATTATCTAATTCCGTCTCCTTGAGTTGATATATTTCCTTCAGTCCTGGCCATGGCGATGGAGTTTTGTTATTCATGTCCATCTCACATGCAAAATGAGTCGGTCGCGGTAGTCAATTGGCTTTTATAAACTGCAGCATGCGAACGGGGACTGCTGGAACACAACCAGCCAACCAACACCCCTCATCTTTACGCCACTTTTAGTAACTGTCCGGTTCATACTATTTCCAGACTGATTTACTTCACTATTTGGAACAGGACACCGGTTACCAGCACACTGGTTATAATCACTTGCTGCCTCTTACCAGGAGTAGCTCTTAGTTTTTCTGCGAAAAAAAAAAAAAAAAGGTTTTGTGTTTGTAAGTTTTTTTTTCAGGTTTAAAACTTTTTTATTTTTTTATTATGACCTTAGGGAAGTAAAGACTAATCAAGCAGAAGATTCTTCTGTGCACAAAAGTGGGTCAGGAACGTTCAGGCAGCGAGGGGAAGAGCAAGAATAAAAAATTCCACAAAGGTTTTTTTTTTTTTTTTGTAACTAGAGAAACGAGGCAAATCGCTTTGCCACTAGTTGTCCACTGTTTTAAACGGATGTCTCTTTCTCTCCCCCCCTCCCCGCTGTCCACCTCTGCTGCACAAAGCAGAGGGGAAGAGGAGGGAGGGGAGGGGAGGGGCTGTAACGCAGTCGTTCGTTCAAGCCTTGTAAGTGGTGACACTATGAAAAAAAAAAATGAAAAAAAGGAGGACGAACGGAATTAGCTGGTAGCCGAAGGTTTGTTTCGCCTTCGAGAAGCGAGATAGGGTTGCCTTTTAACGGATGTCTCTTTTGGTTAGAAAGGTTTTTTTTTCTTAAGTTTACTGTGACGGATGCTGGTTCTGTGCAGCGATAAGCTTGTGCGGGATTTTGAGATGGATGGGTGAATAGATGAACTGATAAGTGGAAAACCCACCGTTTTAGGAAATCGAAGGTTCAGAAGTCTTAGCAGCAATATATGGCATTGCCAGGGCATTGCGTGCTCAAGCGCAAGTAGTTGCCCCTCGAGCAGAAAAGCTAGATCCTCCATTGAGCTTAGTGACCTAAATTTTGTTCCCCTAACGTCTCCAGTTTTATGCACAAGATTGCTATTCTAAACATTAGATCAGGCGTCGAGACCTTTTCCCAAATAGCTAATGTATTTCACCAGTTTTGGTCAAAAGTAGCGAGTAACGAGTAACGTAATTTGATAGCCGATACCGTAAAGAAGTAACGAAAATACTTTACTCATAAAGTCATTCAGAATACTAACGAGTATGTTACTGCGTTAGCGAAAAATGTAACGCGTTAACAGTAACGTCATTACTAGTAACGCGTTACCTCCAACACTGATTAAAACCTTCGAATTAATTTCGTCTTCACCACTCGAAGAAGAAACCTTCAAGTTATTAATTAGTTTTACAACACCAGATGAATTAATCGTTATACTTTCCATTTGATCATGTTCGAAAAATGTATCCAAAATAGGCAGGGCCGTATTCTCACTTGAAAATACTGCAGAAAAAGCAGAATTCAAAACAGTAGCACTTTCGAGGTTAGATAGTGAATTTCCTGATATATCAATAAGATTAAATGCATCAGCCGATTTAGGATTTATTACTGTCCAAAATTTTTTGGGGTTTGTACGTAACATATTGGGGAGAGTGATTTGGTAGTAAGAATTTCTAGTTATAGCAACTTCTTGTTTATATTCTGTTTCGCACTCATGGTATGCCTGCCAGTCGGAGGGACTGTCACGGTACCTGGCACGCGTGATAGATGTTTTTTCTTATTCCCTAGGCGCCTCAGGCTTGCGTCATACTACAGAGAGACATTTGACGTCTTAATGAAAATAACGGGAATATGCTTATCAATCAGATATTTAACTTTATTTTCATATAGCTCCCAGTTTTGCTCAACTGTGCAGTTTTCAAAGTTATGCAAGAAAACCTTTTCATAAAAAAGTGCTAATTCACTGTTTATTGCATCGTAGTTAGCCCGACCATAGCTTCTAATGGGTTTACGAATAGTTTCCTTTCTTGTTGCTGGCAGAATGATTTGCGCAAACAGGACGTTGTGATCAGATAACCTTGGAAGGGTAGTAATTAGATGAAACAAGTCGGCTTGTCTAGTTAAGATGAGGTCAAGAATATTTGAGGTTGAAGTAGTGGAGCGTGTTGGTAGTGTTACATGTGCGAGAGGTTGAAGTCAAGGCAAGCTTCGATGAAACTTTCACACTCAGCAATGTTACCCTGACAAGAAGGATGCATCGTGGAAAATTATGCCCATTGCAACTTTTCCCTCTATTACATGCAAGTGCACGAGAGAGCATGAATTATAATAAAAATTAAACAAGAATCGTTACCGAAATCAAGTGGGGCACTTGATTTCCAACTTGATTGTCTCTGGAGCTAGAAGGGAAAAACGAACCCCTGTAGAAAGTAACAGATTATAACTTTGGAAAGTTTGTCATGATAAAGTGTCAGATTTCATGTTGCAAAACGCGCGAGTTCTTACATGTTTTTTTATCATCGAGGGTTTATTGACACAATATTTGTAATCTTCAAATATTCAGCAAATTTGCCATCAAAGCACGACTTCTCTGAGGTTTCATGCTTGCATTTGTGTGTCCCCAGATGCTAAAGGTGTTTTACACTATACCGAAAAAAGCATTATCAGAAAATAATAACATCCAAACTTTGAAAAGCAGCTTTACGTCAGGTTTTGCCCCATTTATTCACTCCTTTTCTTAGTCGAGATCAAGTAGGTGTAATCTTAATTTTTTGGTAGATTTCTCTTGGCTGTCTTTTAGGAAAGAAGCACCCATATCATGTGAGTTATTTTTTAAATTTTCTTTTCCAGGGTTTTATGGACGACCATGGACGACGGAGCAACGAAAAGATTTATTTCAGAGGTTTGGCAACACTGATTCTTGCTGCATGTCTTTACTCCAAGTTAATTTGACCCTACTTTGCTGCAATCATTTCTGATCTAACAGAAATCTTTGTTGTTCCAGGATGAAGAAATTGGGCCTGAACACTTACATGTATGCCCCAAAAGATGACTTCAAGCACAGAGCTTACTGGAGGGAGCTTTACACTGTAGAGGAAGCTGGTAATTTTGGTGTTTCTGTATATCCCCGTTTTCTATGACATGAGGACATTGAGAACAATGACACTTCTTTTCTCCTAGAGCACCTAACGAACCTCATTCAAGCTGCAAAGGAAAATGGAGTACATTTTTACTATGCTCTCTCTCCTGGCCTAGACATCACTTATTCTAATTCTAAGGAAGTCTCCTGTCTGAAGCGAAAGTTGGAACAGGTAAGGACCAAGTTAAAACTACCTTTGTTTGCTTGCTTTTTTTTTTTCACTGCATATGTATGATTACTAACGAAAGTTTCTTTTCAGGTTGCTCAGTTTGGCTGTAGTGCATTTGCGCTGCTTTTTGACGACATTGAACCTGAGATCAGCGAGACAGATAAAGAAGTCTTTCAGTCGTTTGCGCATGCGCAAGTTTCAGTAACAAATGATGTCTACCAGGAGTTGAATCAGCCAAAATTTATATTCTGCCCTACAGGTTGGTCATCGGTCAGTTTTATGTCTGCACATTCTGCAACTTATCATTGTTTTGCTGTCTGTTTACAGAATACTGTGCTGCTAGGGGCAGTTCCAAATGTCCAGAGTTCTGAATATTTGAATACTATTGGGCTCAAGCTAATGCCTGGCATAGACATTATGTGGACAGGTAAGGAAGTGGAATACTTCATCTTATGTCTCTACTTGTGGCAAAAAAGCATCCTCAGAATTCAACTTTTCTTTTTCTCGTGAGTTTAATTTCGTTGTTTTAGTAAAGGCAGCCAAAATGCGGCATTTTAAAATACTTAATTTCTTTGCGATTAATGGTAAATCGTTCTAGTGTCTGTAAACCCTGTCATCATGTGTGCCACCGTTTTTATGCATGCACATCTTTTTTGACGCACAGAAACAGTTTTTCAGCTGCATGCGATAATTTCCAGATGCTCTTAATATCTTGAGAAAATTTTCACTTTCCCCGGAAACGGGTCTGTAACCAAGACCACCATACTTTAGCAGCATGACAAGAGCTCTATAATTGTTTTAAAGCGGCTGGACGCAACTTACCGTAAAATACCGGGCAAGCGCCCACTCAAACTTTGGAGATAATAGCAAAAAAATGGGGGATGGGCCCTTCTCCGGTCTTCAATTTGACATATGAATGTACTGTGTGTATTTTCTCAGATCCTACAAATTTGGGAATGGGCGCTTAGTGTGGTGTGGGCGGATGCACGGTATTCTACGGTAAGTTCCATCCACCAACAAAAAGGCGCATGCTAAAAGAAAAAAAAAATGGTATGATGTGTCCGTGAGGACAGGTTTGTGTGCTTCCAAGACTGAGAGACCCCCGATGCCAGAACAGTGATTGCTGGCTCGATTGATAGTTCTAGCATGCCTGCCCAGTTGAAGGGAACCAGTAAAGGACACAAATGACCGACAGCCTGGGCTGATGGAGTCGACAATTCGCACGCTGTATCGGATACTTGCAGATGAATGCTTTGTGTGTACATTTTCTGCCAGCTAACCTTTCCATAGTCACTGAAAAAGCACGAACGTCTTACCTTTGACCGTACGCCCATTTTTTAAAATTTCTTCATAATTCTGCACTCTGCCCATGTTGCATTATTGTAAGGGAGCGTATTACGGCACAGTTGTAACAAACACGTTCGGGAATGCAGGTAATAAAGATCGCGTGACCGTGAAAGAGGAAGTAAAATCTATACACACGCAGTATATGTGGGACAAAGATTTGTTCTTACTTAGTCGCACAGCAATTGAGCGAACAAGTTTGGAATGTCGTCATAGCGTGCTTTCACATCTAGGAACACGGATGGCAGACGTTAAATAACTGGGAAGGAAAATTATCTTCTTTACATGCATGGTGCTCACTGTATATGATGCGTTTTTTGGTGCGAGAAAAGCGTTAAAGAGTTAATGTGAGCAGATGTCATAGCACACACTGCAGCACAAGACTCAATGAAAAAGTCAACAAAGAATGCAAAAATGTTAAAAATGTATGTATGGCGACTAAGCTGAAGCATTCTCTCACCTGTTTTCGAAGCCACCAAATTTTTGTAATTTCATTTGCAGTTATACAGCAACACGCTGTACAAAAACAAGCCCAAGTTTGCCCACACCAGGTGTGGGCACTGCGAATGCGCAAAAGCCAGATTCACGCGAGACAAAGCGCCTGTGCACACGCAGGGCCGACAGCAGTGGCACCGCTGTGGTATTACGTCGGAGATCTGAGTTGGTGTATAAGCATGCAGCTCTCCGTTCCTACTCTCTGGCATTTGTGTTTACTGCTTCGTGCCGTCGGCTTTTCGGGAGCAGCTACCCATGCTGACAGTTGCGTATAGCAATGACTGTCATCGACGTGTTACCTACAGCCATATATTGCGCTCTCAGTGGGAGCCTTAACTGTGTTGCAATATTGCAATTGCATTATAACTAGGGTGCCGTGTTTTCGGTAAAAACCAATAAACCCCGAAAGTTAACCCCCAAACCCATTTTATACAATGAGTAAAACCGAAAAAGCCCGAATGGGATGATAATGCAATTAATGCAAAGGTGCAAACGAGCTGGACAAAAATAATGATAATAATCACTTAGCTGTGTTTGGAGATTTGTGTTTGTCCTTTGTCCCCCTTGTTCACCTCCTTTAGGGATTATTATTGTTACCCGAATGGGAGCGGTCCACGAATCACAAAAACCAGAGATTCGTGGAATGAATCTTCATGGGCAGCTTTGTTTTGTGCTGATCCTGAACAAAGCCCCCACTGAGCTCTCCGTGAGGCTGCTACTGTCTTCGGGAACCATGCCCATTGTCCCGTTTCCTTCACTTGTCATTGTCCAAATGTTTTTCCCAATGTTTGGTTCCTGCACATTTGGAGGTCGGGGAATCCCATGTCCCTGCTTTTCTTCAACACAAAGCCCCACTAAACACAGATATTTTGGACAATCTCAAAAATTAACAGCAAACTATTACCTTATCTGTGGGAGAAAATAAACCCTAAAAAAATACACGCCGGAATTCGACAAAAAATGAACCTCAAAAACATTGAACCTTAAATATAACCACAGTTATTACAGTGTCGGTTAGGAGGCTTTTGCATATCGGTTCTGCCCTTGGCTCGAGGTGCAAGAATGCCAGCAGCGGCACTCGACTGACGCTGGCCTGTGTGCAGGGCACAAGGTGATCTCCAAGACGATAACAGTCGAGTCGATTCAAGAGCTGACGGAGGTGCTCCGGCGTGCCCCCGTGCTCTGGGACAACCTGCACGCCAACGACTACGACCAGAAGCGGCTGTTCCTGGGGCCGTACAGCGGCCGGTCGACGGACCTGGTGCCTCACCTGCGGGGCGTGCTCTCCAACCCCAACTGCGAGTATGAGGCCAACTTTGTGCCCATCCACACGCTGGCCCAGTGGAGCAAGTGCAACAGCGACGGCAAGCGAGACCTCAGTGAGACGCCCTTTGCTACTTTTTGGCTCGTGCCAAACTGATGGGACAAGCGTAGGCTGACCCCCAGGTGAAAATCAGTTGACTTCCAGCTGGATTATGGAACTGGAAATGAGGCAGTCCAGCTGGACTGCCTCATTTCCAGTTCCATAATCCAGCTGGAAGTGGACTGATTTTCGCCTGGGCCATAATCTACACTATAGAAAACGGCACAGGAAGGGGGGGGGGGGGGAGCGAGCGAGCCAAAAGAAAAAGCAAGCAATGCTACTATTCAGTTCAATGTACAAATGCAGACTTTTCCAAAGTTCTTCGTTTTGTTGAGTTCCCCAGAACCTTTCTTCATCTTTAAACAAAACCGAAGCATGCCAAATCTAGTAATATGGCAAAGTGCTCCTAACAAACGTCTGTGTGAACAGAATGTATTGACCGATAGAACCACAGAAAGAGCTCCAAATTTACTCTATGGAAGGTAACATTTTTAATAGGAGGATGTTTATTTTTATAAAATGTAATATGTATTCTTTTAGATTTCTTACACTCACTTATCACTCATTTCGCAATTATGCACGCATGTTCCCACGAAAACGGGACGTGAGGTTTCATTTAGAAAAAATGACAGGACGGCAGAAATGCACCTCTGAAACTGGGCTGTCGCGGCTAAAACGGGACGTATGGTCACTCTACACAAGCATCCTAATTTTGGAAAGCAACTTAAAAGGAAGCTGAAGAGCTTTTCGAAAAAAATTAGTTAATGGTTGATTCTGACGGGTTTGTGCCTGCTGAGTCCAAATATCGCAACAGTTTGACCCAAACTAATCACTAAACGCAAAAAATGTGAAGAAAACAGAAGCGATCACCACAGCAGCACGCCATTGGCTAGTGACGCGTGACGTGCCACTATGTCATAAGAGGACCATCTCGATTCTTGCTCTGTAGCTTGCGGAAGTAGCCGGGCGCCGAGGCTTCTGCTTTTGTGAATCGGGATCGGCTTCTGATTTTTCTAAATCTTTCTATGGATCCGAAAGAAAATGTGTCCAGAGGACCCTCGCCATGACAAAGTATGCGTTCCAGCCGTTGACAAAGCAGAAAAATTACCCCCTGCAATAATAAGGGCAAACACGAGGAACCGCTTGCGCCGACGCGACATGGCCGGCTTCATGCGCTCAGGACGTACTGACTGCTACTTATTGTAACGTAAAACGTTGACAATAAACAGAGTGCTATTGACGGAATTTGTCGGGCCGAATTAGCGTGACCCTCCCCAAAATGGTCGTCAGAGGACAAGAATTCGGCACACATCGGCCTTCATGCTTGGCAGCAGCTGGACAAGTGAGCGTGCAGGCTGCGCTTGTCAACAATCAATCCATTGATGAATATTTGGATTTGCATTTGTGGCCAATGAGTGCCATGATGGCATTTACCATCACTTGCAAATGCAAGTTCCATTATTTGCTTAAAAAGTATGGTGGAAGCTTGGAGTCATCGGTTCTGGTAAAATACTAAGTCATGAACACATGATTTCTCATTTGCTTTTGTGTTGAGAAGGAAAGCTAAGGAGGAAAGTAAAAAATAATTCCATATTGCCTTTAATTTCGCTATAAATCCCCCTATGATTTTTGTCGCTGGTGTGCAAGCAGGCTAGGTGGTGATGATCAAACATAATAATAAGCTTGAGACAAGAGCTGACATAAGGAGGCTGGGTGGTTTCGGGTGTTTCAGGCCCATGTTTCTTGAACATCTATGGTAATACTGCATTGCCTTAAATGGGTAGGGCTCTCTCTACGCAGTTTGTAGTGTGAGTGAAAGCGCAGAGACTTGCATCGGGCAGTAAAAATCCTTCTCTATAATGTGAAATGAAAGAAAACGTAAAGCGACGTGCCAAATTCTTTGGAACATGGCTCGACCTTTGGGTTACCAACTTCTGCACGTTCTGTGGTGTTGCCTCAGGCCACTGGCGTTCTCTTCTCTGGCAGACGAGTCGGTGAGCGCCGACATCCGGCTGGAGACGGAGGGAGACGGAGGAAGTGCCGTCGCACATGGGCCCCCACGCCTACCACCCACGTAAGGCACTCCAGGCAGCAATGGCGGACTGGATCCCCGAGTTCTACCGCACCAAGAGCGCCTACGGTCGCCTCCTGTCTGGCGCTTTCCTCCCGGGTGCACCCACGGGCAGCCAGCAGGCGGCTCTGCTGGACGACGCCAGCTTCCAGCCCCTCTCGAGTGAGCTGGTCAACTCACTGGTGCAGCCCACACTCGAACCCATGGACTGCAACACGTCGCCCGGTGCCTCCCCGCGCCACGTCGCCAGCAAAAATGCCGAGGAGATGCAGACGGAGGAAGCGGTGCCTACCGAGGACTCGCGGCAGCTCACCCTCGAAGATGTGGCGCTTCTCGTGGACCTGTTCTACCTGCCCTTTGAGCACGGCCACCAGGGGGTGGCCTTCCTCCAAGAGTTTCACTGGCTTCGCTCCAACGGCCACCTGGTGTGGGAGGGCCGCAAGCGGGGTCCGCCGTCGGAGGAAGAGGACGCCCCCGCCATGGCGGAGCTGGAGGAGTGGCGCAAGCGTGCCGCCAAGTTCGACCTGATGACGCAGGCGGTGGGGCGGCTCTTTGCCCGCCTCACGTTTGTGCCTAACCGGTCCCTCTTCTATGACCTGTACCCTTACATCTGGGACATCAAGGGAGTCATCTCGCTGCTCAACTCCTACGTTAAGTGGATTGGTGAGTGGCAGTGTTGCCAGGCAACAGAATAGTCGGCCGAAGCGAGAGACTTTGTGCATACCGCTTTAGGTTGGGACTGGGGTAGCTATAGGATCCCAGGCTAGACTTGTTTGAGCAGTGGCAGGTTGTCACATGATTCGAATGTACTTTTGGCATTGGCCTTGCCCGCAATTAGTGTACTATTTGTTTCCCCTAAATATTCCTCAAATTTGGTGTTCTCATAAAAGATCTTCTACCCGCTATTGCCAGAAAAGGGACAGCATAGTAATAGGGTTGTTGTAGAAAAAGCCGTTTTTTTTTCCTTTTTGCGTGGGGCATTCAATGCCAGCCCATGGACACTTTATGTGGGTGCCTTGTCCCCCACTGTCTTGGGCCCCGGCGATGAGGAGCCTCCCCGTGCGGCCCGAGTCCAGGGCGCAGAGCTAACAAGTCTTGTTTCTTTTTCGCCCATGTGCCTGTTAGCTCTGGGAGACGTGCCCTGTTCGTCGACGTCGGCCTTTGCCCCTCCATCATTCACATGTACGCACCCGGTGATTCTCCCCTTTCTTGTCCCCTCTCTGGCATCCCTTGCACTTCCGGCGGCAGTTAGCCGCTTTGTCCTCAAACCTCGGTTGGCCTCTTGGCTCTTCTGAACAGAATAACATGAGTTCCCTTCTGCATAGGTCCCCAAGTGATCCTGCTTTGGCCTGCTTTTCAGACAGCTTCAAGTTGTGGAGTGTGTTTCTGTGACCAAGCGCAGCAATTAATTGTAAAGGAAGCAGTGGGGATTGAAGGGGAAAAGAAGCCCTTTCTTGTGCTTTTCTTTCGTGTGCTTTCATTGATATGTTTGGCTCCTGACGTTTAGTCTCCTCACGTGGGTATGCTGAGCAGCACTATTTTCCTCAAACTGTGCCACTGCTGCCTTTCTAACTCATTGACCACTGTGTGGACACTCTAAAAGGAGGCTTCTGTGTGGTATCATCCTCACTTTGTAGTAAACCCATGAACTTCCTATAGCGCAGGGGTATCCAAACTGCGGCTTGCGAGTTGCAAGCAGCTCTTTGCGGGTTCAAGTGCGGCGAAGGAAAAAATTTATAAAATAAAAGATAGCTTGCGTTTTGTTAGCCGTGCCACCGTACATTCTGGTGTGAGGCACTCTTCTCAACAACAAAGGTGGTGAGATCAAATCCCTTACAAACGAACACCTCATTGAGCTACTCGGAACTGCAGCGACATCATTTGAGCCGAACTTCAAAGTGCTTGTTTTACGAATGGGTGTACACCGAAGAATCTTAATGAGCAACAGCTTTATAAGTGGAATTCGGGAGGCCACAAAAATTAAGTTTAAAATACTGCTACGCCCACTTTTTACTGTGGCTCAATTAAAATGGTTCTTTTTATGGCCCTCTGCACATGTCTAACTGGCCACCCCTGCTATAGCAGCATTTCAGACATGACCCCACAGATTAACTTATGTCAAGCAGTATACCTAAGTTCAATTGATGATCCTTTAAATTTGAAATGAGTTAGCTGCGAAACTGTTAACTTTCCTCAAGACTTGTGTCGTGACAGGTAACGTAAGAATGGAGTTGCTTGTGCAGTGCACCTGTTCAACTTGTCTGGTGATGTTCTCTTACTCAATAGCTTTATTTTGTTTTTCTTTTTCATTAACACTGATCTTAATATGGGAAGTAATTGTATGGTCCTGCAACAGATTTAGAAATGTTCAACAACTTTGTGTTCCTCTAAAACACTTCATGAGGGGAAAATTGTAATGTTTCAAGGTCATAAAAACTCTCATCTATTTTGTATCATTTTTTTATTTGGCTCGATAAGAGTTTAAATCTGCACAGAATTGGCAGGTGTCTGGGGGCAAACGGAACAAATGGTCCCAGAACAAATGGTCTCGGAATAAATGGTCTCGGAACTAATGGTCCCAAATATAAACTAAAAAAAATGGTCCCAAATACATATAGCCAATGTGGCTTCTGCGTTTTCGGATAAATCCGATAAAAGCCAATAATACTCGCCAGTAAACATTTCTATGGTTTCCATTTTATAAGAAAATCTCAGAATTTCGCAGCTGACGGTTGCACGAACTTGACTGGTTTTTATATTTTTCTGGGAAGCTTAGAAATGTTTTGCGCTATGGAAACCTAACGCACCTGTAAAGGCATCGAGCTCCGCTCGTTATGTCTGCTGCTACCACGCGTCATGACGAGATGGAAATAATTCGAGTTTCATGGCTTCAACAGGGGGCACTAACTTGATCGAATGACGTTTTAGCGAATGCGCACGTTTCACCGAACGATACTTTAGCGAATAGTCGGCCGCCGCGGTGTGTGTTTACGGGTGGGCCAAGTGGGTTCACATTTATGTAATGAGCCGCCGCAGACTGTCGCCGCGAAGCGCGTAAGCACAATGCAGGGGGTTAACATGTGCCCCCGTTATTTGCTAAAACGTCGACCCGCTCAAACGTCACTTTGCTAAAACGTCATTCGCTTATGTGATATGAACCCGCTTCAACAGTATAACTAGGGGTACTCATTTTTCGTTTCAAAAATTTTTCGTTCGAAAATATTTTGACAATTTTGAATAAAATTAAGTTCAATACCCGACCACTTTCTTCAAGTAACCGGCCTCAAAAAATAGACGAGATCCTTCATACCTCCAGGAAATCACTGATTGCATAGCAGATTAAGTATATTGCATGGTACATCTTAGTTTCAAGACAATCTTCTTATGGGACCATTTTTTCGTACCTTGAACTTGGGACCATGAGTCGGGACCATTTGTTCCTACACCCGTGTCTGGGGCAGTAAAATTTGAGACTTTCGAATGATTTTAGGGGAGGGAGATCCAGACAGGAGAGTGAACAAAGCTCTCGCGAAATAAGCGCACAGTTCTATAAAAAGTGGGCCTTGTTTTGACATTTGAAGATAAAGATGTATGGCATGTTTCGGACGCGTCATCAGTTCCTACATTGGTTCTTTTGGCCAACACTATATTTGTTGACTGCAGTTTACTTTCACATTGAACTTCTTTTATTAGTGCACTAGCTAAATAGGCAAATACTGGCTGGCTATGCATATTAGCCTGGGCTGTATTAAACTGACAGGAGAAAGCATGTTCATGGGCTGTCGGTTACACACAGTGATTTCGAATATTCCAAGATGCAGTCAGTTTGTTATTTTTCTAGTTAATTATAATAATGGCTTGCAAAAAAATGACAAGTAATTTTATGGTTCATTTTGAAGCCTTATTTTTTACCATCACTTTCGCACACATTTTTTGTAGACATAATTTATGAGTACACTGTTGTCCTACATTTATAATGGTTCTTCATTGTGCCTCTGAGCTTAGCACTAAGTTATTTAGTTTCACAGGATCATTATAACCTGACAGCACTGTAATGAGATGGAAGTGAAATTGTCAAGAATGCACATTGCTTGTCCGTTGATTGTTTCTATATAATTGGTAGCTGCCGGCATTTTGCTTGCACTACTTGTGAGCGATAGTCAAAGCTAGTTTTGAAATGGTATGTCCTAGCTAACCATAATAATTTAGTGCCTGCTGGAAAAATATATACTGTAAACGATTTATTTTTCGTGGGCTCAATATTTCGCGTTTTAGGTCAAAGCTGAAGTTTTGGAATAATTTGCAGGTTCTAATTTTCGCGATGGTGGGATCTGAATATAGATTTCATTGTATTTACATTTTACCGGAATTGTTCGCGGCACCTATTTTTCACGAATTTAGGCGATTCGCAAAATTCGTAAAAATTAGGTCCTCGCGAAAATTCAGTCGTTTACTTTGTTAACAAAAAATTTTCAGGTCATGTTTTTCCATTAAATTAATGAAAAATATTTTTTAACAATTTTTTTTAACTAATGCAAAAGGAATGAACTGGCAATTACAGCTTACTGTGGTATCGCAACAGTCTGTGGGCTATGCTTCTTGCACATGCAATTTCTCTACCAGTTATGAATCCTAATTTGAATTTTTCTCAAAATGTGTTAAAGACCACTAGATTCACATTTGGCACATTTTTGTTTAAAGCTCATATGACTTTTTGACTCAAACTGGTCATTTGCACTGCATGATGTCTCGCATCATAAATATTCTATTGTGATTTGCAATTCGTGGCGAGCAAATTCAATACCCCTTTGATGGGGCTCCATGAGGAAGCATATATGCAGCCATTTTTTAACTCTGACACATACTGTCTTTTACAGTTCCACATCGTGCTCTTATCCTTGAATAATCCACACTACAAACATGGTCGTATTTTAGCTTATTGAGTGCCATTTTTGTGCCATACTATAGCCAGAGGCCATGCTCATATTGCATTTTAAACTATCTATTTTTGAGTTCGGAGCGACTAACTTAATCTTGAACTGCAGAGTAGCTGCTTACACACGTCTGCTATGAGAGACCCAGTGGGCTTGCAGTATGAATGCTAACCTTTACCCCAGACTAACAATCTGGCTATTCAATTGCAAAGGCATTGACAACCCAGCTCTAGTGGTAACCCTACGACGTGGAAATTCAAATGGAGCCATCAAAACCGAAAGTTGGGCAGGTCTGACCTCTTAATGTAGGTCTTGCCATCGGGTGTGCACCAGGAGCATGTGTATAATTTGTTCTTTGACGATTCCTTTGAAGCATATGCAGCAGTGTGGTAGTGCTGACGTTGCCTTGCTCTCACTTGGCAGGGTTCTCGAAGGGCTACAAGGAAGCCTTTGTCAGTGGGGAGCAAGAGCCGTGGCTTTTCCGTGGTGGGCTTACAGCTGAACTTCAGGTTTGTGTTAGCTGCCATGACTGGCATGGCACGAGGCATGTCTTGGTGCTTAACAGGTCTCGTCACTGTAATGCGAGTTGTCGTGTCACAAGGGCTGCCGTGTTTTCTTCACAGCGTCTTCTCCCGCTAGAGAGCGTCAGCGACCTCTTTTTGTACAAGCCTCCGGAGTCTCCAAGCAGCAAGACGTATACCATACGGCCTTACCTCCCAACGGACGAGGTTCGCCAGCACTACTCGCTCCATCCACCCGAGACAATTTGGCACCTATTCGCAGAGCAGGCTCAACTCGCTGTAGTTTGTCCTTTTCCTGCCATTTTTCTTCTTTGACTGCAGCACAGAACGTAGTCAAGCCTATGTGGGAGATTGCACTCCAAACGTTCCGTTATTTAATTTGTTCTTTGCCAGAGCTTGTTTCAAGTTTCGCCAAGTTAACTTGCGTCACATTTGTCGCATACTTTTTCTTCCTTGTTGCTAAGCAGTCTTCAATCCTTCAATAGCCGTGTGTGGAGAGGGTGGGTACCAAGCCTCTTTTTTAGTGCAACTTTTCTGTTGGTTCCACAGCCTCTGATCTATGAAGTGTGTCGCAAGACGTGCGACGATGGAATGGATGGGACGGAGGTCTTTCCCGAATTCCCCAACCTCATTGGTGACAAGTGAGTGAGGCTGCTAGCAACACTTTGTGCTCGGTGCTTCTCCCATACAGCTTTAGCTTTTTCAAGGTTCCCCAAGTGTTCTTTCAACTTGTCTGTATAGGTAGTCGTACGCAAATACCAGAGCCACAGTAAAGCTGGTGAACTTTGAACATTGCAAAGCTCAGAAACCGACGAATGTAAAAAGCACTGGCAAAACACAATTTTTTTGCGCAGCTCTTAGGCACCCGTTTCCGCGTACAGTCAAATCTTGTTAATTCAAACTTGCGGATAATTCAAACTTGCATGCAGGTCCCATCCTATGCGCGCTCTATGTAAGAAAACTCCTCCTGGTAATTCAAATTTTGCTTTATTCAAACAAATTTTCGGTCCCCCTCGAGTTCGAATTAGCTAGATTCGACTGTATGGCGGCGGCGGCGTAACCGCGCCGCTAACTTTAGCGGGAAATTGAATTGGTGTTGACGTCACGTGGCGCCAATTTTCCAGCTAAATGTAGGGGGAAACTGTGGGAGGAGGGAAGGTATGGAGGGGCATACCCTCCCCTCCTCCTCAAGAGCTGCGCTCCAATTTTGCATTACAGAGAAAAGTTTGAAAGTTGACTGAACGATGACCAGGAGTTTCCTTCCTAGAAACGCATAGGACGGCACCTGCATGTTAGTTTGAATTATCCGAGAGTTTGAATAAACAAGATTACACTGTGTACAGTTTGTTTATCCGTGTGCGCCGCTTTCCGATGAAAAGTGCAATTAAGCCCGGATGTTCCTTGACTTGAGTGACGACGGAACACAGCTCGAGTGCAAGGAGAAAATTCCTTTGTCAGCCGTGGTGCAGCGCAGCAGTTTCCCTCTTGTGCCATACATATGTAAATGAAATGGGAGCATCTTCTTTTGCGATAGCATTTGGTTTGGGTGTGCAGAATCTGACGTGGCGACAAACTAGTTTTACACACTTTGCTTTTTCTTACACTCGAGTCACTGGTGCGTAGGAAAGGGTCAAAATTGTTTTTGTGTGTGTGTTTTGGGGTTCTGAAAGTGCTCTTCTGCTCCTGGGTGCCAGACTGGTTGGAGGGTTCCTGACCCTGAGCAACGAGTACTGCTTTGTGGTGGAGGACGAGACCGGGATTTGCGGCTATGCACTGGCAGCGCTGGACGCCCAGCAGTTCAACAAGAAGCTGGAGATTGCCTGGAAGCCTGAACTGTGCCTCAAATACCCGGCACCAGCCAAGGAGCCTTCAGAGATGTTGACGCCAGCAGAGGTGCGTCCTGCCAGGCCTCGTGTCTCTCACGCGACAAGTCTGGCAAGCAGTCCGACGAACTTGGCAACACTTCTTTTACCGAGCCACAACATACCTGTAGGAAAGTTCCCTCTCCTACACAATGTGTGGTCTTGCTAGTGCATAAAGGAATGGAATGTTCAAATCGTGCAGATTTTCTCAGGTGCTAGGATTTCTCGACCAACGGACGTGGCAAAAGTATTCGATGGCGAGAAAGTGGTGTCATTGTGACAGCCTTCTCGTTCTTCATGTTGTCCAGGGATGACACGGGGGCTTTGGTGTTTCAGGAGATCATGAGCAGCTTCCACGCGCACCCTGTCACCGTGCCAGACGTGGTCTACAAGCACCACCCGTCGAGGGTAACCATGAGCATGCTGCCATCGATCCTGGACCCAAGTGTCTCCAAGCGCCTGCTGGCCTGCGTCCTAGCTGCGCTCAAGGCAAACGGTGGGTGTGCTTATAATGCCTTAACAATACATGCATTGTTTCTCCAGAAAGAAATGCCCCTCTCTTGAAATACCATTCTGGTGGCGAAGAGGAACCTGCAAGGGGTTCTGCAGGTACACTTGTTCCCCTGACTCATGGGAGAGGCCTCACACTTGCTTGGGATACCTGGTGCCAGTTTGGTATTGATCGCTATCTTCAATGCACGGGCATGTGCGTCTGGAAGCAGACTGACTATTAGAAACTCACTCATGGCACAAACATCAGGTAGAAGTCGCTTGGAAAGCAAAGAGCCCAAAGTATACAGGGTGTTTTCCTTTAGGCTTTGCAGATTTGTCTTAAAAAAGCCTCGAAAGTTACACTAAACCGGCCTATGCAGGCGAGTTATACAGCCAGGGGGACATAATATAGAGAGCGTATTATCATAATATATCGGATAGTTAATTAAAATGTGTCTATTAACTTTTTAAATAGTGAAAAATAAACATATGGTTAAGGGGAGACACTACCCAGAAAAAAAAAATTTCTGCAAAAAAAGTTGATTTTGAAAAATGACATATTTACATCTACCAACATCTAGAAAGTATTTATTCCCAGCAAGTTTCATAAGTTTACACTGCATAGTTAATTTTTTATAAATTATTTTCTGTTCACAGAAGCTAAAGAAAGGGTAGAGTTTGGAGCACTTTGAACGCATTTTTCTCCGTTCCACTTTTTGGTATAAATTCCATTTTAGTCAATCTATCGTTTGATAATGGCAATACAGGGAAGGCTCGTTCTTCACTCTTCCTGGCTGAAATTTAATAAGGAATGCGCCTATGGAATTGTTTTGTCACTTTACGGATGTCTTTTATAAAAAATGTTGACATTTTGTCGAAGACACAGAAGACCAAAAATTTGACAAATTTTGCGGAAGAAAAAATTTGTAGAAATAAATGACTTTTTACAAATATCTCTCCATAGGCGCACCCCCTAGGCATTCTGCTACATATCTAGCAAATAAAAATCTTGAATATTGCGATAGTTTTCCAACGATAGATTAACTAAACAATGTAGGCGTGTTGCTGATAGAAGGTGCTCTAATTTCCTTCCCATTTTCCCGACAGACCTGAAATTTGGTTACGCACCCTCCAGCATGACCACCAGCCTACCCTGTAAATTTCATTAATTTAAAGCCAAGGGTTCAAAAGTTGAACCTCCCGGGGAGTGTACCCCTTAAAATTGGAAACCTGCAGAATGCCGTCAAAAAACGCTAAATCAGTAAATTTTAGTATGTTGCTGGGCTAGTTGGTTCATCTTAGTTAGACACATCCTTTTGCTCTATTTTGTATGTTTAACCAGTAAATTTTAGAATGACTGAGTGCAATGCTAAAGTTACCATTGTGCAAGAGGCGCGAAGCTAGCGGTACAAAAACGCGGACGATAAGAGAGAATGCGGGCGTGTCTTGGCACCAACAGCCTTGTGCTTGTTGCACGAGTGGGAACTTGAGCGTCCCATCGCACTTCCCATGCGCTCAGTCTTCTAAGATTTACTGATTTTCAATGATGCCCAGTGCGCTAAAGTTTTGAATTGGAACCGTATGTTCATCTTTGCTGATTGAAAGGTTAGTGAACAAATTTAGTTAATTAACTGACTTATTGCGACAATTGTTAGACCACCATATTATGAACCCCCCGGCTGTATAACTCACCTGCACAGACTGCATTAGTGCAGGTACCGCAGCTTTCTTAGAAAGTTTGTAAAGCTCAGAAAACAGCAGTTGGGTAAAGTGCATCTAAAAAGTACTTGAAGTATGATGTAAATGAGAGGTTATGTACCTTCAAGTAAAGTAGTAAGTATACCGGGTGCAATGTGCTTCAAGTAAAGTACTATAAATATAATGTAGTTTTAAAGTAAAGTACAAGTACTTTTTAACACACTCTTTCATGATACACTTTCATTCCCCTATAGACCGTTTTCGTGCGACGGTAGCCATGTTGAAATGTGATGTAGTCGGGTTGGGCAACAAAAACTAGTTTAAGCATAAGTACAATAAAAAAGCATAGCCAAGAGAAAAGTAGAACTATTGGCACAAACCTCTTGAATTCTAGCGCATTCCAATCGGCAAAGAAGTGAATGGCTATTTTTGGCCCAATTCAGCTACATCAAAATTTACCATGGAACCGCAACATAAAAACGGTCTGTAGTTTTTTTGTTTTCTTTTTTAGCTGCTATGCATTGTCCCAGGGGTAATCGGAGGTGCATCAGTTAATTTCGGAAATGGCAGCGAAGATTGGATAAAGTCAAGTGGCTTCGGAGTCGACAAAGCATTATTTTGTGATATAAATTTACCAAGGCCAAATTTGGGGAATGTATTTTAAAGTCGGCAGTTGTACTTTCCTCGGAAAGTACCAGAAAAAAATACTTTAAGGAAAGTACATGTACATACTCGGAGAATGTACTTCAAGTGAAGGACAAGTATTATAAACCTCCTTAAGTAGTACTTTAAGTACAATGTACTTAAAGTACTTCTTAACACTGGAAAAAAGAACCTGTATATAGCAGCTTCAAGAGCATTGCTTGTGCCAAAAATGAGGCGAGTTTAGTGCAATTCACACAAAACATAGGCTCCGAGCTGACCTTAAATGGAAAATCCATCTAATATGTCTCAGTATAAAAACAGTGTCCTTTGATTTGCCATCATCTCCAGGATCACTAACTGTGAATTAAAATGCCTTGTGCAGCTAGTTGGTGAAATCCGTGGCTTTTATCCGAGTGTAACTAAAAGCCCATGCAAGACAACTAACCTGGTCGGAACCATTTTCCTTTCTCTTTTGAGTCTCACACACAATCATTGATTGAGCAGAAGGTGCAACAGCCAAGTGTGTCCGATTCCTACAAAAACATACCGTTGCAGAGCCAACATTACTTCTTACAGCTTTCGTTGCATTCCTTAAAGGGACACTGAATGGAATTCGGCAATAGAAACAGTTAGGAACCACCCGTGAGAGAAGCCTCATTGTCATTGCCCAATTGTCTCCAAAATTTTAGGTAAATGACTGTCCACAAAATATTGCGCGAAAACCAGCAGAGTCCTTAGAAATTTAAACTTCTGCGGACAGTTTAAGCAGGTGATTGCGGTACTATGGGATGTCAGAACAAAGCTTTAACGATTCCTTACAGCACTAATACGATTGGTTAGTCTTCCATTTAATTGATTTATGGTGAAAGGAAGCATCTGTGTTTATAAAAACATAGCATAAAATTAAGCATTGAAAATCTCTCCAGTATCTCTTTTAAGCATGACTGGATAGGAGCAGGTTTCTTTATGGCAAGGGTATGAGAGCGAACCCGTAGATAACTTTAGTCACTGACAAGGCGAGAACGACAGTCTCTCTCTCTGGAATGCCTCCAGCTGCTCCCTGCTTTTGGCCAGGTTTGGCTGCGCATGCATACTCCAGGCAGGACAGCTGAAAAGTCCTCCCTGCCACTAGAGCAGTTGTATTGAAATTACGCGTACCACATTTTCCGGGGTACGAGCTGCATTTTTCTTTTCAATCTTTCCGTCCATGCGTCTTGTGGAAACATGCTACCTATATGCGCTTCTTTTTCCTGGCTGTATAACTCACCTCCACAAAGCACATTAGTCTACCTTTCGCGACTTTTTTTCAGATTTGCTCGAATTAAAAGCAAACACGCTGTATACCCTAACTGCACAAATTTACCAAGGGGGTTATGTTTCCTGTTCGATTCATAGGGAGGATATTGAAACTGGTTCCCACTTGCGAATATATCATGGTCACAGTACACATATGCGGGCTTACCAATGCAGTTTCGCCGTGCCAACCGTACAAATATATAAGTGTGCCTTACTCAGAGGTGCGGTAAGTATGACTTACATACCAACTTTTTTAAGAAAGCGGCTGTTAATACACGTTTGAAAGTTCGGCCTCCGGGTGCCGCCAACTTGCTCACTTGGGGTGGGCTTGGATGCGGCCATAATTTGTTTAGGACATGTATAGGGGGTGCTCTTTATACAACGGTGAGACTTATAGACCCGAAAGTGCAGTATTTAATCCCCAGATGTTTCAAATTTTCATTTGAAAACTTGCAGCGTCCATTACAGTGCCAAAAATAATTCTGAAGACTGATTGTGTGCGCCAAGAGACTGATGGGGAGGAGGAGATGAGAGCTCATGGGGACGTCAGAACGCCCAGCTCTGGTTGGAATGATTAGGCGGTAGACCTAAAGCTAGCTGCCTTTGTCTCCACTATGCTCATCAAACGCAGTCTAATGCAAGAGCCAGGATACTGGCATTCTGCGATGTAAAGCATTCAACGAGTGCAGTGGAGACTGAGGCAGCCAGCTTTAGGTCTACCCACTAATGGCTCCAACCTGAGCTCGGCGTTCCGACGTCCCCGCGTGCTCTCGTGTCCTCCTCTTTCTCACTTTTTCGGTGCATAGAACCGAGTGTATACAGAGGTAATGTAGGCAAGAGAATGTGTGCAACTGCACTACCCTCTTTAACTGTGATCTGGTAGATGCTGCAGGAGCTTGGAGGAGCATACAGGGTGTTCCCATAATTCGCTTTGTGCTTTTCACACAGCCTTTTGCAATTTCCAATCATTGCTTGAAATTGTTGGCAAGGTATGATACAAACTTGTATGAAAGGAACTTAAAAAAATATAAAAAAAGGGGCTTGGTTATGTGTACTATTTTAATTATAAAAACTTTTGTCCCCACAGGCTCACATGGAGTGTTTTCTGAAGTGACGGTAGGAGACAAGAACATTGTTGACTTCTACACGAAACTGGGCTTCCTGGAAATTGCATTGCCAGACTTCCTGAATGATGAGGTCTTCTTTCTGGGCCGAACCTTTTAGCATTACGCCTATGGTGTGAGGGTGCGGCACTTTGCCTCCACGACAGCCTTTCAGTGATAAGGTTGGTTTTGGCATTGCTGCAGTTTCTACGAAAAAGATATTTGCTTCTGGTTCAGGAGCTCTTTGTATATGCGCTGCACTGTGTATAAATAAACTGAAAATTGTGTAATGCAATTTTAACACATGGCAGCCTTTCCTTTGTAAAAACATACTCGGGTACAGAAAAAATAAAAGGAAGTGCCTGTTGACTGTGAACATTGGTAGTTTTAGATCTAGATCACATAGAATAGCTCGGTTTCAAAACTTTTTCTGCACGCACACTCGTACAAAAAAAAAAAAAAAAAAAAAAGCTCTACAGAATTAATTTGCAGTGAGGTGCACTTGAAAGCATGAGGAAGTCACAAAATTAAGGGCACAGAGGTAAGGCAAAAATGAAAAAAAAGTCGATTTTAGTTTTTTTCGCAATTTAACAAGTTTGGTTCTTTCTGCACATTTTCCATTGTCACAGTGTTCTTTAAAAAATATATTTCGGGCTAAAAATCACTTCTTCCGAAAGCAAGTAGCAGGTGACCACGCCTCCTTTTGGGATACGCTCCCTGTTTATCAATAAATTTTGCCACAAAACAAATTAAACACCAGACGTAAAGGCTTGCCCAGTAACAGATAATATTAAAAAAATTATCTGACAACTATTGCATAGCATTTTTTCAACCAAGACAATCCCGAGACGCTGTGCACGTTTTTTCCAGGTGTGTACCATGTGTACTTTCAAGTTTTTGTGTTTTGTAACGACAAAATGGCGGTATTGGATGCTGTTCTTTCATTCAATGGTGGTAGCATTGCACAAGCCAATGTTTTGAAGTCGTGTGGATTGAGCCATGTGTGGAACACCATCAAGTGGCTGAGGGAAGTTGACATCACTCGAATATACTTTACGGACCACGCGACATGGCAGGCCACAAAAGAGGCCCGGCAATCAAGGCGATAAGCCGAAAAGCAAAGACATGACTTTAGCAATGCCTTCCGAGCTGGCGGCTATTGAAAAAATGACTCTAAGGCTGTTGGTGCCAATAGAAATTTGTTATTCACCTGTTTTTTTACTTTAAACTGAATTATCTCAAAACAGTGTTTTTTAGTACATAGGTACCATTTTTTCTTTAACCTGACATTATAGAGGGTTGATATTTTATTCCTACCACCTACATGGGTGTTGAAAGATACTGAACTAGAATTAAAAATATGCACCCACCAGTTTTTGAGTAATATTTTTTTTAATACATAAAAAAACTAAAATTTCAGTAATAAAATAAAAAAAATTGAAAAAAATAGTTATTTTAGATTGGTTGAAATAATTCTAGTTCAGTAGATAGAACACTAAATTTCGAACAAAATGATATATACATGACCGGAATACTCCTAATAGTCACCGAGAAAAATGTTCCTCAACATGGCCTCGAATGCATGGGGAGCATAGGACTTACCCTGTGCCCTTAAACTATAAGAAGTATTCACTGGACGCCATATTTGTGGGTGCTGTTTAGAGCGCATGCTCAGGAGCTCACATCAATAGATTGCCAAGACCCGCAATCTTGATGGTGTGGAATGCATGTTGCAAAAGAACTGTGAAAGCTCGCCATCAGCACGTGCTCAGCAGTTGCACACACAACTATGGCTGCGAGTGAAATACTCCCTATACTGGGCATCAACTATTTTGTACTACATTATAAAGGCTATAGCATAGCTTCCACAGTGCTGCAGCCCCACGAGCACATAGCTTCGTCTTCAAGTCTCGCTTCGCATGCGCTCGCGCAACTGACTTTGACAGAATTGCAGTGCTGCAGAAGCTATGCTAGCCTTTACAATGGAGCGTAGTGTGTGTTTTGGCTTAACTCGGCTTATTGAATCTGGGCTGGTTCCCCAGAATACTTGCATTGCCCCACTAATATTATGCGTATATCCCGCGACATTTCGCACAATTTAATTGAGTATTGAAGCATTCCCGAACTGATTTCTAAATTTTGCGAGGGCCACCGGTGTCAGCACAGCATCAACCAACGAATAATTTATGTCCCGGTCATCCACACTGCAAGTCTGGAAGGCTCCTTCCCTGAAGAGCCATTGGTACTCGGATCCACCGGTCGGCACACGCAACCTCACGACCGTCCGCCCGGTGTTTTCAATGAGCTGTCTCTCGATAGCATGCTGCAATTGCAACAACCCCGTGCCGTTGGCACAGGATACCAAGTTCTCAACTTTGCCTTCTGGCAAGGAGGGCAGCAGGTCAATCTTGTTGCCAACTTCGACTATGCTTTCCAGAAGACTCTTTGGCACGTCGATTCTCGCCAGCGTCTCCATGACGTTTTGCCGCTGAGCCTCAGCATCTGGGTGACTGAGGTCTCTAACATGGACAATGACATCGGCCAGGAGGGCGTCTTCGAGCGTGGATGCGAAGGAGGCCACCAAGGTTGTGGGAATGTCCGAGATGAAGCCCACTGTGTCCATGTACAGCACGGTCGGCAGAGATGGCAGCCGACCCGCATGCGCTGTCACGTCCAGTGTGGCAAAAAGCTGGTTGCAGGGCTCTAGTCTCTGGTCGCCCGTCAGTTGCTTGATGAGCGACGTCTTACCTGCGTTTAAGGAAATTATGTTGGAGGAATCGCTGCCCCTACCCTAGCACTGGGAATGTGTGTTGGAGACATGTCTCACCAGCTTTGCTCACTGGGGAGCATTACTGGTGAATGGGTGAGTACACCACCTTATAAGGCTGAGCCGAATGGAGCAAGTGAGTACTGAGCCAGCTGAAGAAAAAAGGGGGAAAGAACGATAGAAATAACAGAATACAGGCAAGCTGGTGAACTTTCCACATCTTGGAAACCCAAGACAAGAGGAACAAAAAGGGGACAACACACACGCAGGACATCCGCTTTTTGTTCCTCTGTCCCGAGTTTCCAAGATGTCGAAAGTTCACCAGCTCGCCTGAATTCTCTCCGTTATTTCTATCATTCTCCCCTTTTTGCATGCACACAGTTCTGCCAGGAAAAAGCTGCAAGCTGAAACTAGTTTTGCTACGCCTCGTCGGAGTTTGTACAGGCTAGCCGTTTGTACACCGCTTTCGTTAAAGTGGCTAAAGTAAGTGGGCCAGAACCGAGAGGAGGTCAAACCCGCTTGCCTGCGTTGGTGTACCCGACCACAGCCACTACGGGGAACTCGAGCTTGGTGCGCTTCTGTCGCAGGAGCTGGCGGTGCGCCTTGATCTCGTCGAGCTGCCGCTTGAGCGCTTGCTCGCGGTTCCTGAGCATCTGCTTCTGTAGCTCGTAGTGCTGGCCGCTCTCGGGGCGGGAGCCCTGGTGCAGCTGTCGTATGCGGGACCGATAGTGAGGCAGCTCTGCAAGCGCGATCTGCAGTTTGGCTTCTTTGGTGCGGGCATGGTGGCGGAAGATGTTCAGCACGACCGTGTACCGATCGTAGACGGGAAGACCAAAATGTCGCTGCAACGCCGTGTGCTGAACGCACGTGAGCACGTCCAGATTGATGAAAAGCGCACTCACGTTGGACTTCTCCTTGATGAGGTCCGCGATCCGCGCCAGGTTGCCCTTGCCGAATATGAGCTGCCTGTTTTCATTCTCGGTACTGAGCTGCAGCTTGGCGGCGACATGCCATTCGGGAAGAGTCTCGAGAAGGGCCACAGCTTCGGCCAACTGAAGCTCGTCCGTCGTGTTGCTTCGGAAGCGCGGCCCCTTCCTGACGCGCGGATGAACGACGAGGACGTTGTGACCCGTACATGGGAGACGGAGCTGTCCGAACCTGGGCTGGTCATCCACGTAACCGCTACTTTGCACGAAGTTTTCAAATTCGATCAAGTCTTCGTCGGTGGCACTCGAGATCAGCGACACTGACCGTGAAAAAGCCGCCCGTGTGCCAAAAAGGAGGCGACGACATGCCGGTAGAGCCTTGCATATTGTGTAGCATCGAACATGGATGCAGGGACGAGGGTCGCGAAAAACACGAAGAAAGCTACGCGTGAGGAAAGGAAGTTTCATATTTCGCGACGTCTTTTCACAAAATTTGTTAGGATTTTGTAACTAGGGAGCGCGCAACCGCAGGAACCGTAGCAGCAGCCCAAACTCGTACTCCCGTTCACAATACCGAAACTCAAAACCACACCAGCCACGCTCGAAGGCTCGGCATGGCTCGGCTCGAACACAGCTCGAAGCTGTAAGAACCGGAAGTTTTCGTGCTTATGGGTACATTTACTTCCGGTTCACTAAAAAGCTTTGGGTTGATAGATGATACTTTTTACCACTGCTTTTTACTTTTAGAGATTCTTCCGATAACGGTACCAGATTCTCTGGCGACGCCTTTACGCTGGAGCAGTTATGAACACGTCACATGGTCATAACCTGTTGTCATAACTTTCCACCATCCACGCCACCCTTTCGACATCGCCGGTGAGCCCGGTGAGCTTGCATCGGCGCCTGGGGCGCCTGCATGTGCTTGTTTACACCCTATTCTTGTTGGCTTCACTCGCTTCACGTGCAATGACCCTAATCCATGCCCAAATCATCCGAGAAGAGTGGTTTCTCCGGTTTTCCTGTGCAACTGGTGAGTACAGCCGAGGTAAAATGGGATAATAAGTTGCCTCAACTTATTATGTTGTCACTACTCGTGTTGCTCCTTGCATGAGCATACGTGGGCGTGTGGTTTTTCAGCTTGAAGAAGGAAGTCTCTTCCCGAAACGTCGTGTGATAAAGCCTCTACTGCTGGTCAAACATTTTTCTACGCTCTCCACAATCAAGAGAATATCACTGGGTTCAACGTTTTACACCTGAATTTATCGGTAAACGCCTTTCATCCACGTGGTTTTGTTTACATGCAGTACGGTACTGCGAACGTTGGGTACTGCCAAGAAGACTTTTTTTTTTTCGTTACTTTTAAATTATTATTAAGTTTATCGTAACGTGTAATTGATTATAAAGTGTATTTATAGGTTGTTAAGCAAAACTACATATACACAGATTCATTCGTGGATCTAGCCTTGCACGTACCAGGTGTTGGCTCAGCGCCGTTGCGTTTAGGCAAGTTCAAGACGGGCGACTGGCAACTTTGGGACCGAGAACACGTCATGGTGTTACACGTTGGGACTTGGATGAAAACAAACGGGACCGTGTATCGCCTGTCTGCTGTAGTTATCGCGTGACGTTCAGACGTGAACATCGCCCATACTGCTATGCTATCCCAGTAGCATACCATGCATTTATTTTATCTCTGTGTCGTCCTCTCATGTAGTGCTTCGGTCCAGTGCACAAGCGACACTTCGACGAGGGAACTTCCCGACTGCTCCAAGGCCCCGAAATCAGACGACACTGCTCAGGCAAAGACGTTCCGGTGAGCATGAGTCATACCCTCCGCAGGTGTTCGGGGAGTCGCCACTTCGCGGCACAGGGCTGAAACGCCGCGTTCAGTCACGGACAGTGATCGCGGGGGTCGCCTTAATTAGCTTATCACTTGACACTTAATTAACATCAATCAGCACTCATTTGCATTGCGACGCTTCGTCCCACGTTCGACCCCCGGCGTTCCACTCTGAACTGCGATTGATATATTTTCTGCACTTCGGACCACTTCCACCGAGCGCCATACGGTTCAATAACAGCGACCGGGCTCCGCAAAATAAGCGCAAAAAAACAAAACAAAAAAAAACATATACCGTATTTTTCGGACTGTGCATGTTGAAAAGTTGAAATTTTGCGCTGTGCGGATTATTCACAGGTGAGATCTATACAAGCATTTTTCTTTTTTTAAATTATGATGTGACAACGGTTTTTGTTAATGACAGAGTATGTTAATGAGGATGTAGGATATAACATTCATTGTGAGCTAATAAAGCAGTTAAGCATTTGTGAAAGTGTACACTGTGTATGAAAAATTTTACGCGTTGTCTAGGCACCCTGCAGGTGCAGGCTATCTAAGGAAAAACCTTTGTTTTGCAACCGAAACGAGTATAGTCTGCAAAATGTGGTATGTGGGACTGAACGTTGACCAAAGTTTGAGCCCACCGCTTATAAAGAATAATGTTAATGACAAGTTGAGTTTTTTTATTGTTTTAAATGTACATTTGCATGCATGGGCTCAAGAAATATGGCTCGCAATCTTTGGGTGTAACATCTTGTTCAAGCGTTATTTCCCGTTGAGTCACGTACAGCTGGTGCCCATTTTAGTGTGAGGTCGATCTGGGAGGGGCGCACATTTGTCCTTTGTCAGCTCAAAGGAGCGGCTGTTTATATCCCGATTTCTTCCAGGGAGCTGTTTATTGTGGGCACGCTCGATGGCCGGATCTCTGCTCTAGACCCCAGGGAGCACGGCAATGTTGTGTGGTCACACGAAACCGGCCGGGTCCCCTCCTGTCGTCGAGTCTCAGTCGGCTGGAGGTAAATTTTTTGCTCATGACTACTCCCTTTGGAGCGGCTGGAGGAGTTTGAACAAGTTTGTGGGAAGAGCGTACGTATTTGCATATTGTGGCAGTTAGACGGGAGCTGTGGCACTTGACAACTGCGTGATTGAGCACTCCTGCCTTTCATGTGGCATTTGTCATGGGCCATTTGCCAGCGAAGCTGCAAGTTATTTGGGGGGGGGGGGGCATGCTGAGTGACAACTTTGATAACCCTAAGTATTTGATTGTGTGAAAAAATGATTCACGCCATTTTATTAAGATGGGGGAGGGACGGACAGAGTGGACACGAAGACAGTCTGAAACAGCAAAGTCTTCATGAAGGATCAAGAGAATGTTGGGCCTGTAGATATAGGCATTCACTATATAACAGTGCAAAAAAAAAAAAAAAAACTTTTAGCCTTTTCATTCTGGTGAAGAAGGAAGACCAGCGAAGCTGTACTATGGTGGGCATGAAGTAATGGCTGGCCGCAAGTCGGCAAGGCAGTGTGGAAAGGCTCGAAAGGTTGTCGTCATCTACAAGCGACAGCGGCAGCCAGACAACCGGCAAGCCGATTGTCTGGTTGCCACCGTCACTCATAGATGGCGGTAGCTGTCCAGACTTTTGTGTCATCATTTGTTTGCTGGTAATTATGATACTGGGGAAACTAGCCCTTAACAGCTCTGCTGTCAAAGAAAATTGGTGATGCTATTTTTGAGGTCTGTTGTCGTTTCGGGTCAATTAAATTGCCTCTCGACGTCCACAGCCGCTGACATTGAATGGTTAGCTACTGCGGTGAACCCAAGCGAGTGATGTAATCAAATGTGGCGTTTGACAGAACTGACAGCAGAATCCCATTTCTGTGAGTGAGTTGAGAGCAAATGCATGTCCTACATGTCTGTTATGCTTTCCATTATACTCACATTCTAAATCTTCAAGAATATTTGATCAACAAACTCTCCTGCTTAATTTTAGAAAGGCTGTTTCACAAGCCTTGTTTATCGGTGCCAGATCAAGTGTATCGAAATCGCTGCTGTGCATTGAGATTGTTTTCTGGCTGTCCCAAATAATTTTTGTTTTGTTTTATGTATGACATTTAAGTGCAGGACTTTGGTGTTTTCAGCTTTTGTTATTCACTGTTCACCATATGCGTCTTCATTTCTGATTGGTGACATAGATTTGGAAAGCTGTACCACCTTTTGCTTCACTTCACAGCCTTGGTCTCGTCCAAATATGTTGAGCTGCTTCCGCATAAAGCAAAAAGCAGGCCGGCACTACGGCGTGCACCAGAAGAAAAAGATAAAATTCGGAAAGAAATCCGGTAAAATTTTGTAGAAGGGTTAGGACCCAGTTCAGTACTTGTGAATGGGTTCGCGCTGTTTGAGAATGTTTGCATGTTTCTTCGTGTTCTTGACGTTGGTTGTTGTCAAAAGCTGCGTGTAAAGTAAGAAAATGTTAAAAAACGTTAACCCTGTTTATGTGCATACCTCGTTCCCGCAGTATTCACTACTTGCACAGCTGAATGTAGCAATGCATTGGCATCGAACCTATCGCACAAGGTGTGGCCACTTGTTTACATAGGTTCTTTAGCGATCCGGTCACTGCTTTTGTTTTCTCGCCGCTACCAAGATGGCGGACAAAGGTCTTGGCACACTACTAGGTAGCGCCGTCTATTTCGCATATCCTCTATTACATTTCAAAAGGCTTTCAAAGTTACTTGACTTGTTTCACCTATACATTAATGGTAAACAGAGTCATGTAATTTTTACACTTGCACCAATTACCTAACAGTTCTCTAACTGTTCAAGTAATGATATAAAAGGTAATTTAAAGCCGAGTGCTACTATACAAGCGGTTTCTCGAAACGCGGGCCAAATCGTAAAAAGTACATATCACACAGAGAAAAAGGGTAATGTCATCCATAGTAACCCTGAGACGTAGGAAAATAAAAAAACGGACAGAACAACGAAGTCTCTAACACAGCTTGAAATTTATTTCGCAACCATCGTCTTATATACAAGTCACAGACCTCCTTCACAATTCAAAAAACCTCCTCGCCCACTTCACAGTGTACCCTCGCCCTCAACCTATACCGACAAACGCACCAAAAAATCATCATACACGCCCGAAACACAAAGGGACACTACTCGAAAAGGGGATGCAGGAACTTCCGCACTTGGCAAGGTCAAGCCGAACCCAACAGCACTTACAAACTCTTTTTTCCTTTATCAAAAAACAAAGTTGTCATAAAATTGTCATCAAAACCAAAGTCCTGCATCCCCTTTTCGAGGAGTGTCCCTTTGTGTTTTGGGCGTGTATGATGATTTTTTTGTGCGTTTGTCGGTATAGGTTGAGGGCGAGGGTACACTGTGAAGTGGGCGAGGAGGTTTTTTGAATTGTGAAGGAGGTCTGTGACTTGTATATAAGACGATGGTTGCGAAATAAATTTCAAGCTGTGTTAGAGACTTCGTTGTTCTGTCCGTTTTTTTATTTTCCTACGTCTCAGGGTTACTATGGATATCATTCACCAGCTCGCCTGCGTTTTTTACCTTTCTTCGCTGATGTCATATTGGTCCTGCCAAAGAACCCATTTGGGAAAATAAATGTTCGGTATAATTAGTCAATTATTTTGAGTAATTAAATTTTTAATTAGTAAATTGAAAGATATAGTTTCAATTAGAAGCTTTCTGGGCATCATCGAAAACCAGTAAATCAACTAATTTTAGGAAGATATAAGGTACATATTAGAGCCCGGCCTGGGCCAACTCAAAAGCCCGGCCTGCAGACTGGGTTGGGCCGGGTAGCACGCTTTGACCTCGGTTCCGGGCCAGGCCTGAACCGGGCACTCGGGCAGGATGCACTTGCACCGATGTTAGCTTACGAGAACAGTACATTAAATACGATCTCTCCTTTTTGTCACCTCAATAGTCGGATTCAACATGTTTACCCTCCTAACTGACTGAAACAAGACCCACATAACTATGCACAGAGCTCATTGAGATGTCTCTCAAACTAAAGGTGGGATATTGTGCACTCAGCTTTTGTTTAGTTTAGAGACCGATGAATGCAGCAGCACCAGTTTCCAAAGCATAAAATGCTTTTAAAAAAAAAAACCGTCTCCGTCCGTGCAATTCCCCACTAAATTTGACAGAGAAATTGACGTCACGTGACCTGTGCACCAATTCGGTTTCTCCATTGAACTTGGCTGGGAAATTTACGTCGCATGGTTTATATCGCCACTCCAGCTTCCCCGCTAAATTTACCAGGGAAATTGACATCACATAACTTATATCTATATACAAATTCAGTTTTCCTGCTAAATATGGCAGGGAAATTATTGTCTATGGACATACACACAAATTCAGTTTCCTGGCTAAATGTGGTCCTTTTAAAAGATATAGGGCAGGGGCGGCCAAGCTGCGGCTCGCGAGCCGCATGCGGCTCTTCGCGTATTAAAGTGCGGCTCGCGGCTCCCTCCAATACCACCCCCCCCCACTCCCCCGCCTCCCTCCCGGTCACACGAGCACTTTCCCAAAAAGAGAAATGGAATGCGTTACAAATCAAACGACAGGTTGCAGTTCGGTAGTCTTGTGCTACTGCTACCTTACGTACAGTTGGACTGCTTTTGACTCGGATACATCGAAAGTAGTTAGAGATTTGTTTATTGCTCTGGAAAAAGCTTCCCCCGCCCCCATGCCCGCGGCTCTTAGAAGTTTCGTGATTTTGTTTGCGGCTCTTAGGCCGTGTCAGTCTGGCCACCCCTGAGATAGGTTCTTCACTCCAGAAACGACTCTTTGATGTCTTCTCAGCAAATTGAAACGATTGCTCCCCGAGTACTGCACTCCAAGCATCATTTAATTTTAGACATAAAGGTCACTGAGTGGATCAAGCGCACCAATGCTTTACAAAGACGGCGTTGGATTTAGGAGATGGTTCATCTCCCTCAGTCGCGGCGCCTCCAGCCGGACGGGCCTGATGAGATAGGCAATCCGCCGGACCGGGCTCTGGTCGGGTACGACACAGTCAACAGGTCTGGGCCAGGCTGGGCCTCGAAAAGTATTCCTGTGCAGAGCTTAGTAGACACAACATTTTTGCGGTGTTCCAGAAAAAAACAAAAAACACGCACACACACTTTGGACGCATTTCTAGGTTTTGGTTTCCTACCTGAACTCGTCTTTATGCCAGCAGTCCTTCCTCCTTGTGGCCGAGGTGCACAACACGGGTGCGCCACACTTCCTTTCTTCCTACGAGGGAGGTGAGGCGGTCGCTGCAGGCCTTAGCCATGGGAAGGGGGAAGGTAGGACCGCCGGCGCAAGGATGCACTTTGAAAGCATACCTTTAAGCTTGCTAATTGAAAGGTTAGTTACTTGAAAGTAAATGATAAATGAAGTATATGGAACGTTGTAATTTTTCAAATGGGCCCTTTGGCAGAGACCAACACGACATTAACCTTTCTTCTATGTGATGCATACTTTTCGCAGGAGCGATTTGGCCCGCATCTCGCGAAACACCCTGTTTACAATGCATTTTGAAAACTTGACTTAAAGTGAGTGTAATCGGTGCATAAAAATTGACGTGGCAACACCGTACATTGATGATAAATGTTCGGCAGCTCCCTGCGGAACTTTTACTTTCAATACCCTACATGCATACAGTTTATATGAAAGGAGGTGTATAACTATTTGATGCCTGCTATAACTCCTACTTCAACCTGTATTAGCCCCGAGAAGTTCGCGTGGTGCCCCTTTAAGGCGAACTGGGGTGACGTCACGCCGAGGGCAGAATTTTTCCCTGACTTGCCCTGTTCGGCCATGTGGAGGCCGTGATGATGCTAGCTGTCGGCGCGTTCGTTTCTATTTACTTTTTTTTGTGCACATTTTTCGTAGGAAGTGTAAATTTTCAAATGTGGTTTCATTGAGGTATGGCCTGTAGCTGCAGGCAAAACTTCAACCAACATTTCAGGCATTCTTGACAGGGCAGGCAGCACATGAATCGCAGCTAGTATATGAAAATAAATGTGGCCGCACTTGCGGGATATATCACAATATTTACATCTCGCACAATCAGTGCTGCTGATGGTCCGAATGAATTGACAAGTTAGGTATACTATTTCCTTTTTTATTTTTAGTTGCATCTCTGCTTCTGAACAAAAATGAGCAGCAGAAAAGCTGCATGCTGCTCGAGCAACATGTTAAATATAGTCTGGGCCATGGAGAGAGAATCGCAAGGGAGACGGGCCAAACAAGGAACATAGGCATATACCAGTTATTTATTTATATCTGTTTACAATGGCCATATTTGACCTTTGTTGGATTCGGATAGTTTTTCAATAATCTCCACTTGTGGTATCTGTGGACTTGGTTATATCATCCCTCAGGTAATGTACAACAAACGTAAGTGAGGCTCTCTAGCCCGTTGTTAGTTCCTTCTTGACAATTTACGTTTTACAGGCTCTAAAATTGAGATTTTAGCTAAATCAACTTGCCCTGAAGCTAAAATGCCAGAAGCTTTTTCACGCAAACTGTTACCTTCCACAGGTTCCACATTTTATGCAACTAGTGAAGCCTCTTCCACTGGACAGCCGTTGAAATGCTTGCTGTTCCTCCTGTCATCCTCTGTTGTCAGAGAGTGCAGCTGTAGGGATTTTGGAGGCTGAGGAAGCTTTTGGGGCCTGGAGCAGTGTCTCTTTTACCATAAAATGACAAGTCAAACTAAAGAGTGTATTTTCCGAATACACAAGGATGGAATAAAGAAAGAATTCCAGGAAATAGTATAAACATTCCAAATTACAGTATTATATTGCTGTGCATATTTTGGGCAGTTCAATACATATCATAGAGGCAATTAGGACGTTTTTCCAGCTATCGTACAAACACATTTCCAGAAATGTGTTTGTACGATAGCGCGATCGACATGGCGAAAGGAGGACAGTGCCAACGTGCTTGTGAAGTCGTAATAGCTGACTTGCATAGAAAATATCACTTTAATTGAGCATTCAAAATTTTGAAGTGCATCGAGACAGTGCTAGAAACAGATGTGTTTTTGAGGAACACATCCTTCATATGCATGTTAACATTCATGTTCCTGGACAGTATGAATAATGTGCTAAGAATGTAGTTTTATTGCTGCTTGTTGCACAGATGCGTAATCGAGGCCAGAGGGTGCGGCTGATACCATCCCTAGATGGGTCCCTGTACAAGTTCAACGGAGAGACTGTGGAACCCCTGCCACTGACTGCGGACTTCCTGCTCAAGAGCTCCTTCAAGCTTGGCGACGACCTAGTCATCACTGGCGGCAAGGAGGCTCGCTCTTACGGAATCAACCTGCACACGGGACAGGCAGGTCTCTTTTTGTCCTCAAGTGTTTGCAGGACACTCCATCATCCATGCAGTGCTGGTTACATCATTACGTAATAGATGACAGTACAGTTGAACCGCTGTAAAAAGAAGTAATGGACGATAACGCTTTTGGGGGCTAATAGACGAGACGGGGATCAACTCTCACGCAACATTTTATTTCATGTGGACTCTCACAGCTATGGAGAACTACCATGTTTATTCAAATACTGGTCGAATTTTTTTTAGGAACTGTTATTGAAAATTAGGATTAGCTATATGGTAAATGTTAACCTGCAAGAATGAGCAAAGTTTCCTAGCCCATCGAGTTAACCCAGACCCGCTGCTCTTGGCATGCCGGTGCAAAGCAGTGGTGCTTGATGTGTGCGCCGTGGCAAAATGGGGACGCTTGACGCACACATGGTATGTTCACGACACATGCAGTGCACGGTTAAGAATTTTGAATTCCACGCGAAACGGAACTAGTAGTGGAACTGGGAGAACCGAGCCACCGAGCATGGCAGAAGCACGTGTGCTGGAGAATGAGACGGAAAGAAGAATGGGCTGCTGTGAAATCAATCCCTTCTATGCCTAGCTAGTTCAAGGCTATGCCTGCCTGGAGAGAATAATGCATGAAGTGCAGTGCAGAGAGGTGAAGGAGAGGGGGGGTGGAGCCAAACAAACAAGGCAGCTGCAGCGCCGCATTGAATAGCAGTTTCTGAACGTAACAGTTGGAAGGCACGTGCAGCAAACAGGAATATAATACGCATATCCCTATGGGTGTTCAAAGGGACTGGCATTTGTGAATGTAATAGCCGAGAAAATATATAAACCGGACCATATCAGTGAGGTTCTGCTGTGTTTTGATATTAAAGATTAAATACAGGCAAGGGGCAGAGGAAAGAATTGAAAGCTGTGAATTTAACGTGGGGAGGGGACAACTCGTCGTGTGGCGACGGCGGACTCGTTGATCTTCAAAAATGTAGGCACATTCATTTATGGTGTATCTCCTGCACTGTTGCACAGCTACGGTAGAACCCGGATTATACTGACTCTCTGAAGATCGCACGAAAATGTTGTGTAACCTGCAAGATGTATAATCCAAATGACCTGAAAACAATCACGACTTCGGTGCTCGAACCCGCTGAACGAAAATGTGTGGAACTTCTAAAATTCTAACCTAATCTGCTGGACTGTAAAAGGATAAAGCTCTCAAATACATAAAAACAAAGTCAAATTTGGGTGCGGTGTTCATAACATTTTATTTTCACTTTACCTCATTTCCAAAAGGGATCAGTAATTTCCTTTCAAGAGGCCACAGCCTCTTGAAGCAAGTCAGCCACGCTGTCGTGGGAATATGCAAACCGTTGAATGCTTTCGAAACATGACATTTCCACATACGTTGGCACACGTGTATCGGCATCGGACGTCTGGCTGGGATGTCCATGACCTCGAGTGTGGAGGAGGGGAGGGGGTTCAAAATGATGCGTATAATATAGGGTTGGCTGCATTTCAGAAAACTGAAGGCCCACAAGCCTCCCCTCCCCCTCCCCCTCCTGGCTACACCACTGCTCCCGATGAGATCACTTGATTGTCATGTCTGCCATATGCCTCCATGCAGAGGCTGCAGAGTACCGTGGCACTTGCGCCACGGTACTCTGTAACCGCTGAAGGTTGGCCCGCGTCAACCTTCACCGCCTCTGACAAGAGTGTGCACGTCAAGCGTCACTGCTTTGTACGGAGCGCTAGGAGCGGCGGCTGAAATGGAGGAGCGCCTGGGTTAGTAAGATAGGGTCGGAAATTATGCTCAATACTATTACTGGTTTACGTGCCTGGATCTTGATTGTATGTTAACCTCTAATTTTAAAAAGCTGTGCCGAGAAATAGCGGATTTGCTCGTTTTTTATCGCATTTCAGAGAAATTATATTTTGGGCTAAATAAACTACCGAGCGTAAAAGGGGAGGGGAATGAAGCATTATGCCAACTGAAGTGTTGCTCTATGATTCATTTTTCAACAATTTTTTGGTAAATCTATCGTAACTGGAACCTACTCTGACCAGAGCCGTATTTCTAAAAAAGAAAGCTGTGCACTGACAGGGTATTTATGCTCGCCGAGGTTTTTAGTTTTACAGATCATATGAGAGCCCCACTACCCAGAGCAAAATTTGCGGGTTTCTTACCGCTCCGAAAACCGCCGATCGAGAACTGGTCGGTTTGAGTCGCGCTCATTCTCTTCTCCATGGTCACGGGCAGTTTTCTAAGGTTGAGACACAACCAATAAATTTAATCAAAGTTGTGGGTCATTGAAGGCACATACGCAATATTAAGAATAGAAAGAAATATGAACCCCATTTTTTGTGGCTTCTAAAAAGCTGCAAATACGTTAATTAAAAAAAAAAAAGTTGCATAGAAAATTGCAAGCATTCTGTGCGTTCACTGCGCAATTCTCAACATGGCGCCGTATTCGCGTATCGTGGGTCTCGCGGGCTGGACGGCGATGGCAGTGGACGACAGGTGTTGGACCGCTACCTCTGCACTGTTGTTCGCGGTACGGGTGAATCTGTCTTCTTTCGAAAGAGTGATTTTGGACCGTTGAAAAGAATTTTGATTAATTCTGTATGACACGCCCGACCACAAAGCCGATTTGCACGAAGGCGTCGCTGAGCCGTCGCCCCTTCTCGTGACGGAAGACATCGCTCGCGCAAACGTCAAGTACGGAGTGCATACTTTGGTTTGAACATGCACGCATACGATTTCTTGACAAGGTGCAAATGTGGCCATAATACGTAGTGCTGCCCGACTTAGAGCCTAGGGAATGCCTTTGCTGTGGGGAAATCGGCAGCAAACTTTCCGACCTACTGTCGACTGGCTGCGTTAGTACAAACGAAAGAGTTCCCCACTAGCTCAGTGGAAAGGTGTCCGCTTCACGTGCAGCGAACCCAGGTTAAATCCAAAGTGTGAACATACTGCGTTTGTTTTTTCGTCAAACATTTTGCGGCATTTACACATTAATTTTTTTGCAATTATCACTGAACAAAACAAATGTTGTGGACGAAACGTCGCTGAACTAAACAGTATGGGATTCTCTTTTTGAATCCTGCGAACTTAATGCACTAGTCGCTTTCCACAAAATGCGAGGAGCATATAAAGCGGGTAGCGTCCGCTTTCCAAGGTGCCCATAGCTGTTCTGCAGGAATTGCAGCCAGCCATTGGTCCCGACGCCGTTGATCTTTTGGAAACTTGTGCAGACTCTGCCGCAGAATGCCACTTTGGGATGCGCAGAACCTGTGAGGCAGCTCTTCACGCAACATCTTGGGGGCATTCTTTTCGGATGTCGATCACTGGCATTCACCACTGGCACTCACTACTCATTTCCAACTCTTCAATGTACAAAACAATTTATCTTGAAGTGCAGCAGCAAGCGGAACAAACATAACAAAAAACAAAAAAAACAAACATCAGTGACGATGAAAGTGCGCAGTTAAGTGTCGCCACGTGACTTGTGGCACTCTCTCCTCCTCCATATTCCTCCGACCTCCCTGCGCAGGTTTCCGTTTCGAGCAGTTGCATTTTCTGGCTTTATTAAAAATATACGTGACTCTGTAGCAAAATATTAATTGGGTAGTATTCTGACACCGTATTAAATTGCCTGGCAAAAAATGAAAACAAATTTTTGGGACATGTCAGATTCTTTAATTGAACTGAGCATAAGGGCACATACAAGCTGGTGAATATTAAATTAAGCATAACAAAAACCCCGAGACTGCATGTAAAAACGACACACTAAAAGGAAAAAAAAAACGACACATATGCTAAAAGGTCTGCAGTCTCGGGGTTTTTGTCAAGCTCTGTGTTCCTTTGTGCCCTTTCTACTCTTATTATTAAAGGTAATAGGTAAAATGCTGCAGTATCAAAGAGGAGCCCTTAGACACTTAACTCGTTTAAAGGAGCTGTGCAATGATTTTAACGTTGGAAGAATTTGCATCTTGTAGTTTTGACATTGTTTACCTAGTCACAAAGGACAGGAAGCACATCTCGTTCCTTTGAAACGTTGTGACTCTGCCAAGTAATCGCGAGGCAAAAATTAGAATATTTTCCAATCTGCAGTTGCGAGTGGCGGCCATGAGAACCACGTGGCATGACGTCAAAGTGGGTAAAAAAATAGCAAGTTGTGCAACTACCTGCTCAATAAAAGGTAATCTTTCTATTAATCTTGTCGTTCCAACATAAATATAAATGCGTCAGCAACCTGGTATCATCACCAAAATTATTTATTATACAGAGTTTCAGTGGCGCCATCTACCCGAGGTCAACGAAACTGTCAGCCCTATCTTCTACCGCGAGAAGCTGCCAGATGCCGGACAGCCGGACCTGGACGAGCACGTTGGCACTTTTCACCTTGCCAATGCCGACCGGTTACGATTACATGATCATGTGGTTGCGAGCGGTTGAGTTCTCACTAGTGATGGGCCAAACTTTTGCCGAATCGGAGATTCGGTGCCGAATCTTGCGATTTGGCAAGCCAAACTTTTGACAACCTTTCCTAAAGGTTCGGCAAAGATTTGGCAAAAATGCATTGTTACCAGACTTAACGTTGATATTTAGATTTTTGGGGCAAAAAAAGGTTTTACGTTTTTTTTAATGCATATTGACACAGTTATTAGTAAATTAGGTGATATTCTACAAGATAACTGTATTGGTGTCGTTTTCGTGTGTTTACTTGCAATTTAAGTGACTTCTTGCAGAAGTGGCATGACAATGACGTTAGTAGCTAATGTTGGTTGTAGCGGACGCAGTCACGAATCGCTCTTCGAGAGTTTCGGTTTTGAGGCCTCATCAGCGCGAGCTTGCAGGTGTTTGTACATTGTGAAAATAAAGGCACTAACACTGCCTTCTTATTTTCTCTGGGAGTCACCGTTTGGTGCCGAAAACGAATTCAGTGGTTGCTGAGCCTTCACCAGAAGAGATAACAATATTATTGTAAATATACATGTTTTTCGATTTCAGTCACTTGACGTCAGCTTTGCATGAAAGTGTGCATGCCATATTTGCAACGTGTCGTTTTTAACCTTAAAAATACTGGTTTCTGATGTTAGGACACACAAACTTTTAGGAAGATTGGAAGAGTTAGGAATGTCGTATGTGCAATATTGAGCATGAGAGTTCTGTGTTTAGTTTTATGCAGATACATGAAAACGGCGAAATAATGCTAATTAAACTGCAATATTATTTTGTTTTGGCACAAACTTAATTGTTAGCCGAAAACAGGATTGTTATAATTGTGAGGAGTGCTTTAAACTAGTGTTTCAACTACCTCGTTGCACCACTGGAAAGGTCAAATGGAAATCACATTATCCAGAATGTACCGCATCATTTGCCACTTGTGTAGCCGCTGTGTAAATTAGTGGTCAATCTTCTGTTCTTGAGGCAGAAAATATTGAAGAGAACAACACTCGCTCACAAACGCACAGTTACCGTGTTGCCTACTCCACACCTTGCCGTAACTGCTGGTTGTACTACATACGATGGTAACTGCACAGCGTCAATTTGCAATCCATGGTCCCGTCAGCGTTCTCGCGCGCCCTCAGACATTGGCCGAATGTTTTGCCTAATCTTTGCCGAACTTTCCTTCAAAAGTTCGGCATAGGCCGAACTTTGCCGAATCTGTAGTTCGGCAGATTCGGTCCATCACTAGTTCTCACTGATGGCGCCAGAGAGAGAGGGCTTTACCGAAACCCCGTGTGTCCCCCTTTCACGTCGCAGCGCACGTGACTCAAAAGATGGTGAAGGAGTTGAGAGGTGCCAAAAAATTCAATCGTTGTCATTTTTTAAAATAAAAAACTAGGACATGCAGACGAAAGCGGTGTTTTGCACTTTACTTCAGGAGGGTTGAGACATCAACTCCCACAATTATATAAGCAAAGCACTGAAATTGTTGCACAGCTCCTTTAACAATGCACTCGAATCTTTTTTTTTTTTTTTTAAGTAATATGGCATTAGTTCCAAAAGTGTCGGCGGCTGCTCTGAGCCAGTGTTTTGCCTTCTACAGAACCCGCTACAAAACGTCGATTGCCGCTTCCATCACTGCGTTATGATAAATAACAGATGGTATTTGTAGTACCGTAAGTACCGTAGTACTGAGAAGGTAGGAGCTTTATCGCATAAAAGAAATGTGCAATGTTTTCAGGAAAATTTGGCACACTTTTAAATATTTTTTTAGATGGATCTGCAAAAGCTTTATTTGAAACAGCCGAGTCCTATGTCTGTCCGTGAAAGTGAAACTTAAATTCAAGATTTTTAAATTTGTTTTAGCTGGGACTTTAAAGAAATTCAAATATTCAAATTTTTCAGACTTGCCTCTCAAAGCAATTAGAAATCTTTTGAATTTTTTCAAACTTAATTTTTAAACTAATTCTAAATCTTCAATCCCAAACCTTCAAAAACCTTGACGTCTTCTAACTTTTCTAATTTGATCTCCCGAGCTTTGAGTCACAAAGAAACCTTTGTGACTCAAAGCGACTCGAGCTCGAGGCTTGCGGCATCTCTACTTAGAACACCAGAAGTAGACTGCCTCACACGGGGTGTGCACTTTCTATGCCAGTGCACACTAGTGCAGGCAAATCAAAGGAGCTTAGTTTTGGGCTGTAATTCAGGATTGTGGAAGGGCTTGCCTTACACGGGCATGTTTTGTGCAGCTGCGATATGTGTGCACGATGAGCGGCTGCAACCAGACAAAGGACGAAGAAGACTACGGAGCGGAGGACGTCCTGGTGGTCAAGCGGGACACCCAAACGGTCAGGGCTGTGGAACCACGCAGTGGCCAAGAAAGGTGTGCACGGTTCTAGGTGTTCCTTGTGACGGAGAACGTTCTGCTTTGAGTATAAATATATATATTTTTTTAGACTGGTATTAAAGCAGTTTCTGAGATCGTCTATTTATGATCACAACTCTGTCTACGGGCTTGTTCCCCTTGTTCCCCTTCTCCAAGGATTATTCTTGTCATTCTTGTCCAGCTCGCTTGCACCTTTGCATTTAATTGCATTATAATTAGGGGTGTGCGAATATTGAAATTTTCGAATACGAATCGAATACGAATAAGACTAAAAACGGGCTTCGAATATCGAATCGAATATCGAATATGTGTCTAGTAATGAAAAATTGCAAAACAAGAGGTAACTGCAGGTTTTATTGCCTTTTTAATATAAATCAGTGCAACTGCATTTTACTGGGCTGCAGCAGGCTAAAGATACTTCTAGTATTGCACTCATTACAAATTATCGTGTAGAAAAATTAACTGCTCAACGTGTTCAGAAAGTAAGCGCTCCCTACGCGCCGTGAAAACATTTCCGCCAGTAGAGACCCTTTCACTCGGGAAACTTGCGAAATTTCACTAACGTTTGAGGAAGTTCGATGAACAGTGTTGCCCGGCTGCTACATGAATATTTTGAATTTTAGGAAACAAATAATTTTGAAGGTAGTTTATTTTTTATTTTGTAGAATGGTTACCAAGGTTTATACCATATAAAAGCGAAAATATGCGCTTCTAACGCTTTTATTAGTTATTAATGTGAACCAGTGATGCCAATAAACCCAACAAATATTGCACTTTTCCTCCGCCTAATGAAATCAACCAGTTTTTTTTTTTTTTTTAATTTTCGTGCATGCACACAAAGTTGAACTTCAGTCGAACCTTTGTCGAACATCACGTTGAAAGTTCGAAAAAGTTGAACATGGTCGAACTCGAACCTGGGAAGGTTCGCGACATCCCTAGTTTTGACTGCGTGGGAGTGGCAGGAGTTTTTGTCGATGGCAATGCAACGTTCTGCACGCACCCAGCTTTTTCTTTCTTTAATTTTCAAACATTTATATTAGCTAACACTCTCGAGCTTTATTTTATATTTATATTTCACTCTCGAGGTTTATTGTATTGTATCAATTTATAGAACGCGCAATTACATCACATATTGCTATAAAAGTGACACACAACAAAGGGCTTGGTGAAAAAGAAACCGAAACTGATCTTGTCTTGCTGCCATCGGACAGATAGAAACGGAGCAGACCGATAGCGCACGCATCATACGCCTTCCTCAGTGAATAAACATATTCATAGGGGAATGCGTGACAGGCAGATTATTCGTTACTTGCTTGAATATTCGCAGTTTGTGCGAATATTCGCCATTTTTCCCGAATATTCGGCTTTGGCCGAATATTCGGGAACTTCCGAATATTCAATTTTCGAATCGAATACGTTTCGAATAAGGAAAATATTCGATTCGTATTCGAAATTTCGAATATTCGCACACCCCTAATTATAATCATAACCTTAAAATGGAATCCTTTCACCCTTGTTGGTGTTAGACTTGTGGCAGCTGATAAAACCTGTTTGCTCTACTGACGTCTAACCCCTGGTTAGCTCAGTTGGTAGAGCGGTCTTCTGGAAATGGAGAGGTCCCAGGTTCTATATATATATATATATACTGTAAACGACGGAATTTTCGCGGGCTCAAATTTTCGCGAATCGGGCCAAAGTTGAAAAATTAAAATTATTCGCGGGTTCTAATTTTCGCGAATCCAGATTGCCACCGGACCCCCCCCCCCCCCCCCTTCCGGCCCGGTTGTCTTTCCATCTTTCTAGGATTCTGCGGCTTCAGTCAATCAGTCAAAATCTAGGAAAGGGAAGACGGCGGTAGGTTGTGTGACTAATGGTCCGGAAGTCACTGCCGTTACCCGCAGCTTCGAGACGCCGACAAAGGCTGGGTTAGTGTTCACATCGGTTTTCTTTGATGTGAACCTTTCTCGAGTTCACTTTTCGAGGTCACACACTCTGCATGAAAGGACAACCGCCAAGGGCAATGGGGTCAAACCAGTGTATGTAAATAAGTTAAGGGTCCAAACTAACTGGGTCACACACCCCTTAACCTTTCTTGGGTTCACTTTTCGAGGTCACACACTCTGCATGGAAGCCCAGCGACAAAGGGCGATGGGGTCCAACGATTGTACATAAACCGACTCAAAGTGGGTTTAGGGGCCAATCAAACTTGGCTGCGTTCCGGGGTCGTCGACGCCAGCACGCTCTGTGTCAGTGCGGTACGTTTTCTTGTGCCCGTCAGTCTGCTGTCCCTCGATGTCCTTACTACGTTACTTCAAGCCAGTGGTCGAGAATGCAGAAGATCATCATATGCCGGGACTGCCTGACCCACAGGTATGCAAGACCACACGTGATAAGCGTTCTTTTACGTCGGCCAATCAAAGTGTTATTGCCGCTTCTACCGCCGTGGACTCCCGAAAGCGGAAACGAGGGCCCTACTCTGCTTACAATGACGAACTTAGATGTAAGATTGGAAAATATGCTGCGGAAAATGGGACAATTGCTGCAGTGAGGAAGTTTTCCGATGGAAGAGAAAAGCTTCTCAACGAGAGCACCGTCAGGGGGATGAAGACCTCCTACATATCCAAGCCTACAAGTCCTGTCATTCAAAAGAGCTGGCTACCTTGCCTGGTAAACTTCGAGGTGTCAAGCCTGTGCTTGGAAACTTGGATGATGACGTACGGGCGTACATTGTGGAGCTCAGAGAAGGGGGCGGTGTTATAAACTCCAGGATTTGCATCGCTGCTGCACTGGGCATTGTGCGGGCGACCAAGCCCACACTCTTGCCAGAGTTTGGTGGGACTCTCGTTCTCGACAGACCCTGGGCAAGATCTTTCCTGAACAGGATAGGATTCGTCAAGCGTAAGGCCACGAAGACTGCGCGAAATTTTCCAAACGATTTCGAGGGTGCCAAAAAGAAGTTCCTGCAGACTATCGACGAGAAGAGAAACCACTTCAGTATTCCCGACGACTTGGTGCTCAACTGGGACCAAACAGGTGTCAAGCTGGTTCCAGCCAGCAAGTGGACGATGGAGGCCCGAGGTTCCAAGCAAGTTGGGGTGGTTGGCTTGGACGACAAAAGGGAAATCACCGTTTTGATGACCACGACGCTTTCTGGCAAACTCTTGCCTCCTCAAGTGTTACATGCAGGCAAAACAGACAGGTGCCATGCCAAGGTCACGTTTCCAAATGACTGGGACGTGTGGCACAGTGACAACCACTGGAGCAACGAAGCCACAATGCTGCGATTTGTCGACACTGTTCTCCTTCCGTACGTGGAGACATGCAGGAGTCGTGTGAGTGGTGCCAGTCAACATGCACTTTGCATTTTTGACATCTTCGCTGCACATCGTACGAAGAGTCTTCTGCAGAAACTAGCTGCAAACAACATTGAGTACGTCTTCGTCCCGGCAAGCTGCACCGGACTCCTGCAACCGAACGACCTAAACATTAAACCCTTTGATGGTTACTGCCGTACCTGTACGTCAGCGCGAGTGCGTCCCGCAAGGTTTCTGCCGTACATGTACGTCCGCGACTGCTCGTACGTCCGCGACTGCTCGTTCAAAAATTCGCGCCTCTTCTTGAACGGGAGCGTTCGCGGGGAGGTGCTGCCATCTGGTAGGTTTGTAGGGAACTACAACCGTGTAATTGCGGTCATGTTCCTTTTGGCGCGGCTTTTTGAAATTGCGAAACTGGACGCTCTGTGTAAGTGATGCTTCGAGATAGCCGCGCGTGCCGGCTGCTCCGGAGGTAGCGTAGCAGAGACTGGAGCGATGGCTCTTCGGGTTCAGACTTTGAACCATTCTCGAACTCGGAGTCGGATAACAGCTCGACATCCGACGCACAACTGGAAACCAGCTCGGTTCGAAGTCCGGAGTCTAACACACAGCCGCTCTGTCTTCTAGACTGTCTCGGAAGCGGGCGCGTCGAAGTTTTGGCCCTTTCTGTTTTGTTCAGCCTGTAGCGAGTGTGCTGCAGATGTTTAGAAGTGTGTGTACTATTTATTTTAAGTCTTAGATTTTTTTATGCGACAATAAACTAGTGTATAATCTTTGCTAACGCACCGAGTAAAAAAACCCAACCACGGGGGCGGGTCTTTGAAAAAAAATGCGACCATGAAAGGGTTAACAATGTGTTCAAGACTGCCATGATGAACCGCTTTACCCAGTGGTATGCCGGATGTGTACAAGAGGTGGTGGAGAAAGGACAGAGTGCAGCTGACGTTAAGATCGACTTGCGAGCAAGTGTTATGAAGCCCGTTCACGCAGCATGGCTGATTGAAGTGTATGCGGATCTCGAGAACCGCAGAGACACGATCCGAATCGGCTATACTCTGGCAGGAATTGTCTGAAGGTACCAAATAAACTTCTTGAGGTGAGCTGAATTCCGACTTATGGCGTTATTTACTTTAGGATACTTTCCATATCATATTCACATATCGCGTATAATGATATTGTAAATGCTTTTTGGACGCGTGTTTCCCCGGTGTCTCAATGCCGCTTTCAAGGTGATGAAATTTTTCCCGAATTGTTTGCGGGACCTATTGTTCGCAAATCGGAGGCGGTTCGCGAAATTCGCGAAAATTAGGTCCACGCGAAAATTCCGTCGTTTACAGTATATATATATATATATATATATATATATATATATATATATATATATATATATATCCTTTGTTCCTCTTATTCCCCTTCTCCAGGGATTATTTTCGTCATTCTTGTCCAGCTGGCTTGCCACTTTGCATTTAATTGCGTTATAATCAAAATATCATTTTTTATTTTTTAATTGGACAAAAACGTTGCTTGAGAACTGGCTGCTCTTGGCTTCCCCCTTCCTTTTTTCCTCAGTCATAAGCGATGATGATACGGAATTCGGAATATTTTAGGAGTAATGAGACGTCTGAGGCGCATCTTCATTAATAAGAAAAATAGAAGGCATCTGTGTAATAATTGCTCCAGAACAGAAACACTGAAAATATTTGTTCAATGCAGCGGAAACTTGAGCATGTAGTCGTAGAGAGTGGAACTACCCAAGCAACTCCAGAAGTCGTCTCTGCAATAACATTCTCATGCCAGCCCCCTGGTTTCGATTTGACTTTGCTTGCTTTTCTCGGGAAATACCTACACTACTACTGTGTAGTGTAATTAGGTGGTGTCCCAACATTAAGTTAAAAACCTTTTTTTTTTTTGTTTGTTTTGTATTAGATGTTTTTTGAGCACTGCGTAATGAAAATGCTTAGCGTAGTTTGTTGAGGCAAGTGAATGCTAGAACTTTGGAGGTCCATGTTTTATGGTCTTCTAGAGTGTTTCATTTTTTCATTCTTTTGTAGTTTTTGTAAGTTCTTTAGTGGAAGTTTTGCCAGTTAAGCATTCGAGAATTAAACTTGCTGCTAGTGTGTTGCTCATTCACACTTCTAGGGATTACCGTCAGTCAAGAAGGACTTGCACATTTTAGAAATACTATACGCGAGTAGATTTCCAGCAACTTTGTAACACTTGTTTCTGGGACCTATCCCACATTTTTGCAAGGCTGTTTTCAAACGTTGGCAGAAAGTGGGGACACGAGATTCTCGGCTGTTCTATGGCAGAGAGCGTAAAAGGCAGGGCACGAATTTACGGGAAGGCAGCAACAGCGCTAAATACGGGACAGTGGAGGAGACGCAGAAAGACGCTCCGAAATGCGGGTGAGTTGGAAGTCAGTGCCCTTTTTTGTCTTTCCATGTGTCTCCTCTGCTGTCCTCGTCATTTTTGTGCCCTTGCTGCCTAAAGTGAATCACCAACTTGCCCAGACCTCCAGTGTAACGAATTCATGCTTGGAACGTTTCTAGGTGGAACTTCAGTGTGGGTGAAAACCAGCTGTCGATGCTGAAGGGCCTGATGCCGAGCTGCACGGGGAGCAGCAGCGGGACTGCTCCCTACACCTCGGAGGAATCCGGGAACTGCTCGAGCGAGGGCGGCTGCGACAAGCAGGACCTGATTCGGGTCGGGGTCCCCGAAGGCGTCATCCGTTCGGGCCGGCACCACTGAAGGATTCATGGAATGGACTGTCGAGGTGCGACTTTCTCGTTGGTGCCGCCAAGGCAGAGCGCTTTCACCTGCACAGCCTGGGTTTGGCTGCAAGCCATTTGGCGACAACCTATAGTATGTTCTGCGAGTTCACGGGGAATTATTGTTGGCTTGTACACAAATACTGAAGATGGTGGAATGGCAAATGTACAAGGTACAGGATGAGTCTGTGTCGCAGTCTGGTTTTGTGCTCGGTGGTCAGTCAACACCAGCTGGCACGTGTAATACTGGCGCTGTTTGGGAGCACACTGAGAAGCAGCTTTTATGTGGAGATAGGTCATTCCCATTTCAGCACATGGACGGATGGATATATGGATGTTAACAGCTCTACCCTTTATAACAAGCCTAACATAACCAACTAGCCTAAAAACTAAAAAAAAAAACATATATTTTTTTTTAATTAAGCCAATGCATTTTTGTAACTACCACCAGGCTGTGGGGGTGATCGCCAGTATGATAGGGGGCTCAGGCATAAAAAACAAAAAATCAGCAGAACCCATCCTTTGGGAATGATTATCTACGTTAATGCGAATAGCATCAAACGGTGCGGAGTTATGCGCGTTCGTCAGGTGGCCGGCACACTCTAGATACGCCAGCCCACTCTTGAGGCGATTCTAAATTTGTTGACACTTTCACAGCCCTGCGCACGATCTCCGCAGCCCAGCACGTGCGTTTGTGTCACTTAGGAAGGCGAGCAAAGCACGTGCCATACGCACAAACACTCAAAATGGTACCGACCAGACTTTCTGGCGTCTCAGCTAGTCTCAACCAACGGTACTCTAAACGGTTGTTTATATCTTTATCATAGGACGCGCTTTACAGCGCTGTCACAGCTGCCGGTGCGCGCGCGTTCCATGCACGAGGGCTTCATTCCGCTCTCGTGAGGCTGAGCACGGCCGCTGCATCACCCTCTCCCGAGCGCGGGAGAGGGTGAGCTAGCGGCCGTGCTCAGCCTCACGAGAGCGGAATGAGCCCTCGTGCATGGAACGCGCGCGCACCGGTAGCTGTGACAGCGCTGTAAGCGCGTCCTATGGTAAAGATATAAACAACCGTTTAGAGTGCGTTGAATGACTGCCTACATAGCTCTGTGGTTAGCGCGTCTGCCTGCTGATCAAAGGGTGAACGGTTCGAATCCCAGCCGGCGCCGGTCTTTTTTATTTATTTATCGACCCGCGGCGTAAGAGGTTAGATAGCCAGATAGATAGATACATAGACGAAAAGTGCGTGAAGTAGCCAAAGAATGCTATTCGCATTAAAAAACATCACCCTCACCTCCTCCCCCAGGCGAGGGAGTCTTAATTTTCCTTTGTCCCACCTGTCCTTCAATTCTTCCTAGATGATTGCCACAAATCTTCTACCTCCTCTTTGTGTCTGTAATTGTTTTCTCCTCCGTTCTTTCATCCTCACCAGCAAAACCCAATGCCCCCGCCAAATCCGTTTCCCCTTCAGAGAGGACAGGGCGAAGCCCCGTGCAATTCAAACCAAATGTTCCTACGTCTCGCTCTCACTATGGCATACGACACATAATGTGTATCTCTTGAAATTTAGCCCTATACGTCTTTGTCCTTAACACTCCCGTTCTCGCCTTGAACAGCAAAGAATTTCCCCGTCGAATTATCAGATGCATTTTCCTTTCTTATGTCCAGTTTTTGTGACCTGTGCATTGTTATTGCTGATTTTTCTTCTATTCTTCCCTCCCACATTTTCCTTTCTACCTCTTTCACTACCTTTTTCACTCAACTAGTTTCCTGAGCCCCATCACTCGTGTGTATGTATTTAAAGGGACCATGAAATGACCTTTTTACTTTTGCCAGATAACTTTTACATTAAACCTTCAACGTTCACTGAATGCCGAACAGGCATCCGTTTTCGTCTCGGCTTATTAACTTCTACACAAAAAATTAATGAAATATCGACTTTTTCTTTCTCTCCAACTGACCGCAAACCAAGTTGCGGCGTAATTTTGACGGTCGTGACGTACCCTGTTTCCGGAACCGGAAGTTCTCTCGGCTGTAGAATGGGAGCGTCAGCGGCGGCGAGTTGGGGGTGCGCCGGTAGGTTTTACTGCGCTGATGGCGCTGATGTCACCGACGTATTTTCTGAATCGGCGCCCCTCATCGCCGCGATAGCCATGGACACATCGCAGCTGAGCGAAATTCAATGAGATATGTTGCGCTACAGCGACAGCATGGGACCAGTCCCATACGCCGGTATGCCTGTTGGGAAGTGCGGCGAGTCTTCCGGTGAAGACTCCAGTCAACCCAACTGTCATTGTTGGTAAAAGGCGGCCCGTGTCAGTCGTTTGCAAAGCGACGTAGATAGAAACAAATTGCCGCGACGTTTTTACGCGGCCTCGGAGATGCAAGAGCGAGCCGACGTTAAAAAAGATACGTTTGAACTACGACAGTGTCAGCAAGAGCCACGTAAATACCTGTTCACACTCGGAGCGGACGCGCGCGTTTGATGGAAGTGCTGTATTCGCGCTGTTGGTAAGCGCTTCGGGACCGATCTTTTACGATTGCAACTCGATACTGACGCGACACTCGGCAAAGGAAGGTTGGACCGGCATTGCACGTAGCTCCCACGAACTGTTATAGCTCGACAGTGACGTGCAGTCGCGTCAGAATAAAAATGGCATACTAATAACAAAGTGTACATACCGTGTTACGAAGGTAATCCATACGGCGTTTATTTGAGCTCTATATCACACAAAACAAGAAGATAGAATCGACGAGAGTCCCTTTTCGACGACAGTGTTCGTCAACACTGCCTCGGAAAACAAGGGGTTAGAGATTGACCTCACCTCTTAATCTACAATTGAGGTCAGCGATCAAAATACGGGAAGGGTCCACAAGTCTCGCGCCGGCATATTCCATTCAGCACGCCAGCCGGTCGTGGGCAGACGGTCTTGGCCAAGTACCGTTGAAGCAACGCTGCACCGAGTCGTCGGAGTGCCTGCTAGGCCTATCTGCCGCACTCGTTTGGTCGCGGGTCGGTGAATTCGTTGCCGTTCTAGGTTTTCTCGGGTGTTTGTGGATCCAGCGTTCTTGTTCGTCGTGGTCTGTTTCAAGCACTTTTTTCTTGCTGCTTGAAGTCGGGACGCGCGAGAAGAACACGTAGAAAAATAAACGTTCCTTGATCGTCGCGGCGAAGTAACTGAGCGACACTGTCGGACCTACCACCCTATTGCGCACGCGCAGTAGTTGCTTCGTTTACCACACGATAGATGGCGCTTGGCTCTCAGCATTATCAAATTTGGCAATTTTCGTCACATCTCTAATTATGCTACAAAATGTGGATCTGAATATTATTTAACAAAACTTTTAGGAAACGTTCGCCGGCTATTTATTGTTTACGATCGCGGTGCTGGTGAGGTAGGCTCTTACCCAATAGGCGACGTGGATTCGGCTGACGTGCAGCGTTTCCGCGGATGCATCGTAGTGAAAAGGCAGAGAGCTTTCGAAGGAAAGAAGGCGCAAAAGAGTCCAGTTTTCTTTTAAAAGTTCTATAGCGAATAATTTTTTTGGCTTCCTATTTTTGTGTTTTTCTGTTTCTTTTCACACCTTTTACGGCGATCGGTGGATGAAATTCGATTTCAGAATCGTTTCATGGTCCCTTTAAATGTAAGCTTTCGGGTTCGGTTAGTCCATTTTGTGTTTAAATTATGGTTGCCCTACTTCTGTTGGTTGTGTAGCCAGCTAAATGGCAGTTCTTACCCTTTGCCTGTTTAGTTTGTACCATACAAATATATTAATACATTTATATTCAGTTTATAGTTTCCAAATATGTTTGACATGTTCAGCTGCCTTTGGATGCTCAATCAAAAGGAGCGACCAAAATGATTTACAATTATGTACTACAGTGCAATCCACTTAAACGATAATGAGAAAACCTGAAAATGCAATCGTTATGACCGATTATCGTAGTATCTGGACTAGAAACTCATTGTCCCTAGTCTAGAAACTCTATAAACTGAGCATTATAAACGGTATATAGTTATATGTGGTATTGTTATAAGTGGATTGCTCTCTACATGCAGCGATTTTCAAATGGGGGTCAGATGGGAGTAGGTTTGAATATTCTACATTTCAAAGCTCCAAAGTTGATTTGCATGCATTTAGTTTCCTTCATTTATCCTTTTTGTCATTGGAATCATCCAATATCCTCCCCTCCCTCCTTGTGGATGGTGTCCCCCATCACACACGCCTATCCAGAGGGGCCCCCAAAACATCAGTGGTTGAGAACCACCTTACTACCAACTTGGTGTGCACAAATAAGTGCAAGCTTGTGCAAGCCATAATCTGTTTCAGGTTTAGAATAGCAAGACAAGCTCTTCCCACCAAGCCCTCCACTGTTTCCACTTTAGCAGAGCAAAGGCTGGAGAGGAGGAAACTCGCAATGGTGGCAAGCAGAGAGCTGTGTGGGAAGGGCCTGTCTTGCTGTCCTAAACCTGCAACATGCTACAGTCTGAGGACATGTAGGTGGCCGGAAAAGCGGAAGGGTGCGTGTTGCACTTTTCAGCTCCACAGTCCGGTTGTGAGTGCCTGGCACCTCCGGAACGGAGAGCTGGAACCAGTGAACCTTTTTGAGCAAGGCCGCATTCTTGGAGTTGGTGACCCCAATCGCAGCAGCCAGGAAGATCCACTCCTGTACTTGGGTGAGAGCTTCTTTCCTCTCTCGGGTGTATCTTCCCCAGGCTGGGTACACAGACAGCCACGGCACCTATAGACGAGACAGGAAGCCACACTCCGACTGCAATTTATTTCACACGGGCGGGCTGTGGGGAGCTACCATATTTATTTGAACATGATTGAGCAGTTTTTATTTTTTCTTTTGGAACCATCATTTAAACTAAGGAGTCTGACCAAAGAAGGTCATCCTTTAGAAGTCGGCAAAATTTCCAAACCCATTGAGTTAACTCAAACTCAAATGCTCTGCCACGTTAACCGCTGCTCCTAGCACGCCGATGAAAAGTGGTGAAAGTGTCATGCACACATGCTGTCAGCATGCCACATGCTGAGCATGATTAGGAACTCTGAACTCCACAATGCATGATGAAACTGGATAAACCAGTAGAACCGAGCGCTACAGAAGTGCTCATGCACGCCTGAGGGGGAATGAAAGATGATTGGGTGCTTGCGAAAGCCTAATTCCTTTCATTCAGTGTAACAGCTGGGAAAACAAATGAACCGAGAACGTATTAACGAGGTTCTGCTGTAGTTGTTAGGTTGCCCGCGAGCTTAAAGGGACACTGACGGGGTATTTATGCTCGCCGAGGTTTTTAGTTGTACGTGACATATGACAGCCCAACTACCCAGAACACAATTTGCGGCTCGAAATTCGTTTTTTTTCCGCCTGAAAACCGCCGATCAAGAACTGGCCGGTCTGAGTTGCGCCCACTCTCTTTTCCGTGGTCACGGGCTGTTTTCTAAGCTTTTGACACAACCACCAAATTTAATCAAAGTCGTTGGTCAGTGAAGGCACACAGTCAATATTAAACATAGGAAAAAAATATGAAACCCATTTTTGTAGCTTCTACAAAGGCTGCAAAAAGGTTGATTGAAAAAAAAAAGGTTACACAGAGGACCAGAAGCATTCTGTGCGTTCACTGCGTAATTCTCAACATGGCATCGTTTCGCGTATCGTGGGACTCGCGGGGACGGCGATGGCAGCGGACGACGGGCGTGGTACCTTTACTTCAGAACTGTCGTTTGCGGTACCGGCGAATTCTGTCTTCTTTTGAAAGAGAAATTTTGGACCGATCAAAAGAATTGGTATTCATCCCGTACGACATGCCCGACTACCACCAAGCCGATTTGCACAAAGACATCGCCGAGCTGTCGCCCCTTCTCGTGGCTGAAGACATCGCTCGCGCAAACATCAAGCACAAAGTGCATACTTCGAGGTGAATATGCATGCGAACGATTTCTTTACTAGGTGCGAATGTGGCCAATGCATGGTCCTTCCAGACGTCGACTCCGGGAGTGCTTTTACTGGAGTAAAATCAACAGCAAACTTTCCTACCTACAGTTGACCGGCTGCATTATTACTGTCGAAAGAGTTCTCCCAGTAGCTCAGTGGCAAGACGTCCCCTTCACACGCAGTGGCCACGGGTTCAATCCCTGGTGTAAATGTAACTTTTTTTTTTTTTCAGACATTTTGCGATATTTACATTTTTTTTTTTACAATTATCACTGAAAAAAAACAAATGTTGTGGACGAAACGTCACTGAACTAAATGATATGGGATTTCCTTTATAATGTAATCACTTTCCACAAAATGCAAGGAGAATATAAGTTGGGTAGCGTCCGCTTCCGAGGTGTCTGTAAATGTTCTACAGGAATTGTAGCCAGCCATTGGTCCCGATCCCGTTGATCTTCCGGAAACTCGTGGAGACTCTGCCGCACAATGCAACTCTTTTCGGACGCAGGACATGTGAGGCAGCTCTTCACGCAACATCTTGGGGTATTCTTTTCAGAGCCGATCACGGAAATTCACCACGGCACTCACTACTCATCTCCAATTCTTCAATGTACAAAACAACTCATCTTGAAGTACAGAACAGCGAGCGGAACAAACATAACTACAAAGGAATCACACAGCAAACAGTTTCCCGGCCCGAAGAAACTGAGGGGAAAAAAAAAAGCGCACGGTTGGGTGTAGCCATTTCACTTCCGCCACTTACTTTCTCCTTTCCACTCTCCGACCTCCGTGCGCAGGGTTTCGGTTTCGGTTTTGAGTAGTTGCGTTTTTTGGCTTTTATTAAAAATATACGTGACACTGTTGCCAAATATTAATTGGGTAGTCTTTCGACATCATAATATCGCCTCAAAAAATGAAAAAAATATTTTTGGGGTTGTCAACTTCACAAAACGCTTTTCCAACTTTTTCCTGTCTAGCTTTCCTCCTCAACTCATAAATCGCGCATTCTACCAAACAGTTCAAGAAGGCGAAAAGAGGAAGTCCCTCTTGCTCGGAATCTCGTTTGTATATCTGGACAGAGCCACTGTCCCCCTAGAAGATTAGCCCGTCGCTCAAAATTCAGAGAAAAGTTGCTTTCCCCACCCCATTCACCCCAAAGCTGACAGTGCTGTGGAAGCTACATGCTCGTTGGGCCAGCCACACTTTTGCCATATGATCACGCTCTCTCGCGCATACCCACGAGCAGAGAATGAGGTCTAGTGATGAATGGGAGGTGGCCGATTGGTCGGGCAAGCATGTAGCTTCCACCACAATGTCAGCTTAGGGGTGAAGGGAATAAGTGAGGTCCGGTACCGTGTGACGTGCATTTGGACCCGGTGACGCGCTTTGGGAACCGCGGATGTATCGCAGTGAAAAGGCAGAGAGCTTACGAAGGGAGGAGGTACGAAATAGTCCGCTGTGTTTTCAAATTTTCGCACTGAAAGTCAGGCTTTTGACTTTCTGCCTTTTCTCTTTTGGCCCACTCAACAATGTGCTATTAGTAAAATCCCAATCTAAAGTGATTTATACCAGCCCAAAAATTCTTTTCATGGGCCCTTTAAGCTCAGACTATGAAATGGAAGCTGATGAACGGAGAACAGAAAGGACCAGTCTCTTTGGGGTCCTTCGGACAACTTGTAGTATTCTGAATTGTGGCTAAATGATTGCAACGTACTGTACTGTTATTTATTTTTTTTATTTTTTTTTTACTTCTGAGGCTTATGTTTTTTTTAGTTTTATTTTTACTTTTGGCAAATCCGAGTGAGTGGATTATGCATCGCCAAGAGGGAATTCTTTCCTAATTTATTTCATGAATGGGACACTGAGCTGCTACAAACATACTTGTGTCACAAAGTAAACTTTCCTTGAAAAAATAAAAAAAAGCTTTTAGCGCAATATTTACGTTGCGAGACTCATTTCAGTAGTCCAAAGATGCTTCTACTTCCTTTTTTTTTTTTTTCGGAGAAAGTTTATTTTTTAACTTACTTGTGCTGTAAGGCTCTTAAAAACATGGTTTTGGATGGTGAGTGTGTCTTTAAATGGGAGCTCCGGCGAAATTTTGATAGTTGCCGATTTGTCTCAGAACTGGTTCAACACATTAATGGATGCATCTGATAGGGGTGGAAGGACTGCGCCAATTGTGCTATTGTGCACCAATTCACTTTCGCTGCACCATCTGCTCCCAAGCGCAAATTTCGCACCAAAACTAGTCGAAAAAGTTATTTTTTTTTATATATATATATATATTTGTTAAATTTATTGGAGTACTCTTCTTTACTGGCTGCAGTGGTTTACTGTGTTGTGTTTGTTTAGATCAGGGGTCTCAAACACGCGGCCCGCGACTCGCTGGGACGCGGCCCACAGGCAACCGGCTACGAGTCCTGGTTCCCATGTCTCGAGCGCTAGAAATGGCATGTGTCGTAGCGATCTCATCTCGTCGACTCATTTTTACTCGAAAAGTAGCTCGGCTCTTTGAACATATTCACATAGTTTATACCTATCTGTGTTCAATTGCCCTTTGTTTCGCTTTATTTCTTGCTTCCCAGCTTTTTTGTAATGTACAACTGTTCCTCTACTATAGGCTGCAAGTGCGAGCTTTTCGTTGAAGGATGCCTCTCAGCTGCGCGAACTCGCGATCAGCCGGAGCAACTGCCAAAAATGAAGATACTGAGCTAGAGATTCTCGCCTTCACATTGAATGACAAGTATTTGCTCAGAGTGTTGTAATAAAAATCATCAGAAAAGCAAGAACTGCCAAATTAACTGTTTTTTTTTTTTAGAAACATGTTGAGGTTGGTTAATTTCTGAGTCAATTGAGCAACGGGAACGACGTTGTACTTCTTGTTCCATTAAAAATTGCAGCACGTTGGCCGGGCGGTGTCATTTTAATTCTTGTTATCACATCACATCAGGTCAGGGCCCAAAGTGGTCATAAAACGAATGAAATCGAAAGACTTCACTCGCAAAATGGTGATTTTACAAAAAGCATAGAGAGCGAGGTCTCTTCTCTTTAAAATTGTCTGAACCCCCCCCCCCCTCCCCCCTCCACCCATCTTACATTGGCCCGTGACCTTTCCGGTGTGGGCTCTCTGGCCCCCACACTCGATGAGCTTGAGATCACTGGTTTAGATAATTCTGAACCAATGTTATGGAGCCACTGTACCGATGTGGTCGTGTCAACTTCAAAGCAGGTTACTCTTGTTTGGTAAGAGCAAGTGCCGAGTGCCCATTTTCATCTAACAAGAATGACCATGATTTATTCTGGACCAGGTAAACGGACAGTGTTCCGTTTCATTTCATGGGGTCATGTTGATGAGCCGTCAAGTGTCAGTGGCACGAGGGAGAACCGCGCGATTTGGTTTTGTGCCTGGAGTAAGCAATAACTGATCCTGTTCCACACTTAGTGAATGTGATGTGTTTCTTCTTAGCTCTAATTAGCCAAACTGAGAGTTATTTGGTGGTCCCTTTAAGGTGCGTGGGGTACAAACAGACACGGGTTTACATCTAGGCTGTTTAGTAGGGCAGCTGTGGATGGAATGCTGTACACTGTCTCCTTCTCTACAGGCATGCACAAGAACCAGCTGTACGTGCAGCACAGCAGCAGCCTCCAGACTCGGGTGAACAAGGGTGCCTCGCAGCTGGCCCTGGCCAGCTCGGGCACACTTCCACGCATAGAGTGGAAGCCCTACCTAGCGTCGGGTGAGCACCCGGTCTCTCCTCGGGGTTGCATGCAAGGGAGCCGTTCGGAAGGTTGCGGAATGCTTTTGGCCTGTGGGGGCGAAAACCTACTTAAGCGTGGGCGTCACTCATGTACCTAAGAAACGGCAAATTGAAATGGAGATGAGCAACCAACGAGATTGGTTGCAATTATCTTGTGTTTTGTGTGGCCGAGGAGCTAGATGAAATGTATACAGCGTGTGTCAAGTACGGATTCAATCCACTCGAACTAAATTGAAAAATAAGTTTCATATGCTAGGACATTGCATTGTATCGTAAAGATGTGGTAAGTGGTACTCATGTTTTGTAAAGTATTGAAGAAGAAACTTGTCCTAATCAAAAGTTACAACTAAAAACGTAAGTTTGCCTATATTTTGATATGGTGTTACTGTCGAGACCGGTTATAACGAAGTCAACGGGAATCGGAAATCACTTCGCTATATCCGCTATTTCGTTATAACCGACTTCGGTTATATAACGAAGCGCAAAAGGAATCGGAAATCGTGACCGCTTCGCTGTTGCCGCTATTTCGTTATAACCGACTTCATTATAACCGGTCTCGACAGTAAACGTTTTCATGCTTGAAACTGAAAATGAAATTGTTTGCCTGTAGGACATTTGATTTGACGAGAGCGGGCTAGGGAGAGAATAAACTTATTGTTACTTTGCTCTTTATTTGTGCCATGTGCTACAGATTAGAGCATGTACAGGCCTCACCTTTGAGGCTCTGTCTGGCCCAGGCCCGCTGACTCTGCTCTTGCCCAACCCGAACCGGGCCCAATAGAATTCTTACCTGATAGGACCCAGCCTGGCCCGGCTGGAGGCGCTTTGACTGTGGGAGATGATAAACGTCCCGACCCTGCGAGAGGCCGAAAGGCATCTCTTAAATCCCATGCAGCCCTGGGAAAGTGTCCGTGTACTTGGTTGGCTTAGGAAAAACCGATGCTGCTTCATTCTCAGCCCGGGCCCGGCCTAAGCTCAATGACATTCCCTGCTACTCGGCCTGGCCCGGGCTTTTGATTTGGCCTGGGTCCATGCAGAGCTCTTTAACAGATAGGTGATGTCTTCTCTCTCGAGAATTTACAGCAAATGTTGGTAGCCCATCATGCCCTCGAAAAAATGTGAAAAACTAAATTGTTTGGGGGAACTTTTGAGTGCCCCTTATGTGTTTGTTCTTGCTCCGGGCAGCACCAAGCCGGACACCCATGATCCACGTTGGCCGCACGGAGCCACCCCATGCACTGATTGAGGCTGCATCTCCAGGGAAAGCACTCATGCTCAAGGAAGATGTTGTGGAGTATCCTTTTGGTGAGCCGTTCTTTTCCTCTGTCGAGATTTTGGGGACCGTCGTTAGTATAGCTGTTTTTGGCAGAGACGCTTGATTGGGGCGCTATCCGAAAAGTCTCGCTGCACAGTGCTGTCCCAGAAGCGCGTCATAGGGAACCTTCCTGTTTGGGATGGGGCATGTTATTTTGATTCTGTTCCCCACTTCTCAAGTGTTGATGGCTCTCTCCTATCACCACACCACACCACTCTAATCACCACAATGCACAATCTTTCAGTTTGTATTAACTGCTACATTTCACCAAGATGCGAGGAGTTTTACCAGCATGGTGCCAATGTGTGATTCCACTTTCTCACAGTCGTGTACACGTTACTCGAAAAAATTAATCGATTACGATAACAATTACTCTTGGATAAAAAGTATTCGATTGAATGACTTGATTACTCTTGGTTAAAAAGTATTCATTTGGATTACTTGAGAAGAAAAGTAATTGGCAGTTACTTGAAAATGTGGCCGTTACTTTTCCGATTCCTTCAGATTTTCAAAAGAACAGATATTTTTTCCCGGTTACCGAACTAGAAGCTACTTCTCAATCCCCCAATTTTGGTAGACTATCCCCCTGCCGGAGACTGGGTTTGAGGATTCCTTGGGAGGCAACTTGTAGAAACAAAGGGTGCCATTAGAAAAGGGAGGAAAAAACATCCACTCTGTGAAGGTGGATGACCAACGAAGCTGTTTAGCACACGACACAGACCTGACACAGACCTTACGCTTGGCATTTTGGGCACAATTTTCATTGGTGGTGTTTGCTGCCCGCCGCCGCGCTGACATTCTCTTAGCCGTTCCCGCCGTTGCTCTTCGTAGGCGCGTTGCTCTTCGGGAGCCCGGAATATACACGGCCTCCCCATTATGATGAGAGAAGAGGAGTGAAATCGAAAATGAAGAATGGCAACTTGTCCTTCTGTTTTTTTTTATACACATTAGTGTGGATGACTATCACCGCCCCGAGGAGCCGGAGGAAACTAGACACGCGCGACGGGACCGCCACCCCGGGAGAGCGGACGGAAAGGAAACTAGGCACGCAAGTGAGGCTTGGAACGACAACAAAGAGAGGGCGGTGCGAGCTAGACATGGCCGACGCGTGTCGCACAGCGGCAAATCTTTGAGAAAACTTTATTATATACCTGTGAGTCTACTGATCTTGAAAATGGTACCTATTGATAACTAATATGCTGAAAATGCATATCAAAGTGATGGGACGTATAAGCTTTTGCATAGAATGAAGCGATTTTGCATCAAATTCGGGACCCTAGCTATTACCAGCTTCGCTGTCAAAAAAAAAAAAAAAAAGTAACGGTTACAAGTAATTTTAGTATTTTAAAAAGTAATAAGATTACTCTTGCAATTAATTTCTAATAAATGTAATCAAATGATTACACAATTACTCTCAGAAGTAATTGATTACAAGTAATTTTATTGCCTGTAATGAGTATTGTACAAGTCTGCTTTTCCAGTACTCAAAACAATAGCTCAGATGTGCTGCCATTGCACTTTCAGAGCATTAGGGTATCAGTGATGGAAGTGCTGCGCCATTTGTGCCAAATGGACCTTTTCCAGTAATGGGCACCGTCTGCGGAGTTGTCTTCGAACTGCAAATGAAGGGCAGCCCAACTTGCCTCCGCCCGCCAGAATACATTGCCCTCGTGCCGTTGTATTGATCTTCGTTGCTTTTCATGCCCCATACTAGCGTAAACTCAAACAAGAATGGGCGAAAAAGATGAAATACGCGCAGATAGGTGCTGAATACGTTGGTCAACCAAAACTTTGCCCTGCAAAAATGGCGACAGCAGGAACCAAGGACAAAAGAGGGGGCGCAGAAGCTTACTGGAAAAAGGTCCGTTGCGCCATGAATGAAAGTCTGCTACATGTTGCGCCAAAATGCCATTTTTGCTCTAAATTGTGCTCCATTTGCGCCAAAATCGGCTTAAACAAAAAAAATACATTGAATAAAGTAAAAGAGAAGGGAAACTGAGCAAACATGTATTTCACGGTGTCTCTACTCAACATAGCTAAAATTCTCCATCGTCTGAACTTCCAGGCGATGATGTTGCCTGGAAGTTCGGACGATGTTTTAACTTTGTGCTTTGACAGATTGGGCTTATTATTGTTTGATGTGTTGTTTGTTCAGAAAAATTTGTTCACTGGAACATCTACACTGCAACAAAACAGTGTATGGTTCTAAGGCTTCATCTTCATGCGGCATAAAACAAGTTTTCTCTTGCACGGCTTTTGTTCTATTTTGGCAGACATGGGCTACTACCTCTACAAGGGGCCAGAGTTGGACAATATCTCTGGTGAGTCGCTGCTCTGTGAAGAGGAGGACTCGGCTGAAACCCTGGATCAATACATCATTGTCTCGTTTTGGTACTGGTGGTGAGTTTCCCCTTGTTCCTTCCAGTATTCTGTTTGAGGCACCCATTATTTTTTAGAAAGTTTTAGTAAGGCTGTGCGAATATTCGAAACTTCGAATACTTCACAAAGAGTGTTTGCTATTCTATATACTGTTCAGAGTATTCAAGTTTTTTTAATATTCAGAAATTGTGAATATTACTTACTCCTTTAAAGTTTTTAATTTCTTGCATCAAGCTTGCATTGCCCCAGTGCTCGCGTATTACCTCTCCACTTTGTTCTGCCATACGTGTATTAAGCACGAGACACATGTGCGAAAAATCCATCCGATCGACGTCCGATCCGGCAATACGACTGCCTGATCTGAAAAGTTTGGTTGCTTCAGACGTTGGATCGGTGATCCGGCGTGCGTCCGACGTGTCAGAAGCGTCCAGCCAATGACAGCACAGCTAGCGCGAACGTCATGATGACATACTGGGTCTGGCGGGATGAACAAAAAGGGACTGACTGGGCGACGGGAAGCCGGACGCGTGAATCTTGGTGACCCATTCGAGAACGATGGCCCCAGCAGAGAATGCACGCGCTAGCGAGAACGAGCTCTTAATTTCGCTGGTGCGAGCTGAACCGTCAATCTGGGGCGCGGACCCCGCTGGAGCACTTGGATCTCCTGGGCCGAGCCGAACGGATCGTCGTGTCGCATGCAAGGTCGGAGGTGTGTGCCTCAAACTGTCTCGTGCGGCAATTCGGAGCGGCGTTTGGACTGTCGGATCGGACGATTCTGCCGTCCATGTGTCTCGCGCTTTAAGCTTTGCTGCTTTGCACCAGGGTGCTGGGAGGGAAAGCTGATGCGGTGGAGCGTTTTTGGTTTGTTTGAGGGGCTCATAAATTTTGCTGAGTATTGTAAATCATCCTTGTTTGGTTATAGTTTATTGGTCGACACCTAACTTTAAGCTTCGGGGCTGGAAAAAGAATGCTAACCTATATTCCAATAAATAAGGTAGTCATTGCTTTCTATGCATGACACATTATGTTTAGGGTTTTGCATTTTGGGTTTAAACCGATAAACATATGCTGAATTCCTCTTGCAGAATTCAGTTTTATCCGAAAAAGGTCAGTATGTTATGGTGGTGCTGCACAACTGACTGACTTTTTTTGGGAGGAGAGGAGGAGGAGGAGGAGGAGGAGGAGGAGGAGGAGGAGGAGGAGGAGGAGGAGGAGGAGGGAGGGAGGGAGGGAGGGAGGGGGAAGAAAAGGGAAGAGAAGGGGGAAGGGAATGCAGGGGGGAAAGGGAATCAGGGTGAGGGGGTTGTCATTCTGTGACTTGGTGATGCACTTCCTTATAGAGTTGTCAGCTATCTTCGGGATCATTCTACTTTATGTTCAGAAAACGGGGAGGGTTCAACAATCTGCAATCTTTTGGGGGTTCAACTTTTGTTCTTTTCTGTGATCGGGCTTTGTGTGCCTCGTTTCCTGTCCTCTGGAGATGGGGCTTGGCTTGTTTTCATTGTCTGAAATGTTCCACAAGCTTTGAATGTATTTTGGGAATTTTAAAACTTTTTATCGGAACCGTTGACGAGATTCGTGCATTGCAACTAGAGTTTCGTAGGTACAAGAAGTACAGTCGAGCCCGGTGATATCACACCCGGGTATTTCAAATTATTGTTTATATCGAACAGTCCAAACATCCCCGTGAAAATCACATGTTGTAGTATAGGAGCGTTGTTTTTTTGTATCGAACTCCCATGGCGGGGACACTCGATATGGTGAACAATGCACGACCACCGGTGGTCAGATTGCGCCTGCTGCGAGCACATAGCTCACATTGCAAGGCTGGCATACCGCCAAGCCAGCATGCGCACACGGAGATACGGAACAAAAAAACAGTTGTAAAAAGAAAAAAAAATGGAGAAAGCAATGGGAAGGGCACGCGCGTGCATAGGGAAGGCAGGGAGTGCCTGCTGTTGGAATGGTAGCGTGTGCTGTTTTCCCAAATGCCGCTGTCACTGCCGACTCCTTAACCTCAAAATAAAATAAGAAAAAAAAAAAGTTTGTCAAGTTGAGTGTGTTGACAACAACGGTTAAGCAATCAGACTTTGAATGCCTTATCTTTGTTTAACTTTTTCCTTTCGCCGTTTTTGCTTTGCCTGTTTTTTTCTTCTCTTTTGCTGCCTGAATTTAGTGCGTTTTTTTTTTGCTTGCTTCATTTTTTTTGTTTTGTTGATCAAGAGTATTTTTTCGTGCAATTCACTTTTTCCGTTCGTTTTTTAAAAATTATTTTTGTGTTTTGTTATTGGCACTGTGTGGACCTCGTGGCCAGGCATAAACGATTGCGAACACCGTCGTGTAAACGTGGCGGTGATTGTGATCTTCACCAACTAAGCTCTGCTGTATATAGAGGCTCTATTTGGTAAGGTCCCGTTTGTCATGGCCTTTGGTATTAGCAGAGACGTGCAAAAATTTCATCTGGGCAATTTTGATACATTGAACTTTATTACGATCCCCTTTGAGTTCGATATATCCGGGTTCGACTGTATGCAGTGCTTTGAAAAGTGGTACCGGTTTTATTTTGGCCCCCCCATTTGACTGATTAGTGAGCTTTGACTACTGTAGTGTGTAGCGTTGGCAGCTTGCCAGTTTCGAGCGTCGCTCGCTGCACGACAACTACGGAAGGGGGGCATCGAGCAGCCGTAGTAAATGGTGAGAAGTCATTGCAGAATCTGACTGTTATAGACAGAAAATAACGGCCTCGCATTAATGTGGAAAACAACGAAAACTATAAATGAGCATTTTTTATTATATAAAGTACTAGTTGTGATCTAGATTACCAGTGAAATTCAAGGTACCTTGGTACACATTGATATCTGCTTTATCTGTGCATGTTTCATAATTATTTGAATGTTGTACACACTACTGCAACAAAAGTGCTCTTTTTTTACGAATTTGGCTCATTAGGTAAATGTGATGCCCAATCACATAGATTCCAGATTTGACCTTTCATATGGCAGTTGCACATTTCCCATGACAGCACTGTGCTTAACACTATCATTTGTAAATATCCACCCAGTAGTGACAGAGAAGCAAAAGGAAGACCATGTACAGTTTTGGCTCGAATAAATATACTGCAGATGTCACAAAAAGAAAAAAAGAACTTTTATGTGTGATACTAATAAAACCCTGCATATTTATAATAAAAAAACACAAACATTCACTTTTTTAGATACAAACAAAAAGTTTGCCTGATTGAAACTCATTTTATCAGGGACTTTTTTTTTGATTGAACACATACCGTAATATCCCGAGTCATCGCCCATCCCCGAGTCATCGCCCACCCCAATTTTTGAGCCAATATCGATTTCTAAAAAAACACCGAGTCATCGCCCACCCCTTCAAATATCCCAACGCGGACTCCGCGATCTGCGAACACTCATCCTACCCAAATGACGCGGCCGCGGACCTAACAGTTGGAGGACGTCCGTGACAAAGTAAAACGGAGAGAAAGGCCCTCTCTTTGCTTACGCATTTTTCGCGTGAGCGACTCCAAAGTGGTAGTGTATCCATGCGAAAAGAAAACGATGAAGATAACAAAATAAAAGTTTGTTTTGCTTACGAAAATATCGATCCAACAAAAAAAAAAAGAATCGGAAAGATAACACAAGCATTAACCCAGTCAGGAATCACGAGGTAAGCGTACGCCCCATATTTTGGGATGTAACCGCGGAGTGTAAGGTCGAAGTCTGTCTCCGCCGAAGTAAGGTCGCCGCGAACCCGCTCCTTCTCCCCGCACGTCGCGACCGCGGTTGTGCAATGTTTTAGACAAAGCCAACAGGTAAATAAAGCTTTTCTGGAACGCCCTACACAGACGTTTGTAGAGCGTCCCAAACCCCTATTGATAGCACGCCGTGCACGGACGCACGCATGTACGCAAAAAACAAGAAAGTTGCGCAAGAGCTTGTGATTGACAAGGCGCCCGACTTGGCCCGACGCCAAAGTATTTGCCACGCGATCGCCGGCTTTTCCGCTTTCCCAGCATCGCTCTTCGTCGCTTCTTTGGTTCTTCGCTCCGCTCGCTCGCTGGTTGCGCCTGGTTGGTTTTTCTATTTTCTTGCAAAATTTTCTTTCTTTTCTTTTTTTTTTTTTTTTTTTACTAACTAGGAGAACATAGTGGTGACGTGTTTTCACGGAACAAACGTTCGTGCTCTATGCAGATCGGGCGGCGTTCCTAGCGCGTATGCAAGCAACGGACTTCGCGGTAGTAAAACATTCTTTCGTGAGCATTTTTTCTATAAAACAATAAAACTAAATCTAGTTTTGAGTTTAATGTATCTGTTGCGTAGCAGCGCTAGACACGGAGAGAAAACTGGGCGGCTTTCACCGCTTTTATTAACTTTTTGTGCTCACCCACCGAGACATGGCCCACCCCACTTTTTCTATGAATTTCAGGCGGCAGGGGGTGGGCGATGACTCGGGATATTACGGTAGTATATGAAATGTCTCCCAAACAACAAAACTGTTTTTATTTTTCATAGGCATGTTTTCTGAAAAAGAATTACAGCTGCAATTTATTAAAGGACCCATGCTCAGTTTACATTGAATGTAAAATACTTATATTCGAAATGATTCTTTGTGCAGCTCATTCATAATGTTCCTATTTTCTTCTTAGTAAAAACATTTATATTCACACCCCTCTAAATTTTAGAATGATTGAGATTTGCACTGCAGTAATGTGCCTAATGGTGGCATTCACAAAATTGTAGAAAGTCTGCTGGAAAAAGGTGGCAGGCCATTGACATACTGCCCTTTACAGTGGTTCATATTTTTTGTTATCACTAAAATAAAAATTCACTAAGCAAGCTGCGATTAATTGCTAACTTCTACCGTAAAGTCCCAAGAGAGTGCCCATCCCAGGTGAAGAGAACTGAGGAAGGCGGGATGGGCGACCTTCTAGTCTAGGTGTTCATTTGGAACTTTATAGTAGATTTCTTAGCAACAATGTTTCTCAAGTGAATTCACGAAGGCCACGTGATTCTGGTTCTGTCCTGCTACTTCCTAGCAGCGTTTCATTAGCTTCACTCTTTCCAGCTATGTGCAGGAAGGGATAATAAATGTGCAGTTCACATTCGGCTTCGCAGGAAGGAGGTTCTCGGCATCAGTATTGCAACATCTCTCCTGGTCAACATTCTCATCACACGGCATGTTCTACGTCGATGGAAGCTTAGGATTCTGCAGGAGTCCTCCTCATCCAAGGTGAAGGCGCGAGAAGGTTCTACTTGTGTTTTTTGGCCAAACGTTGGGTGCACTCTTTTGGCGTGATCATGCACCTTTGTTTTAGGAAGCCAAGCCACCCCGGAAGCCCTGCCCCCGAGCGTCCCTCCTATTGAACCTCTAGCCGAGCAAGTGGGAGTCGCAGCTCTCCACAACCTTCCCAAGTACACTTCAAGGTGGAGTGGACATTTTTGTATTTGACGTCGTAGTTGGGTACCTTTTTCTAACTTTTCCACTCCTAGGTGACCCCCTTTTTCCCATCTGGTTTATTCATCTTTGAGTAACGTGTAAACAAGAGCAAGCAGCGAGCATGCTAAAATACATACTCTAAACCTAGTTGCACCTGTCAAGATGCAGTACAAGATGTTCAATGAGTCGTCAGGCTTTAGAGTGATAATTGAAGACCAAGTGGAACTTGTGGGCCAAACTGGGATTCTTCTTTTGCATGTTGTAACAAGAATAGGCTCTATGAAATTTCTGCAGGGTGTATTGTTATTTTTTTCTGGACTGAAAACTATGGGTGTGCAAATATTGGAAAGTTGAAATACGAATCGAATATTTTTAATATTCGTTCGAGAAGTCGCCATCCGGCAATTCGCGAATATTCGGCTGCGGTTCAATATTTGACAAAGTAATGAATATTTGAGCAAAGAAAAAAAAGCGTTGCGTAGGATGTGCTACAAGAGTGCACAAATTGGGAGTAAAGGATATTGGCTATGCCAATTAAACTTTTCTGGCAACCTCAAGCGAAAAAGCCGCCAACAATACAAGCCCATAGGTGCCTGTGGCGAAAGAAACACTGCTCGCGTTTCCCAGCTCGTGCTGCGGCCACCTTGTTACACAGATGCTTCCACGTCTGCACCAACTGAGCTTCCCCCCCCCCCCAAAAAAAAAGAGTATATGTAATACGTAAAATAAAAAGCTTCTTTCTCTCTATTAATGCAAAAAAATTAAACTAAAAAAAAAAAAAAGCGGCGAGATTAGGATAAAGCAAAATGGAAGGTAAGCAAGGCGTTCAAAGCACAGTGTTATTTTGCAACTGCTGTACACGCGCTCGACAATACTCTGTTCACCTTTAAGCTGAGATAGAAGCACCACCTTCAGCATGAGCTCACTGGCTTCTGCAGTGCTTTGGCTGTGTGTGCCTGCACGTTCACACTTGCGTTAGCAGGGGCAGAAAGCTTGCACTGAAGGCTTTCTGTTCTCAGCTTAAGGGTGAACGGGGTATAGCCAAGGACATTTTGTTTTCTTTCTCTTTTCATTTGGAGCTAAGGCGAATGCACAAAGTTTTTTCATTCCATCTGCGTCCTGCTTACGAACATATCTCTTTAGTTTTAGGCCCAAAAAATGTATTTAGGAAAATGGGAAGAGGTCAACCAACTATCATATTTTGTTTTATTTATGGGTTTTCAGTTGATAAAATACTATCTTAGCGAAGAACACAATAAAAAAAGCCTACCGTAGTTCCTGTTTTTCCCAGTTTATTGCAAAATTACTTTCTTGGAATAGTAATAATTTTCTCACGTTCATGAACCATTTCTTTTCCAAACCAAACTCCAGCTGCTTGTTTCATTTAGCTTTGATCTGACTTTAGCTCTTTCACAACTCTTTAGGGCTATGTCATTTTGACTATAGCTGCCATACAATATTAGCTCCAAAGATGTAAATGCTGTGCCCAATGTTTTTTTTTTCTGAAGTTAAGCTGCTTTTATCATTAGTGTGTAGATATTCAGTATTTGATGCAGCATTCTAAGTCACTATTTTGCATTATTCATATTAGATTCATGTTCTAAAGTTTTTATATTTGCACACCCCTACCGAAAACATGAGATAAAAAAAAAAAGGCCTCTTGACAGGAAGAATAATTTTTGGGAAGGTAATATAGTCAGTCGTGGCAGACACCGGGGCATGATTTAAACGTAATAGTTGGAAAAACCAGTCAATTAAAGCTCGCAAATCAGCTTTCTAAATATTAATGTTAGCTCGCACGACCTTACCAAGCCGTCATTCGTCATGGAAATAGGTTGTTAGATTTCAAGAAAAAAGTTCTGCTTTGTGCTAGTTAGTGGGGAATTTAGGCTCTTAGGGCGTGCAGTACTGAAACTCAGCAAGTGTGCCAAACCTCGGCCTTTAATAAGACCTCGACAAATCGCATGAGGTAGACTTTAGTTTTCTTACGCCATGAGTAAGTAGTTCACTAATCATTGCATTACACTCATGTCTTGATGTCCATTGCAGTCCATAACATTATCCCAAAGGAATTATTTTTCTCTATTTCAAGGGCCCTATTTTCTAGAATTATTTCCCATCTAAAAGAAAAACACCCTCTATATAAATATGTGGGATTTAAGATCTCAAACCTAAATATCAGTTCATCCATCTTTTATGGGTTGTTTTTTGATGCTCTAGCTTTTGTTGTGTATAAAAAGATTGATGGCCTTTTATGTTTTAGATACCTTGCTGATTTTGAGCCAGTTCGCTGCCTTGGGAAAGGTGGCTTTGGTCTTGTCCTTGAATCAAGGAACAAACTTGACGACTGCACTTACGCTGTCAAGCGAATTTGCCTGCCAAACAAGTGAGTGAACCTCAGAAATTTTTTAATTTGAATCTGCAGGTTGTTTTTGAGAGGGGAAGAAAATGCAACCAAATAAATCTTTCACACGTAACGAGTAAACATACTGGATAGCTTGTGCCTATTGATCACTGTGAGAATGATGGTAATGGAAAGTGGCCATGTGCTATGAGTCTTATTGCCTGTTCCTGTTTTTCATTTTTTTTTTTAATTCTCTGGGTTTCATTGGGGTCAAATAAAACTGCTTGGTGGATTATGCTAAATTTTGCAAGGGGACACCATGGCAAGAATGGAACCGGGAATATCCTAGTACTAATGCCAATTGCCCCAAATGTTCTGTTGTATCAGTAACCTGTACTGCTGTCAAATGTCCACTTCATCTCTTCTTTAACAGTGTCCAGTTTCTCCTTCCTCGAGGTAAAACGCGACTCGCCTACATTTAGTTTTTGTTTTGATCAAAAACCGCCAGGCCAGGAAGAAATCTGTTGACCATTTACAGATCTTGGAATGCTTTTGTGTTACCACATGAGGTCATTGCATGTAGATGTAGTCATCATGTTTTTGTGACAGTGATCATTTCTAATGTATGTATAACTACGGTGCCTGGAAGGTGTCTTCGACTGGTGGGTTTAGCGTCCTATCCCACCCCCTACATCAAAAGTGGTCCCGAAGTGGCAACAGACGACGTCACAAAAGCCGGAGTGTCATGCTGTCGTGTGTCGTGATCCTGGCAGTTGGTCGTGGAAATGCTGGCGAAAAGAATGAGGGAACGAGAGTGTCGCTGTTGTCACGGTGTCTCAACTCCTCCCTGCCGAAGCTTCTGTGGTCTGGGAAGCTAGAGAGTGACCCGCTGCAGAACAGGCGTCTGCCACATCCACCACTGCTGCCGTGGTGCTGCCAGGATCGTGGCCGGCGATGGCTTGACACTTCTCCGACGTCATCGGGCGGAAATCAAGGGACCACTTTTCAAGCGATAGCTCTAAGAAGCTCGTGTCGCAGAAAAGCCGGCGTCGGCGTCTGTGGCGCCCCGCAGGGGGCACCTGCGTTAGTAGGTGTTTGGTGAGTGGCGTCACCACGGAGCCCGAGCCATGCGGGCACGCCCGCTCACGTCTGGCTGTGCGTAGCTTTCCGCGTCTGGGGAAAAGGGTATCCTGGTGTTTGAGTCGAGCCTGGGGTAGGTTTGGACCCTTCGGGGCCCCCCGGATGAGGCAATACACCACTTGGGCCCCTGCTTCTCATAGACAGGTGTCCTGGTAAGGCCCGGCCAGGATGATTCAGTCAGTCGCCTCCGCTTTTACTATCCCCTCCCTTCTTTCACTCCCACCTTTACTTATACTTCTCCCTCTTTTCTCTCCATTTCCCTTTTACGTTTTTGGTGGCAAGGGCCAACCTTGAGTGGAGAAGGACGCTAGTCTGGACCCACCCTTGGGTATAACATCTGGGTAGGTGTTACCGGAGTAACATGCACAGCAAAGCCATTTTTGTTACGTGCCGTTACCCTCTAACATGCTGGGCTCCATGGTGGGTGGCCACCACAGATGTCAAATGTCTCAAATTTTTTTTATGGGTTCCAAAGCAAAACTTTCTTCTGCTTCATCTCTGAAAAGAGTTCGCACCAAAGCCACCATTCCTTTAAAGACTGCTGATAATACTCAAGCCTTCCCAAAGTTCTTAGTAATGCACTAGCTGGGAATATGAACTACCACTTGGAAAGCTATCCCCGTTTCTTGTTGCAGAAACCCTGGAATCATCTGTTGGAAAATCTTGCTAAGCAACTAAGCTCCACTCTGGAGACCTCCTTGTCGAGGTTGAAACAGAGCAACAAAGTATAGCCCTCCTTGGGCTTGCTAGTATAGCTGATCACAAAGTCACAGTAACGCTGCACCGTTCTCTCAACACCATTCGGGGCGTGATCTCCGAAGATGATTTATTGGAAAGCGCAGAGGATGAGATCCTTAAAGGACTCGGCAATCAGTGTGATTGCAGTGAAGCGTATTACCTTTTGTCGAGATGACCAGGAGAAGCCTTCGAAGCACTTTGTGCTTACACCTCCACGACCCTCCCCTAGGCGGTCAAGGCGTCTCAACTGCAAGGTTCGACCGTTTATCCCCATTCTTAGACGTTGCTTTAGCTGCCAGCGTTTCGGACATAGGGCAGCCACTTGTAGGGGACGGACAACCTGCGGAAAATGTTCAAGCAATGATCACCCTACTGACAACTGTGCAAGTGATTTCTCCAAATGCGTGAACTGTGCAGGTGCTCACCCTGCATACTGCCGCTCATGCCCAAAGTTTAAAGAAGAAAAATAAATTTTAACACTGAAAACCAAGGAAAATCTGACCTACTTTGAAGCCCGAAAACGCCTCTCGTTCCTACAGAGAGGCTCCTACGCCGCTGCGGTCAGCAAGGGGCTGCACCGACAATGGCTGCCGTGGGGACACAGGTCTGCCTTTTAGACCTTTCTGCCCCGCGCAATCCCCAAGCCCCCAAAGTTTCACCTGGAATCCCTCAGCAACAGAGGGATCCAACTCAGAACGCACCCTCAAAGGCGACGGCCCTGCGCCGTCTGCCCCCACGTTCTCGTGAGAAAACTGATGACAGAGTCGCAGTGCCTTGAGGGGCGCCTTTCCTCACATCGCGAAGGTGAGGCAATGGATGTCTCCAGCAGTCCGCCGGAGCCTCCACCTGCCCCGAAGGGTGGTAAAATCTTGCCAAAAGTTGAGGACCCAAAGAAAGACTAAAGCGACAGGTCCAGAAGCTGGCACGCACCAAGTGCTTCGTCATGGATGCTCACCTGCACAGCATCACTCACTCACAGCATCAATGTTCTTTGTCGCTCACCTGCATTACCCCACTCAGCTCTTAGGGATCAGTTGAGACAGAGGAATAACGTCAACTCCCTCGCCAGTGGCGTTGGCCCGAAGTCTCGGCCCCCTTGGAGGTCAAAAGGGCAGATCCACAAGGACCAGCTAGAAGACTATTGGCAACTCCCTCGCTTGGGGAACTACTTTCATTATATTTTTTACCCTAAGGTTTGGTCGGAACTGCCCTCCTGCTGATATCCACACCTATTCATGTCCTCCTTCGTTTTTTATTAAATTCTTTTTTAGATGTTTTCTTAGAACCCTATTTTGTGAGTGGTGCATTACAGCTTTAGCTGCTCCTGCGCTAGGGCTACGGGCTCGAGGTCCTGAGTTTCAAGCTTGTTACCGACAATGAGTCTTGTTCAGTGGAACTGCCGAGGTCTCCTGCATAACTATGACGATTTTTGCTTCCTTTTGGAGGAATATCGTCCACTGGCACTGTGTCTCCAGGAAACTCACCTGAAGTGGAGTCAGTCAAGTGTCTTTAGGTGCTTTCATTTTTTACGCAAGGATAGAGATCACTCGTCTCGCTCTTTTGGCGGGGTAGGCATAGTAGTGCAAAAATCAGCTGCATGTGTTGAGGTTCCCATGCACACCGCCTTAGAAGCGGTGGCTGTTCGCATTCTGTCGGGTTGCCTTATAACCCTTTGTTCACTCTACATTCCTCCAAACTTTCATTTAAGGTGCGAAGACCTTGAGTCGCTCATTGCTCAACTCCCCCATCTATTCATTATTCTTGGTGATTTTAATGCACACAATCCTTTATGGGGCAGTACTAGACGCGATACTCGTGGAGCAAACGTTGAACGGTTTATTTTGTCTACAAATTTGTGCCTGTTTAATGAAAAAAGACCTGCATATTTTAGTGCACCCACTAACTCGTCTACATCAATTGACCTCTCTATAAGCTAGTGAACCTATTTTATTTTCACTGTTTTCATGGCAGGTTACAGATAATCCTTTAGGCAGTGACCACATGCCCATTGTTTTAAGACTGAATAACCCAGGTGTGTCCCTCCCCACCCGAACTCCTGCTGGAAATTTGAGAAGGCGAACTGGTCAGAAGTCAGCCGATTCTCACTGCTCGCATGCACATCTCTTGACAAGCTTTCAATTGATGAAGTGAACGAATACTTCATGAATTGTATCAGCCATAATGGCAATCCCCATGACCGATCGGGACGCCTGCAACGCAGTCCCAAGCCTTGGTGGAATGAATTTAGGGATTTGTATTGTGCACTTGCTTGATTAGTCCAATTTACTATAAATAAGAGCTTGGGGCATGAGTCATGCTCGTGCCAATTTTACTGAGAATGAATTTTACTCACTACCTTATTCGGCATATACCAGTACACTTATAGTAGGGCAACTAGAGCTATCTTCGGGACCGTTTACATCTTTGCCCTTTTCTTTTGGTCAGAAATGCAAATGGTTGGGGCCGCTACTGCTACTTCTAAACTATAGAAGCGATCACGAAGATAATGCTTTGTGTTAACACTTGCTGTCCTTTGTTTTTGTGTCGCAGCCCAGAAGCCCGGGACAAAGTGATGCGTGAGGCCAAGGCCTTGGCCAAACTTGATCATGCAGGGATTGTGCGCTACTACAATGCTTGGCTCGAAAGCCCACCCCAGGCTGGCAGGAGCACCAGGACGACGTCTGGCTGCGGAAGGTTTGAGCATCTCTTTGTTGTGGTAGATTGACTCACACTTGACCAGAATGGGAGGTCGTAGTTGGAGAATTGTTGAAGCAGGCCTCGTTTGGTCAGAAGAGCTGGGCAAGTGAGCACTTGACGTTTCCGAGAACTCTCCGGAAACATTACGCAGGCTGTGTTGAGTTGGAAGTCTTTGTTTTGCCTGTGACAGAAAATGGCCTAAAGCGGTGTTTTTTATTGCAGCTTCGACTTGTGCGCCTCAAGCGTGTACTCGGAATCGGAAAAGACGGCCACTTCGGCAGCGAGGCAGTCGCCATCGCCCACCCAGCCGTTCCAACCCCTGCGTCCTTTCGACGTGGCATTCAGCGATCACTTCCTGTCGCATGACTCTACGTCCAGCGGGATCACCGCAGACCGTCTCCTGTCCTCGTTCACCACAGATGGCTTGCCCTTCAGCTCCTATGCTGCCACGGAAGGCGAGGACTCTTTCATCAAGTTCGAGCATTCGCAAAGTGCCAGGGACGAGTCCGAGGAGAAGAAGCAGCCCGTGGTGCCCAAGGAACGGCCAAACAGCCTCTGCTTGGACGAAAATCGCTGTGTCAAGGTGTACCTTTACATTCAGGTACATTTGGGGTTTGGAACGTCGCAGTGGCACGCGGAACGGGACCAGACATGTAGAATGAAAGCACCCGAATCGTTGTGACTTGAATGTCTGGCTCCCGTCGTGCTCCAAGTGTGCTGTGGAGCTTTCGTGTGTTTTGGGTCTTTATTGTGCCATTCTTGCGTGTGAGCAGCACTTCTGCGTTTTGGATTTTCACATTCTCACTTGGGAAAACCGAGATAGGACAGTTGTTGCTATGTCCCATCCCCTTTTCCATTGAGAAGGTTGTATGAAGCACTCTGTTTGCAGGTTGCTTTTTAGGGGTCTGTATGAGCAACGGTATGCCTTGCTTGCACAGTTTCAGTAAACAAAAAATTAATTATTCACATCAAATTGGAAGTTAAATCTGGGACCCCATGGGGCCTTTAAACAAGCAGTTTTTTTGTCATACTCATATATTGGCTGTTGTAGTGCTTTCCATCTGTCTTGAGTTACGTTTCATATGTTGCTTTGCCGGCACACAAGTAGTTTAGTCGCGTGTTGATGTAAAAAAAAAAAAAAAAAGCTTAGTTCAAAGTTTGAGCTAAACACATGCCTTTGTGTAAGGCTCATAAAGTATCATGAGCCTTTCCGCTCTGTGAAGATGGATGACCAGCGAAGCTGTTTAGCACACGACACAGACCCGCCCCAAGGAGCTGGAGGAAACTAGACACGCGCAACAGGACCGCCACCCGGTGGAAAGCAGACGCACGACAGGACCGCCACGCCAGGAGAGCCGAAGCAAAGGGAAACTAGGCACGCAAGTGCTTGGAACAATGACATAGAGGGCGGTGTGAGCGTAGGCAAGGCCGGCGCAGATCACACAGCGGCAAATCTTTGAGAAACCTTTATTATCTACCTGAGATTCTACTGATCATGAAGATGGTGCTTATCGATAATTAATCTACTGAATACACCTATGTATTGCGAAATTTTCCAAGCATCAAGGAGGATGCAGAGAATGGTGTTTCACATGCCGCACGTGTCGGTGTCTGCAGCAGTAACTGTTATAAAGCAAAAACCTAAAACAAATGGCTTCTTGCACACGCGTTCGTCAACGCTTTATTTTGGTTACTTGCCTTGAATCTTTTATACGGGAAAGGCGTGCGGCAATACGAGCGTAAAGTTTTTAGTCACTGACACGAAAAATCCAAGGAAGCCCAGCCATAAACAGCTTCGTTGTAAAATATTAGGTGCTTGACAAAATCGGCCATCTGCATTAAATTTCAGACTTTTTGTTCACGTTCCATATGGTAAAGCATGGTAACAGAACTCAAGCATACACCTGATCTCATCACACGTCCATCTCCTTCCACACTATAAAGTCTGTCTGCAATGGTCACCATCACCATTGCAACGAAGCGTCTGCTGAATAGATGCCCATGCAAACACACTATGGAAGTGGCAACAACGGATTCCATTTTTGTAAATACCGTCTGCTAAAGTCAACGCAGCGACGCTGTCAATATGGAGCACACATTAATTGAGCATATAGGCGATTGGCTTGTATGCTCCATTCATTAATTCGTCCAAATGGCATTTCACGGCGTAAATATTGTATTTTATTTTTCTAAGGAAGTGCATTTTGTTGCAAATATGATTGATCGAGGCAGTTAAAAAAATGTTTCTCGAGCATGCAGTGTCTCTTTAAAAGATGTTTTGGTAGTATCAATCAAGGTCCTCAGTCAAGCGTCAGCAAAGCCAACCCTGACTTTTGCTGCTGTATTCCTTATGTCCAAGTTCCACTCATACTTCAGAGGGCTTGTGGAATTGAATGATGAAAATCTTGAATCCTTTTATCTCTTTCTGAAATTATCAACTACCGTATACTCTGTATCACCTGACGTCTGACCACAGCCAATTCTATGTTCGTCCAGGACCAGCTGATCGCTGGCAATAGGTCACATGACCCTGCTGGTCTGACCAACCAACTGCAGCCAAAGGCTGAAGAAATAATTAAAAAAAAATTAACAAAATGATTTTTATTTTGAAGTTTTTCTATTACCTGCAATGCATGTGGTTTGGTCGGTGAAGAAGCGTATAGCTTCTGGCAATGTTGTATAACTTCCGTCACTTCATTGCATGACCATGCTCTAGCGCACTGTGCTCAAGTGTTCCTGTTTCTGCGCGTTTTTACCACATGATGTTTCCGCGTGATTTCGTGTCTGCAGTGGCCGAGTCGCGTCCTCCGAAGCTTTCATCCTCGAGTCGCTTCTAGACGGTCTTCGCCAAAGGCTCGTTTGGGAGTCGGGGCGCGACCAATCGTGCTGTATGTGTGCTGTACATTTTGGCAGGAGTGGAAACAGCATGTCGTCAATAGATACAATATTATTGTACCGTACCTCGCATCATGCTCGTTCAACTATGATAGGTAAATAGATTGAGCGTGGATGCACTCGATACCGTTTTGAGACCCGAAATGTCACATTTAGAGCTGTGGTGGACAATATCATAGATTTTCCTGTAGCAGACGAAATCGCCTCCTTCAGCTTTTCAGAGCATGCGCCTGCACGGAGTGGCACACAATGTGGAAGCGATTTTATGTGACCTAATGTCGGCGTTCGGTTGGTCTGGGCCGCACGTAGCATTGGCTGCGATTAGACGTAAGCTGAAACGGAGTATAGTGTCCATTACGATAGAAAGTTGGGATAGTATGTAGATCTATTCTAAAAGAAAAGCAAGAAAAACCAGCAATGGCTCTTTTGTGCTGTGTCACACTCTGTATACATTTGCTTATTTGTTTATTGGAGTGCCTTAAACCCTTTTATGGTTGAGATTTTCTTTTTTCTAAATGATGTGGTTGGGTATTGCTTCCAAAAGAATAATGAAAAAAAAAAATGGATGCGCAAGGATTTATAAAAAATTATTTATTATTAAGCGGGAGACACGTACAGTCCTTGCAGGCTATTGAGATTGAGAAATATTTAATGTAAATATTGAGGGCAAAACGTTAGTTGTTGCCTTTCTTTTTTATTTGGTTTCAATTTGGCATATCTACTTTGGTGACATTCCGGTGGTCTCGCCCCTCGAACTGGAGGTACTTTACAGAGCTTCTCCATTGGATGATGAGCTCTTATCCTTTGAATTCAATTCTGAGAAACATCAGAAATCTGAATTGGGAGAGCCAGCATCCCGATTGCCACCACCGTAAGAGCAGTTGACACCTGAAGCGACCATCTTGCGCGCATCACATGCACGGAACATCATATTTTTAAACTATAAATAGTCGAAACAAGGTGAAACACTGTGCGAATATGACGTTTATGGTTCGCCAAAGGCATAACAGATAGCAGAACCTCCCGGGGTGCGCTCAGTTTTGTGGTTAGGTGGGAACTATTAAGTACAGGGTGTCGCAAAAAAAAATTTAATAATTCTTTTGTACGCAAAAATAAACTAGGCATCGCCGAACGCTCATTCTTCGCCCAAAGGTAGCGCTAGAGGTCACAACCAGATGCCAAAGTTTCAGCCCGATCCGATACCATATTCAAAAGTTATAAGCGATTTTCTGAAAATTTCAATGGAAAAATGGCGGCTGACGGAGTTTTCGAATACATGGAGCTTTATGGCACCAGAAACCGAAAACGGGCAAAAATGGGCTCCATTTTCCCATTGAAATTTTCAGAAAATCGCCTATAACTTTTGAATAAGGTATCATATCGGGCTGAAACTTTGGCATCTGGCTGTGACCTCTAGCTACCTTTGGGCAGACAATGAGCGTTTGGCGATGCCTAGTTTATTTTTGCGGTAAAAATAAGATGCAAATTTTTTTTTGTGACACCCTGTATGTAATAGTTGTTGTACATGTACAGTGAAACCCGTTTAGAACGAACCCACGTACAGCGAATTATTGTTGATATCGAACTCACAAAAAATTTGAATAAAAATGCATGTAAAAAGTACTTTTTATAACGAACTACACATTGGCTATATCGAACTTTTCCCCCGGGAAGGCTTCCAAGAACGTGCAAACAATCGTCTTCTAGCCTGTCCCTTCCCCTAAAAACCCTCTAGGAAACAAAGAGAATTCCAAAAGCTCACGCAGCGAACAAACTTGACAAAGAGAAACGATTCAGAAGGGGAGAAAGCTAAAAGAAAACACACTGCACACGCACAGAAAAAAAAAAGCTTCATACTAAAGCGGTTGCCTACGAAGAGAAGTGATTCAGAAGGGCAGATAAGCTAAAAAAACAAACTCTGCACGCATGCAAAAAAAAAAAAAACAACAGAAAAACAACACTTTTTTTGGCACTTTGTTACAAGGTGGAAGCGAAGAGGTCAGAGAGAAAGGGAAGCTCTTGCCTTACAACAAACGCATCGTGGAAGTTCGTTCTAGATGTAAAGTCAAGTCAAAATGTGTTTTTGTTTGTAAACGAGATGTTAGTTAATTACACTTATTCAGACGGGGGTCTCAAAGTTTTCAAAGAAAACTGTTGAAGGGACCCCTTGGTAATAAAGGGTTAGTCAGCGATCAAGTTGGCACCATTATATATAAAAGAGAAAGAAAAATTGGAGAAAAAAAAATGGATTTGCTATATCGAACTACTTGCTATATCGAACTGATCGTAGCGTTTCCTGCTGTTCGTTATAAACGGGTTTGACTGTACAACAACGACCGTCAAAGGGTTAAGGTATTTTTATAGAGTGGGCTTTAGTTACGAAAAAGCAGAAGCATGTTAGTGGTTGGGGAAAAGAAATGAAAACCTAAAATGGCTGTGGCAAAAGGAACAACATTAAAATCCTGAAATTCCCAAGTTTCCACTTATAGTTAATGAAAACTTTCCAGATTAGTTTATCGTAGTAGTGAGGTCTCTTCGGCAGATATGTTTGGCAGTACGGTAACATAAATGGAAAGGGTGCTTAGTCCCAGTGATTATCCCATGCAGATGCAGCTGTGCAAGAAGGAGAGCCTGAAAGAGTGGCTGAATGCCCATGCCAGCAACCGGGACTATGGGCAGGTTCTGGACATCTTTTACCAAATAGTTGGCGCAGTCGAGTACATCCACGACAACGGCCTCATCCACCGAGACCTCAAAGTAAGCCTCTTGGTGAAAGCAAAAGAATCATTCCCACAACCACGTCCCAATTCGTGTCATGTGGTACACGTGTGCTCCATGCGCCGGAATTAGGGCAGGCAGACGAAGTTGTCACCGCGTCATAGTTTCTTAGGCCCACGTTACGGCTGCCATAGTTACGGCTGCCATAGTTGCGCTTCGTGGTCAGCGACGTCATCTCGAGATCCCGGCTGCCAGAAATCTAAGCTGAAACCGCTAGGTAGAAGTAATGCGATAATAAATTATTTACAGCGTCTTGGCATCTTCTACTCTTGTGTTCCACGATTAGTGGTGCCGTGTACATTATTAAGGCTGAAGCCGGTGATTTCCCAACCTCTGGGGAGCCCATCGGTAAGTGACAGTAACCTCCAGGCTGGTTGTGTTTTTGTTGAGCCTCGCCAAATGAGCCTGGATATTTTGACGAACAGTTGTTTCTCTAAACAAGAGTGCAGCGCTTCATAGTCATTTGTGGTGCATGAAAGGCGGCAAACATATGACTAGTAGTGAATAGATTTTTAAACTAGCATTTGAAAGGGAGGAGAACGAGTGAGCTACATTGTATATCATGGCCACAAGTGCACCAATTCTGAGGATGGCATATGCAATTCGAGAATGGCAGTTGATGCATCTCTATACTCCGTTTCACGATAACTTGGCGAACTGTGGAGGCTGCGGCCCCGCAGCCCAATAAGAGCATTTGAGCAAGGCACGTGACCACAACACAAACGAAATGCTCCCGTGACGTGGTGTCACGTGCCTCGATCCAATGCTCTTATTGGGTCGTGGAAGCCGTAGCCTCCACCGTTCGCCAAGTTATCGTGGAACGGAGTATAATCCATGTTGTACCAACAAACAGTACATTTGAAGGGGAACAGTTAAAACTTGGCAGGCTGTGGATGTACCCCAAAATCCCTTATTTGTCCCATTTTTACCTGGGGAGAGACTCTAGCTAAAGTCATTAGGCATATGCTTCATATCAGCTTGTGGATATGGTGGAACATGCTATTTGGCTTGTTACGATGCAGGCAGACACGAAAGTGCGAGTGACGTTGAAACATGCAGGGTGTGTTTCATTCTCTTTTCGCTCTCTTTTTTTCATTCTTTTCGTGTTCATCTGTATCGAAATTAGGCTATTTATGGCCTAATTGTGTTCTCAATCTTAACTGGGCAATGGCTATAGGCATGCAACAGTAGCAAAAATACAAAATTGGTTCTAGCCACCAACCACTAATTGCCGGTACTTGCTACTTGGAGATTGGAGAGAGCACTTGCCTTTCTGACTGCAAGAGCTTTGTCTTGGCAGCATTTTATAATTTTCACAAATTGCAGCTAGTATTATCACAACGAAATGTGTCAGAGTTGTGCCCTTGTGTGATGTGTGATAAAAGTATGCTTCAGTGCTGATAAAGGTTCTCTATCTCTGTTTGATATTACATACCATACTCTGTCATTGTATAAATATTGGCAGTTATCATATCCATGCCAGGATATATCTTCCAAAATATAATCAATCGTCCTTCCTTCACTCATAATTATTGTTTTCTTGATTGTGGCTCTCAGACTGAATGTTTTTTTTTAGATTTCTCAAAGACATTCAACAAAATCACACACACTACAAATTCATAAGCTTTGCTGTATAAACATTGATCCTCATGTACTCGATTGGATAATTGCCTTTTTAACTAATCGTTTACAGGTTGCAGTGTTAATAACAATTGCCCTTTAGCCTATGTGGAATGCTGGTGTACTGCAAGGCTCAGTACCTAACTGGTCCATTATTGTTTCTAATTTATAATAACGATTTAGAAGTTAACATTTCATCTCCAATCTGTATGTTTGCTAATCACTGCATTTTGTACCATAACATAACTGATTAGTCATGTATGAATAACAGATTTTGAGTTTGAAGCGAATATTGGTTTTGGCTGAATATTTTCTTATCGAATAGTTTCTTCAAGCCTTTAAACTACTGTTGCGTCATATTTAAACAAAAACCCAGCCAAACTTGTGAAAGTTGTTCTCAAGATTCCTCTTGTCCATTTATGAGCTAATTTTAATCTATATTTATGAAGTGTGACCTCAGAAAGACTGCTGCCTTGGGATGGCAAGTAGACGACGGATTTGACATAAAATTAAACCTATATGAGATGCCCAGCAATACCTAATTGAGTGAATTTACAAATCTTGCTATATGCAAACATTCTTTCTCCAATCTCTAATAAAAAGAAGAAAAAAAGAAAGAATTTCAAGTAATGGGCACAGGTTGATAGGTCATCCCTGTTTATCATATACTCTTGCATAACAGCCAGTTTAATTTTGAAAATTTTACTGTAAAGTAGATATCAACATTTACAAAGTTTCCGTTTCCTTTTATACACACCAGGTGCGAGCGTGCACCACCCCGTTTTGAAAAGGTTTTCTCCAAGCATGCATTGCGATATTCATACGTTTTTTCCAAGTGTTGATTGCGGCGGGCAGAGTTGTATATAGAGAGAGTTTGGTGAATGGGAGGAGCGGGCAGAGTTACGGCGTGCACCACACGCATATAGAAGGCTTGACATGCTCTTTTGGCCAACCAGAAGCCGAAAAGGATCCCTTAGCGGTGGTAGCGAGAAACACTTGTAATGAGTGTGTAAGAGTTAAATGGAGTAACTCTTTATGCTTGAAAATATGGTGCATGTGATGTTTCAATTATGATCATGCAAAAAGATATAAGAATCGAATGTGCTGCTCAAACTCTGATTTGCTCGGTCGGAGCCTGACCGCTCGGACGTCATTTTCCCGGCCCTCGGTGTCTGGCGTACGGATCATGTCGATTGTTCTTCTATATTTTGATTTTACATGATAGTGATAGAAAAGTCACGTGTACCATATTTTCAGTCGCCGAAGTTCCTCCGACGCACTTATTAATTTTGTCTCTCGCGAACACCGCCAGGGTATTATTTGCGGCTTCTGGCTGGTCACATTCGAATCTGTGAGGATGCCCTGGAACATGCCCAGCCCACTCTCGGCCCATGGCGCTTCCTCATTTGCCTCCTATACTTCCCAATGAATGGCCAAACTATCTCTATACACGGCTCTGGGTGCGGGTTACCGCATTGAGTGTACTTCTTACCAAGCACCGGTGCACTGCGGAGAAGCAACACCCGCAGAGCTCACTTCCATAGTTGTTGCTGGAGAGATCTGCAACTTGAGCGCACAAATAAGCGCCAGAAAACCTGCAGCCTAAGCATGACGTTCAATAATGAGTGTGCTTCTCTTCTTTCTGTGTTTGTGGTGGCTCCCACATAACCTGCAGATCGTTCTGTTTGCAGCCGTCCAACATTTTTTCGCCATGGACGATGCCGTGAAGGTAGGCGACTTTGGGCTGGTGACGGCATTGACGGGAGGCTCCGTGGTGGCAACTCCGTCCGAGCCAACGGCAGAGTCATTTACTAGCGAGTCTGGGCGGCTCACTGACCAAGTGGGCACACAGCTGTACATGAGCCCAGAACAGGTGAGTGAGGTGCGAGTGTCTGATAGCTGGAGACTTGCATTTAAGAATTATCCCTGGCTCTCTGTACATAGTACTATGCACAAACAAAACTGGTGGATGCCAGTAACCATTGCCTTAAAGGGACACTGACAGAGTGTTTATGCTCGCAGAGGTTTTTACTTAAATAGACATATGAGAGCCCATCCATCCAGAACACAATTTGCGGCTTGAAATTAGTTTCCTTTCAGCCCGAAAACCACCTATCAAGAACTGGCCAGTTTGAGTTGCGCTCACTCTCTTCCCGGTGTCATGATATTTTTGTTCAAAAATTGTTGCACTGGCAGGGCAGTGTGTGCTGGGGCATCATCATGATGGAAAAACCACTCCACCCTTTCCCACAAATCGGGGCCAACCCTGCTTGTAGGAGACATCATCGCAAACTTCTACCTTTCCCCTCCGATCTGGCTCTCGTATAGGACCACCTCATCTAAGCAACCACCGCAAAGCAAAAGCGTCCGCTCTTTTGCAGCTGCATCGTTTCGTCTGAAGCAGTCTCAATTGATTCAGTAGATTTTGAAAACTTGACCACAAGCTACGAGTTTAAATATTATATGAAGATGTTACGATGTTTCACGTATCAAAACGTCGGGCGAGTAAAAATGTCCGATCACATCCTTTGTACATTCGTTACTTTCAGAACATTGTGACACCTTGTATTTTATTCTTTCCTCATTCATATTTTGTTCTGTGTATTACGGCTGTCATGGCATCAAGTACGACTGCACTCTCGAATTTGAGCGTAAACTCGGAGCAAGGATGAACTACTTGAAATCGGGAAAATATCAACGAGATCTGGTTTTTGAACCCTGTGCTCACTTATTCTCACCCAGTACACAAAATGTGTTGGTCTTTGTTGCAATCATGCTGGAGTTATATTGAATTGATAGACACCATACCATTACATATTTCCCACGAAATGATGATGCAGAAGTCTGCGATGCACTGAAATAGTCTTTCATTTGAAACATGAAACAGCTTTTGTAACTCACTTTGCATTTCAAATTTATACTCGTGATGAGAGGTAATTTTCAAAGTTAACAGAATTGATTTTCAATTGGAAAAATGAAAAAAAAAGGGTGTTACAAACGACTAAATTTATGTCTAGTAATTAAAGAACAGTAGCAAATTGGATGTGTCATATCGATCAGGAAAGCTATTTTAAACGTTTCATCCGAACACATGCAGTGCACAGAGGATGCAATCAAGAATCAGTGTGCGAAACACCCCCACACACAACGCTGACATAACATCTCTTTTTTTATCGCAGCGATTTTTGCATAGTACAAAAAGAGACTGCAATTATTTATTCACATATTCAAAGAAAAAGTTGTCTAACCCGTAGTTTCAGTTCACCTAAAGTTACCAACCGAACCGACCATGTCCTGTATTGAAACAGATGGACAGATTGGTAGAAATGATTGCGAAAGATAACCCACCCTTCGGGCTATTACCGTAGTCTACATAGCTGCTTCAAACGGACATTTTGCCAACCGACGGTCGTGCGCCTTTAACGATTTCCATAAAACTTGTTTTGTTCCGTTTCAACACACTTTAAGGAGCGGCACATTTGCGTGAGAAGCCATGTCTTCATTAGCGTGCAGTACTGACCATAATAAAATGCCAAACTGACTCGCAGGTGCTCGAGCAAAGTATGATCCAGAAAGGGTGATACTGCCCAGGCGAAAATCAGCCCACTTCCAGCTGGAAGATGGAACTGGTCCCAGCTGGAAATGAGACAGTCCAGCTGGATTCCAACTGGACTGTCATTTACAGCTGGGACCAGTTCCATAATCCAGCTGAAAGTGGACTCATTTTCCCCTGGGTGTACTGCACTGGAGATACAAATCAAAGCTAGAAAGTAGCGTTGTAAAAAGGAGGACCAAACTTTTGATTTTACTTTTCTGGAAAATCATGCGGCAGCTATCCTGCAACTCCAAAGCCTACGCCCAAACCAGTACCTTACAACCACCCAGACACAGGTCACGTGTGATCAGCCGGAAAACCGCAAAGCCTTCGAGTAGTGTCCTGGTGCACACACGACACTTTCTTGAACAATGACATTTTACATCTCGATAATTTTTTTTTTTTCACTTTTTTTTTTTTGTTATGTGGCATTTGATACAAAAAAAGATGTCTCCACATTGTCTCAGAAAGATTTCCAGGCATCCTACCTCTGAGTAGCTACATTTGCGACCCGCACAGCACAAAAGCCGATGCGATCTCGGCCCCCATGCGATGGGCGCGGTGGCCAAAGATGCCCGTCATCAAGCGCAGCAGCCTCGCATCTTCTCCATACGCGCGCTCAGCAGCACGGGTCACGCCGCACTCGAATCCACAGCAAATGAGCGCAAGAGAGGGAGAAAGTTCCTCTGCAACACGATTGAGGGGTATACTTTTTCCATAAAAAACATGTCAGAGTCAGCGGACCAACTTGCACCACTAACACAATCGTGGTTGAGTTAGCGACTTCTAGATGGTGCGACTGAACCGCCACATCTTGCGCGCCTTCTGTGCTCTTGAAGGGGGAAAAAAGAAGGGGTCCACGCGCTCTTAAGTTTGATTGCAGTGATGCTTACGTAAAGGGTAGGCACGGGTGCTGTCAGCTATTCACACAAGCTGGCATTGATGTTAAAATCAAAAATTGTCTATTTGCACGTGTCTAGCACAGTGCTCATTCCAAGAGCCATAAAAAGAAAAAATATATATATATATTTGTATATATAGTATATCTTTTTTACTTTATTTATTTATTTCTTCAAGATTGATGGCCTCAAGTACAACCAGTCGGTGGACGTCTTTTCCCTGGGCCTCATCTTTTTCGAACTCCTATGGCCCTTTTCCACTCAGATGGAGAGGATTCAGGTGAGTCTGGACTACCCCTGAAGAGTATTTGTCCGACGGCCATGTTCTTTTGGGTGCAGGACCTCATGAACGCCAAGCGGCTCAAGTTCCCAGACAAGTTCAGGAAGACCTATCCATCTGAGGTGAGGATTTGTAGCATTTAAGCCCTTGAGAGAGTTGGGCTGCATCACAGTCGAAGGGACACTAGCCGCGTTTACAATGCGACGTAGTCGCATTGAATCCAGTTGTTGCGTTCAATACGGTCGTGTAAACGGCATAGTGCGCTAGGGAAGCGCATCGCATTCAAATCGCTAGACAGAGGTGGGTCGAGACGGCGAATACGCATTCATTCTACCCATGTAAGCGGAGGTCGCATCGCATTTTGGAACGGGGAGGATTATGGGAAGGCACTTGCTGTGGGAGTGAGTGAACAGCTGAGAACATGGCGGCGGTCAACCTTGTCTGCGGCGGCAAAGAGCGGTTCCATGTGGTTGCCCGCAGTTTCTCCCGAGAAGAAACGCGAGCCTTTATTGCCAAACTAAATGAGCGGAATATGAGCTGCTCGGAGGAGGGCGGCCCCCTTCCAAGCCTTGCGAAATACGACTTGCGCATCCGAGGGAGTGCCTAGAGGCTTCAATGCAAGCACGAACAACGCCGAAAGCTCCGAGCACTGCATGGTAGTGCAGAGCGAGCAGCTCCTACCTAGGTGCTGTTCCTGGCTGCGCTGAAGCCTTTCGGCCTCAGGATCCACTCGCGGTTGGCAAGGTTTGGCGAGGCGAAGCGCGGTGGCGTCCTCAGACCGGATGGAAACGATCTTGCTCACCAGGCCGTGCACACGCACGTTGCCTCTGATCCAGAGTGGCCCAGCGGCCCGACCTGGAGCCCAAAACGTTTGAGTTTTGATGTTTCTTCCGTCTCGTGAGTTGTAACTCCTTTTACACCATCAAAGACTGCGAGCACAATCTTTACGCTCGGCGAAAGCGTTGAAAGGCCTTCACGTGTGATGCACCGGAAAGTGTGGTCACGTGATGCGGCCGGTGCCGGAAATGCGGCTTTAACTTTGAGCTTTGACACGGCGTGGCGCCACCTTCGCGTAGGGCTAGGTGCACATTCATGTAAACGTTGCCGCGTCTGCTTCCTTCGAAGGACGATTTGAGTCGATGCGCTGAAGTCGTATTCATGTAAATGCGGCTTCTGACAGGGTATTTATGATCTCTGAGGTTTTTATTTGAATGTGATCTGTAAGAGCCCAACTATCCAGAACACAATTTGCGGCTCGAAATTCGTTTTCTTTTCACCCGAAAACAGCCGGTCGAGAATTCACCGGTTTCAGTCGCACTCACTCTTGTTTCCATGGTGACGTGGCATTCAAGATACGTGTGCCAGGTATATTCAAAGCCGTGGGTTATCCAAGACACACATTCAATATTAAAAATAGAAAAGAATATGAACCTCATTTTTGAGGCCTCCGGAAAGCTACAAATACGTTGATCGAAAAAGAATGCTGCGACGCGGGCTGGACGCGGCCTGGACGATGCGATGGCGGCGTACAATGGACCAACATTGCAACGGACGTGGGGCCGCTACTTTGGAACTGTCGTTTGTGGTGTGGGCCAGTCGATCTTCAAGTGCAGAACACTGAGCGGAAGAGATATAAGTGCGAAAGAATTGCATGACAAAACAGTGCACGAAGTTCGTCGTCGTCGTCTGCTTCAGAGGCCGGAGAAGCGAGGGAAGAAAGAAAAATGCGGTCGGGTGTAGCCACAAGACTTCCGGCCATGAGCGTCTGTGCTTGTGTTTCAGTTTCGAGCAGTTGAGTTTTTTGGCTTTACTAAAAATATACATGACTCAGCAGCAAAATATTGATTGGGTAGTCTCCTGACACCAAATTACATCGCCTGGCAGAAAAAAAGAAGAAATACCATTGGGGAAGGGGGAGTGGGATCAGTGGTCAGTGTCCCTTTAACTGTTATAAACTAATTGAGGGACGCTGCTGTGGCCATCTTAGCTTGGCAGCGCAGCTGGCTTGACCGCCTAGCTAGCTTGGCTGTCTGGCGGCGTAGCTGCATACTGTGCTTGTTCTCTCTTTTCCCGACCATGCATACAGTAGATAAAAGCAATACAGTGTGTGTAGTTGTCATTTAAGGGATATTGCAGCTCCCTAAGGCCTATGCATTTCCAGTGGCAACTTTTTGGTCCTACCCCTCAGCAACCACCGGACGGAGGGACTTGGGGATGGTGTTATTAAAAAGATAATAAGAAAGTGAATTACAACTTGGTGTTGCATATGGAAAGCTGCTCTTATTATCGGAGCTGTTTTTGCGTTGGATTACTTGCCTTTTATGGGGAAGACGATTTCTAGTGATGCATTTGTGTTTTGAAGCTGCAAAAAGCATCCCGAGGACTTCGCCATGTGGCAGACAGAAACCTCTGTTGTGCTCTTGGGGCCTGGAGGTATTACAGAGGGGTGTGGGATTACATATAGTGCAAAAGTAAAACAAATCAAGGAAATCGTGAAACAGGTCCTAGTATTCCGGTTACAGCATTTTCAAAATAGACAGGATTAATAATTGTGACAATAGATGTGGGAAGATGATTCCAGTCAGTAGACGTACGAGGTATTAGTGATTTAGAATATGTGCGAGTATGACACTGTGGAGTCCCAACTTTATGTAGGTGATTGCTGCTTGATAATCAGATTTCAGAACTAAATTGTGAAAAATATTTTTTGAAAAAAAAAAAAAAAAACGAACCTAAACGAGAAATCTTTTGGCGTAAACAGATATTAGGCAATGACGAGCAGTTTTACAGCGTACCTGTTAAGGGCTAGTTTCCCCAGAATTGTGTCCCTTGCTAAGAAATGTCGACACAAAACTCTGGACAGCTACCGCCATCTATGAGCGACGGCGGCAACCAGACACTCGGCTTGCCAGCCTTGCTCATAGATGGCGACAGCCTTTCCAGCCTTTCCACTCTGGTTTTCACCAGAGTGGAAAGGCTGAATTTCTTTAGGCGTCGTCCTAGATGTCATCCTTGAGGTCGTCCTAGAAGTCGTCCTTGAGGTCTGCCTAAACGTCGTCCTTGAGGTTGTCCGAGAGGTCGTCCTAGATGTCGTCCTAGATGTCGTCCGAGAGGTTGTCCGAGAGGTCGTCCTAGAAGTCATTCTTAAGGTCGTCCTAGACGTCATCCTCGAGGTCGTCCCAGAAGTTATCCTTGAGGTCGTCCTAGACGTTGTCTTCGAGATTGTCCTAGAAGTCGTCCCTGAGGTTGTCCTAGGCGTCATCCTTGAGGTCGTCTAGATGTCGTCCCTGAGGTCGTCCTCTAGGCGTCGTCTTAGAAGTTGTCCTTGAGGTCGTCCTAGAGGTCGTCCTTAGGCGTCGTCCTTGAGGTCGTTGAAGAAGTCGTCCTTGAGGTTGGCTGACCATAGTACAGCTTCGCTGGTCTTCCTTCTTCACCAGAGTGGAAAGGCTGAAAGTTTTTTTTCAATGATGTTACGCTCAATGTACGATAAAAATTAGAGAGAATAAAGCCCACAGATCTATTCTGGACAGCTTCCAAGGCGCCAACAAGATTCTGTGTTAGGGTCCCAGAGAGCATAAGCGTACTGCTGTTTTGGCCTGGCTAGTGTTTTAAATAAAAAAAATTTCAGAGTGAAGGAGCGTGGAAAAAGTTTTTTAAGTAGCCAAGCATGCGGTTGGTGTTGGAAATGACATGCTGAACATGCAAGTTCCATGTGAGGTTAGATGTTCTGTAAACGCTCAGATGTTTGTGTCAGTGTTTTCCAATGTCGCATCATTAAGAATATAGGAGGTAATATATGTCTGTTAATTAACTTGTCTATAAATGGTCATATATTTACAGTTTCTAACATTCAATGACATGTGCCATAGGTTGAGGTCATTTTCTAAAAGTGATACTGTAAACGACTTAATTTTCGCGGGCTCGAATGTTTGCAAATCGGTCCAAAGCTGAAAACGTTGAATTATTTGCGGGTTCTAATTTTCGATTCGCGAAAATTAGAACCCGCAGTCACCGTGAATTGAGGTGACCATGAATGCATTATTGCATTATTTTCTTTCAGATATTTTAAATACTTATGTTTTTACAGTAGAACCTCATTGATATGTTTTTCAGAGGTCCGGGGAAATAAAACTTGCGATCCGGGAAAACGTAAGGAACGAGAACGGCCCTCAGGGGGCGCGCTAGAGATGAGACAGATAACAACTGTCACGAAGCAATTTATTTTTAGCAAACATTTGTGGGTGTGAATTCAGATTGGCTCAGAAAAAGTGTAAACGTTCATAGGTATAAACTGAAATAAACATACTGTAAAAGTTCATATGCGTGATCTCAAATATGTTCAGAAGAAGTTTGTAAGCATTGGTTGGTGTAAACTCAAATATGCTTAGAAAAAGCTCGTAATTTTCACCTGGAGCTTTGGGTGACCAAAATGCAGGTGAGCGATGGAGTCCTGGACTTGTGGAGGGACGTTTGCCAATGTCCTTATCGGCTCCATCCCGTGCAATCGTGCACGACAGTTCAGTACACCAAAGTCGCAAAAAGGTCTGGCTGGATGACAGGCTGTATAGTGCAGGAGAGATTGCGGCGTGCTATACGAGTTTTGACAGAAGCTTCTTTACACGGACCGGGAGGAGTACCAGAATCTGCAGCGCGTCAGCCAGGCAAAGCTCTTGTAGCTTCTCTCACGTGTGGAACCAAGAACCGCGTGACAATGCGGACCAGCAAATCTGCGAGTGAAAAGGCGATAGACTTTTTCGGTCTAGTAGGTTATAGAGGAGTAGAAGCAACGAAGAGGAGGTTGGAGTACAGCTAACTAGCACAGCTGGGGGACAGGGAGGAAGTGAAGACATTCTCTGCCCAATTATGTGGATGCAGAGCAATGCCAATTGGAAGTGCTTTTTGTTCCTGAATCACCCTATTTGAGGTCAAAACTGCCATGTGGTCCTCAAGTCTACGAGGAAGTGGCAAGGGGGGTGCTTATCTGGTGTCGGGCCGCGGGCCGCATGAAACTGCCTCCCGGGCCGTGGGTTGCCGACCCCTGCAATAGAGCATCGCCTGTTTCAAGTTGAGCAATACCTCGTGATCTATGCTTTTTTTTTTTTAGCTATCCCGCATAGTAATTTTCTCATTCAGACCCAAGTACACTATTGATGCGGCATTTTGTCAAATAAACCGAATTTCGACAAACAAGAACCCGAACATTCTTCATTATCGTGTTTGTTGCTTGCATTGTTTTGGCTGCAATGAGTTTGCTTGGCTGACTTTGACGTAGACTTGTTTTTTCTTTTTTTGTATATCGGTGGTGAAAATATTTTGCATGCAGCTGAATGGTGATGAATCCAAGTCACAACGTTCCTTTGCCAATTGTGTCAATCCGCTTTTATATTATGATTTATTTAATGGCACCTAGCAGGCACAGCTTACCATATAGGACAACGCGCAGTTTACAAACAAGCCCGCATTTGCCCACACAGTGTGGCACTGCATGTGCATAGAAAACATATTTGCACAAAGTAAAGAAAGAATGCATGTGCTGTGCCGACAGCTGCGTCACTGCAGCGGTGTGGGTCCCCATTGTTTCGTGGACAACTTTTCATGAACGCATTTTTTGTCAACACGAATGTTTCATCGCCATTCGTTACACGAATTGCGCGCTGTAGGGACATTTGGGTCTTGCATGTATCACTGGGCTGCGCGTTCACCCCCGCCCCCGCAGAGCCATATATAGGGGAGAGTTTGGCCAGCTGGCATGGCCTCTTTGACAGCTCGTCAACTACGTCACTGACACGCCACACGAATGCCATGGCCACGCCCATTTTACCATCTTCGAGCCCAACAGATGCCAGCTGACCTATGCTTGGCTGTCGGTTCCCCCAACGTACGACTGTTTTATTGTGTTTTAAGTCATCCGCTAACAGTATTGGGCTGTGTTGTGCTTATTCAGGAGCCATATTTAGTTAGTTTTCAGTTACCTTGTCTATTTTCTCTCCGTGCGCGCCGTGTCATCAGCCTGTTCATATGCTTCGCAGACGTTCGGTGCATTGCGCAGATTACGCGCCTTAAATTTTGCAATTTTCAGTTCTAGTTGGTGCTTCTTGTTATTTTAGCAGTGCACAACGATAACAACTTCTAATTCCCAGCTAAGGGGCTTTTCATAGTGTTCTGATAAGCACGGCCAACGAGAATGCCATTGTTGCCAGTGTTTTCGAAGAAAATTATTTGTTAGATTGTAAGGTCAGCTAAAGCCCTTCGTTCGAGAGTTTTCCAGGGTTTTGTTTCTTCCTAATTGCATTTTCTCTTAACTATGAGTCAGCATGTCAAACGAGATGGCTTGGTTGAAGCGATCGCTACTCCTGAGATGGGATGGCCACGCCGTGCATGCTTACTGCGTGCCTCCACCGAACTCTCTCAGCAATGAAACAGCGATCTTGTTCTCCAGACATCTAGGAAGCCGGAAGGTTACGAACAAATAAATAAAATATATGAAGGTTGCGAGAGTTTGCTGGCATTGAAACCAGCAGGATGTTACAAAATAAACATTGAGTGACTCAGCGTCGGGCGGCTGTTCGTGAATGGTAAGCTTGCTCGCTTTAATAGATTTAACTCAATTGATTGGCCATTCCTATTGGCGCTGAGATCCCAGCATCCATCGTCATGCAATTTCATAAAAAAATAATGGAAGATAGAAAGACAACAGAACTAACTTCGTCATACAAAAAATAACATTTATTAGAAGGCATCAAATAATAAATTCATTCACTTCGGGGTTCGGAGAAGGCAAGGGAAAACGCTTCATAGTTGCTGCAATTATTCACATTACATATTACATGTGAGCTCTGTGTAGCGACTAGTTTTCATCGCTACTGCGACGAAAACTTCATTTTATAAGAAGTTCGAAGATGAAACAAGCATTCTTACCTCGCAAAGATGGGAGCCTTCCGTGGGCGTCCATAATTGTCGTGCTTGATTTTAATCAACCATATCTTGCTTTTTTTTTTTTTTTTTTTTTAAGAATTATAAACAGAAACGAAAATTGCGACTGCTGCGATTGAAACATCCACCAGCACAACAACCAACCATTTTCTCACTAGAAAACTTTAGAATCAATGACAACAATCCCCTGGTCGTCGGGACGTCATTGTTCGGTAATAGGCTGCACGAATAACAACTGAAAGCACAGAATATTATCGAATGACATCTGTATTGTGCATAGGATCGCACAAGGCAACTGCGGCTGCAATGTCTTGAAACTCCATCACCTTCCAAATGACCAAAACCTCCGGCGGCAGTGAGTTGCGTCCATAAACAGAAAATACTTCTTCCCGACGCCATCATCTCGAGTGAGCTCGGAACATTTTGTGAATAGAGCGCGTACCAAACTTATCGCTGTACCCTCGATGAACATGGGCTATGCTCGCAAGGGGGCGCAAGGTTTCTCGTGAGAATCTCTGTTTCAGCTTGTAACTTTTCGTAACTTGCAGTGGTAACATTGATTCGATTGTATCATCTACAACGCTTAGTTGAAGGCTCATTTTCGCCGCTGTGTGGCTGGAAGTTGTCAAAAAGTTAGTTCTATCAGTTTTTCTTAATCACGATTTCCTGCATGATAGCAGAGAGCCATGAACTTGCGTTGACTGTCACAACGCGACTGGGTTGTTCTTATTTTGCACGTTAGTTAGTACATAACGTAGCTGGAAAGAAAACTTCAGTCTGTATTGCTGAAACATGCTCAAGCATTGATTTCGAATCGTTGAATCATTGACCAACTCGCTCCAGCAATGAGCCCATCTAAACTTTGCTGTTTTTAGTTCTTGACAAAATACGTGCTCGTCGACACGGTATCCTCAATTAGAACCTTTATATAAATGTCTGCAAGCCTGAGGGAGCTGCCTTCGATCGTTCCCTCCAATGCTCTTATTTTGTGCCTCCTTGTTCAAATTAAATACAAGAAAGAATAAGACATGAAGGGCAGACAAAACAGCTAATTTTTCCGTCCATGTTTTATTCTTTCTCATATTTGACTATCGCAAACGCGCGTAACAAAAGTATATTGTTCACATTAGATTTCATTCTTGTAGACGACACGAAACTCCAAAAATATTCTCGGTGTACTGTACCTAAAACAACAAAACACCTGAAGAAAAATTCAACCGCTCTTAACTGAAACAATATTTTGAGTACTGCGATTTCTATTGGTGCAGCGTTCAATTCAGTGCCGCATTCTTCTCGGCATCGCTGCACTGGTGGATGCCATAACTTAAAGCAAAATGAGTTCCCAACGAGTTGAAAAACACCATCTGTGGCAGACAAAATGCACTCAAAGTCTATACCCGGCACTTTGGAGCACTCAACTAGCACAGCCAATGCAGTAGTGGCGCCCAGAAGAGCACTTTCGCCATTTCTAACCACTCAGAATGGCCGCGGAACCTGACGCTTGCTAGATGGCGCCACAGTATTCGAAATGGCACTGCCCACGATAAAACTGTCTATAGGACGAGGACCTAGTAGAGCTGTATTTTGGGGCTTTTAGCTGTCCTCCGAACATTGTGTAATGTGTGTGACAAAACTGAATTTGATTTGAAAATAAAGCTTTGCAGGAATAAAAATGTTCTAAAGAGAGATGGGACACAGGTCCCCATCAAGGACAGGTGCATGGCACAGTTCTGTTTCTGCATAGACGTCCAGGGAAAGACCTTCAATCACAGATGGAAGAGTCGAATGAGGTCCTTCACATAGACAGAACATGGGCATCAGGAACTCCTTCCAGGAAACTGCGAACCCGTCCCGTTTCTTCTGCCTAATCCCCAAAAAATGTAAGAATGGCACGGCCCAGAGAGTGAGCTCCTTCCTTTCTAGTTAAAAGATCAAAGATAACTTCCACAAAAGAGGGACATGCTTCTGTTTTACTAGTTTCAACGAACAGTGGCACACACCGCTGGAAGCGGCGGTGCAAGAGCGGGTTGGCAACTAAGACTGCAATAGAATAAGCTGGCACAAACTATAATTTCTTGGATTCGGGATCTTCTTACGTCGCAAGTTCAGTTTACCATTGCTAACAATCGTCAATCGCCCCTTGCTAACGTAACATCAGTCATTCCCCAGGGAGCAGGAGTCTCCCCACTCCTATTTCTCATATATATAAATGATCTTCCGCATAACATCAGACTCAAAAATTAGGCTGTCCGCAGACGATTGCATTGTTTACCGTCCAGTCGCAAACTGCTCAGATCATATCACCCTGCAGAGGGATCTAACACGAATTAACACTTGGTGTGATCAATGGCTTATGCCTCTCAACTATGAGAAGTGCAAACTTGTATCATTCACGCGGAAAAAAAAATCTACTCTTTCTTACTCATACTCACTTGATGGCGTTTCAATTGGCTCTGCTCCCTTATACAAGTAACTCGGTATCCATCTGGCTTCCACACTTTCTTGGATTCAACATGTCGACGTCATCACTGCTGATGCTTCACGGACTCTCGGCTACTTACAGCGAAATCTAAAATCTGCACCTTCTGAACTAAAGCAACTAGCGTACACTACATTCGTCCGCCCCAAGCTCGAGTATGCCTCGCCCATCTGGCATCCGTCGCAAGCTTACCTCAGCGACAGTCTGGAAGGAATTCAAAATCGTGCAGCCCGATTCATTTCGTCAGCATACTCCCGCGACACCAGTGTGACGCAGGTTAAACTTACTGCCGAGCTTCTACTGCTCTCTGACCGCAGAATAATCTCTCAATTATGTCTCCTAAATAAATTTTACCACACCAGCACCAACTTATCCGACTCCCTGATGTCGCCTCCCAACAGAATCTCGTCACGCCTCAATCACAGCCGTTGCATCAAATGCATAACAGGCAAAACGCTAGCCTTTAATACGTCATTCTTTCCTCATGCTGCAACTATCTGGAACTCTCTTCCTAAAGAAATCATCCCTATTACTGACCCATCCACTTTTCGCCAATCAGTGACTCCAAATATCCAATAAATTTTCATAAGAGGTAAATGTATTACTGTAACTATTGATTTTACATCTTTTTTTTTTTTTGTTCAATTTTTGTGTTTATATGTTCTGTATTACCCTACAAAGCCCTTAAGGAGAAATAAATGAGAATGAAAATGGCGCAACTTCGAGCAAGAACTTGGTTTTGGTATCTTCTCGCCATGCTGCGACATGCATTGTGGCATTTAAAACTTGGTCCTAGTGCTCCTTACCACATGCCCTGCATTGCTTTTCTTCCCTGGACGTGCCAAAATACTTTGCCTGGGTGACGTATGCCTCTCATCTTTTGTTTGTGCAGTGCAGGCTGATTGAGCAGCTCCTAAGCCACAGCAGTGACAAGAGGCCGTCTGCAAAAGACATCCGGCAGGATTGCCTCTTCCAGCCATTCCAGCCCAGCGAGGAGGTCGTGAATTTGGCGAGGCTGCGCCGTCGGAACCTCTCTCACAGGCACTCTTCATCGCTCTCCGACTGATGCCTGCTTCGAGGGACACCCGGCATTCCAACGCAGCGAGTCTGTCAACCCATCTTCAAGTCACAACCCGTTTTGTTGCATTTCAACCTTTTTATTGTTACCAGGGACCCAAAGCTCGGAGTACCTTAGTTTGAAGCAATATTTGAGTGCTTGTCACTGTGACGTCTGTCGAATGTTTATTTCGGTGCAGGCCGCTAGAATTTATGCGTTAACTCTCCGCACAAACGTGCAGAGTTAATGCTCAAGCACGGCGAGCAAATGCTTATCCCAAATGAGACGATGGCACAATGCCAAGTATACTGCTTCAATGAAGGAGCTTAACATTTTAAAAGCCACTCTAGTTGAGGGGAAGCAAAAACAGAATTTGATGAAGCATGCTTTTTTGTGGATTGTGTCAGTTATGGGTGCTTTTAGGTGAAAGCATTTCTGCTGCTGTTTTCTTAGCATGGTTGTGGCACTGCATACTTGCAGCTACTTTTTTTTTTTTTTTTTTTGGTGGAAATGCCAGGTATGAGAAGTTTTTGGACCAATGTAAGAAAAGTGATAGGCGGGAAAGTTTGTTGCGGAGATTTTTATTCTGGTGTGCGTGATGAAACGGACCTAAATCTAAATAGTACTTCTGAAGTTGATAGGGGATTTTGACCTTTGGGATGTTCTGCTGTTGTAGTCCTTTTCCAAAAAAAAATTTTCCTTTTTGTTTTAATGAAGTGCAGACTGCATTTTATGGTGTCTCCAGCCTTTTCTTTAACTTGACCAAACCAGCAAGGTTCCTTCGGTATTTATAGTTATGTACAGATCTGTAAATATGTAAATAAAATTTTGAAGTTAAATATGTTAGTTCTTGTGCATGTGAAATGTTTTAATTAAAAAATACTAATGGGCTGACACTGTTATTCTGGTTAATACGTGAAAAAGAGTGAAAGTCATAAAAAGTTAATTCATCAGCCTGTCTGCTTTTCAAGTAGGCCTGTTATGATGAAAAATATATGGCACCTTTGTTATCCTGGACACCTCTCCATGGGCCAATAATGTCCAATGGTTGGCAGCCAATTTTTAATTTCTCGTCGGGTTCTCTTTGCTTGCATGCGGAGATGGTAAGAAAATCCAGGCAACGAGGGTCAATAAACCCGCTGCTAAACATGCACCATTGTCCATAGCACTGAAGGAATGCTGGGAACAGTAGGTACAGAATTGGTTTTAGCAGACGACGGAAGAACTGCTGGCGAGCAACTGCGCATCACTTTTGCTCTTCAGGGTAACGTGATAAATGCTGCGAGGACAAAGAGCATACAGGACTGTGCGCAGCCTGGTGGAATTTTTGCAAAAGGTCTTGGTGCCATGCCATGGCACCTTTCTTTTTGTTTTCTTTTTTATTGAGCCCACATTGTTTAGTGCACAAATTGTTAAAGCCATCCCCCAAAGCATGTCAATGTCCGACAAATCTCAAATCACCCCATTTGCAGGGCTGTCCATTCACTTGCTGTAATACAGGAAAGAATTGCATCCAAGTTAAATTGCCTTTATTGACCAATAGGAAAACTAATTTCGCTCGTTGCATGTGTTCAAACGGTTTGCTTGACAATCGCATTTAAGAATATTTCGTTCCAACAGAGATTGAACATGTAATTTGGAAATTAACTTTAGAAATAATGTGGACTCTGGGCAGCACAAGGTGAGAAAAGGCAATCTGTCCTGGCAAAAAGTCTGTTATGGACATAGCTGAAAGGATTCATTGTTTTATCGAATGAAGTTATAGAACAGTGGTTCTCAACCATTGATGTTTTGCGGACCCCATGTGGGTTGGCGCCGATGATGGAGGACCCTGTTCATGGAGAGGGGAAGGGAAAGTTATAGGTTAATGATAGTAATTTAATAAATGGGTATAACTAAGGGCTACTGTGTAGTAGATTTCTCTTATTGACATATAAACGATAAAACTTGCCCAAAAATTGGAAAGTTTTTTTCCCTATCTGAGAAAACATTTATTGCCAGGCTCGACTGATGAGGCTGGGTTTTGCGGACCCCTAGTATGCCTCTGTGGACCCTTGTTTGAGAACCACTGCTTTAGGGAATGAGATTAGTGCTTGTTTGCATATTGTAGAAACAATTTGCACATAAACAAAACCTCCATTTCCTACTATGTTTGAACAAAGGCCTTTGGTGGAAGGGTATAGACTGCTTCATCATGCAACATCTGGGAGAGGAAAACCTTTTGGTTCTTCTGCCACTTATAGTAAGCTGAGACACAGCTGTTTAATGACCGTTAGAAACAATACGGTGCATGGTTACTCAAGTTGACAGCTCATTATGGCACGGATATAATCCCTAGGGTCTTGTAAAATAAAGACTTCCGAAAGAATATTTAGGTTATCAGCTTTATCCATGACCACTTGATGCCAGTAGGAGAAAATATAGACTTGACAAGAATATCATTTTATTGAGTCAGTAGGTCCTCCGATTTAGCAAAACATTCTAAATCGCAGTGTTTGGTGGTAAACTGCACAAGTCGTGCAGCAAAAAACCGGGAATAGCAGCTGTAACTTCTAGTTGAATCAAAAGCAGCAGTCAACTGAAATAGTACAGCCAGGTCAGGCAAGCCAAATGAACCTATCTATCCATTCCTTTTTCAGTTTACTAAATATGGCAGCACCAGTTCAACCTCTGTTCATTACAGGCCTTTTTCCTTATTTCTTTTATTTACCCTCTGGGCATAAGACCTTATTGCTAATGAGTTTCTCTCTAGTTGCAATGGAAAGGCAAATGCTACTCTCATACCTAACAGCACAAAATTCGCCCAGTCGGTTAAAGCTCTGGCTTTAACCGACTGGGTTAGCCCCTTCTGTAACAGGCCATAGAAGGGGTGGAATCGGCAACATGACTACAATTCCCCTCCAACAAATGATGGAACAAGTGAACATGCAGAATGCATGACCTTCGTGTGTGTGCATTGCATGTGCAACGGTGTGTGTGCATGTACTGCCATCATAACATTTAACAGTTGCTCTCTTTCAGCTGTACTGCATGAAAGATGTCCCTTGGTTTTAAAGTATAGCTTACATTGACAGCAACAGCATTGGCCGCTGCTACAGACTGCTTTAACGTTCCAGTTGCAGCAACTGCAAAGTAACCCTTATTGGGTTTGCTAGTTGCCATGTGTTGCAAGGTGCTACGAGACCAGCATATTCACTGCGCCTATAACTTACTACTGGAGAACTAAAGCTATGCAGTATTGACTCGATTCACAAAGCACAGCTCCGTCTCTGCAAGCTTCTGCAGTGCAAAAAAAAAAAAAAAGGAATACTATATCGATGTCTGCATTTCCACACAGAAGCCATGGGTAATGCAGTACAACTAGATTCGAACCACCATTTGTGCACCCCTACCGAGGACCCTTCTTAATGCAGCTACTATATTTTGAGATGCATCACCACAGGGCCTTTGGTTTAAAACTGGCTCTGTGCCATATCTCACTCCCAAACAAGCGACCACTTTATTCAAAGGCTCTTCCATCCCTTTCAACAATTAGCTTGAATTACACATTTTCCAGGCTGCAATCGTCAACAGTCCTTTCACTTGTAAATGTATCCCCACCATTCACCAGAACGAGAAATCCCTAGTGCAATATTCCTACTACAGTACATATGTAGGAAAAATAAAAGCGTGGAATAAATGGCATTGAAGACACACATACCGTCTTTACATCCGTTTTTAACCCTATTCCATACCTTCATTCTCTATAGATCTATGCCAACATGCTAGTTACAGTCTTTGTATTAGGCTGCAAATGAAGCGTTGCTCGATATGCAACTTTTGCACACCACATGCATGCATCCAGGCAACAATCATGCATTGGCAACTGCTGCAGAGCAGAGTAGAGTTAAAAACAATCTGTGCACTGCCAAGAGGAAGTGTGCAGATTGTTTGGCATCTGTGAAGGCATTTTTCAAGATGTACGACAGGGTAAAACTCGCGCACGTTACCCTTTAGCGCAGCAGCGAAATGGGGGAGAGAGCGAGTCATGTGCTGCAACCACTGAAGGGTCTTTGCTTGCATCTGCTCCTACGCAATACGGGAATGGCAGTTTGGATAAAAATGGACAAGAGAACCACTGCATTAGGGAACACAAGATTTGCAACCCTTTTCAATAAATCAGGTTCAAGTAATACTGCAGTTAATAAAGAGGCAAATGCTGCTGAGCACGACACTCAATAGTCCAAAGTTGCTTACAAGGTTACTGGATGACAAGGCAGCAACAAACAAACAGCTGCGGCTGTCCTGTCCGAATCTGCATGTCAAGTCAAGCTTGACAGAGCATCGGTTAGAGGGCACTAAGGGATAAGAGCGCCATACTTTTCAAGCAATGCCTGATAAAGGATTACAATGCCTATTGGAATAATGCGAGAAAGCTAGCATTATTTTGCTTGATATACATATAAGGAGTTAATTTGCAAGGCAATGTAATATCTCGATGCTGAAACTCTGTGCAACTTACTTCAAATATAAATTTTCCTTCCAGCAAATTTGCAATGTAATATCTCGATGCTGAAACTCTGCGCAACTGACTTCAAATATAAATTTTCCTTCTTCCAGCAAATTTGGTATTACACTCCTACCATTGCCCCAAGCATGCCTGCATTTATTGGGCTCCATTCTCAACTAAATTGCAGGAAATACTAGTGTGTGGATCCCACTAGACATTGCAGCACTTTGGAGTAGTACCTTTTACTGCTCGATAGAGGTATATACAGGGAGTTTGATTTTAATTAGAACAGATGTTTAAAAAGCTCCAAACGGTACACTAATGCATTCTGCACAGGTGAGTTATGCGCAGTGGCGGTCCTAACGGGGGGGCGAAGGGGCGACCGCCCCCCCAAATCGATCGCTTTTTATAATTTTTTATTATTTTACAGTCAATATTTTTTTTTATTTTAGAGCCTATATTGCGAGCAAAGGTTTACATGTTTCGCATTTCCGACTTGCAAACAGTGGGACTAATAAAAAGAAAATCTTTATTCACAAAAAAGTGTGATGTCTCTTTTTTTGTTATTTAAGCAACAATTTCGCCCCCCTAAAACCAATGTCTGGGACCGCCACTGGTTATGCAGCCAGGGGGACTTAATATAGGGGCTAATAATCACAGTAAGTAAAATAATTAAAATTTGTTAATTGACTTTGTTATAGTGAAAATGAACATATTGTTCGAATTAGAAACTTGCTGAGCATCATCTAAAACCACTAAATCGGTTAATTTTAAACTGATCTTAAAGGGGCCATGAAATGAATTTTGGGTTGGGACATATGATTTTAGATTGGGATTTCGTTTTGTGGGCCAAAAGAGAGGGTGGAAATTCAAAAGCCTCCCTTTCGGTACAAAAGTTTGAAAGCATGGCTGACTATTTCGTACCTCCTTTCCTTGGAAAGCCTTCTCGCTGGGATACATCCGCGGTACCTAAAACATGTAACCGGGCCCCGGCACCAGTTCACTATACTCTCACTATACTCCGTTCACACTAAGCTGACAGTGCGGTGCGAGCTATACTCACTTGCCGGACCAATCAGCCGCCTCCCTTCCATTACCTGCCCCATTCTCTGCACGAGGGAGCGTGATCACGCGGCAAAAGATAGAAGTGTGACGGCCCAATGAGCACATAGATTACACAGCACTGTCCGCTCAGGGGTGAACGGTGGATAATTATGGGCAGTACAGCAGAAGCCACGGGCAGGAAGGGGCAAGAAAGCAATTTGTCTGAATTTTGAGCAAGGGGTAATCTTTTAGGGGGATAATAGTGACTTGGCGCAGGTACGCAAAGGAACGTCTGAGCAGGAGGGGAGGTCCTCCTTTCGAACTGCCAGCAGTATACTCTCGTTCGCGCCTTTGGTAACACTGCGCGATTTGTGAGTTGGGGAGGAAAGTTAGCACTCGTGCGACAGGCACAAGGCTGGCGGTGTAAAAACGCAAATAAACAGAAAAACCGCACAAGCGTGTCGAATTTAGACACATTTTTGGCACCGAGAAAAACCAAGCAATTGCACCGAATCTTTCTACAAACAGATTTAGAGGTTTTTAATGACACTCAACAAGCTTCTAACTGAAATGGTGTTTATTTTTATTAATTAAAAAGTAAATAAATTAGAGAATTATTCAACTAGCCCCTATATTATCTCCCCCGGCTGTATAATGCATCTTTCATTGATTTTTTAAAATAAATCTGTTCATATTTAAAATTAAACATCCTGTATAGGGGTTATCCGAGACTAACTGGAAAACAAAAACATAAGGTAGTAGTTACCTGAGCTGCTTTTATTAGTATACGAGGATATCATTTCAAATTGAAAATCACTCCATTTCTGCTGTTTGATTGGATCAGAAAAAAATAGGTTTTTGCTTTAGCCCTACATTTTTTTAACAGTGTGCCGTCATTAAACAGTTTATAGATTGTGAGGAGCTTCTACTCTACATCGTAAAAACTTCAAAATTAAGATTTAAAAAAAAATGCATTGTCTTTGAAATAGTTTTAAGGAACACAAAGGTGAAAACAAAATCAACTACTGCAAATAACACAGCTTGCATGGATATTAGTGTCTTTATTTAGTGCATATGAAAAAAAAAAAATCAAGAACAATAAGGTTTTGGGCTTGCAGTGTAAGCGGCTAAACAAGGCAAAGCAAAGCAGCTAACCAAATAGAGGAGCAGTGTGTGCAGTAGAGAGAACATGCCAGCCAGGAGGTGCACTCATGGGGCCAGCTCAGTTGCCGCTCAGCTGCTCATACAGCTTGGGCACGTAATCGTCCCACTCGGCCTGGTAGAAATTGGCCGCCACGGGCTCCCCCAGCTGGTACTTCTTGGCAAACTCCCGGATCTTGAACTCGCCGCGGTGGTCGCCCGAGCGGTTGCTCAGGCGCTTCTCGTCGCACGTCAGCCTGCCGGGCTGCTTGTACACCACGAAGACGTACCGGTGCAGTCCTGCGACACCGTGTTACAGCTGTCAGATAACCCAGTTACCATGTCGGATCACCGCGATAACTGCGAACGCGCCATGCTAACGTCCATGTAACCCAATGAATGTCCAAGATTAATGCTGTTATTTCCAATTCGAATTGAAATTTCACTCTGCCAAATGAAAAACTGCTAATCTCTGGTACATCCCAAAGGCGCTTTATATCCGCATCATTTATAGGCTTAACATCATGGTATCGACCTGACAATGCGACTTGATGCAATGTACTTAAAGGGCAACATCGGTCAAATGTCGATGTTGAGAAACAACACAGTCTTACATTGTAGTATATGAAAAGCCTACAAGTAAAATATTACGACGCAATTCCGCCTCAAAGTGTATTAAACCAGCCAACAAAATCAGAGCGGCTCTATGGTCACCAAAATCTGCCCAATCTAGCAGGCGACGCGCGGAGCAACGCAGTCAACACTGCTGTGTGACACAGCCAACACTGCGGGAACTCCAACAACTGAAAGAATTGTTTTGTTTGTTTCTTTTGGAGGCGGGGAGCACGAGAGAGAGAAAAAAAGTGTGCAAATGTGCCGGTTCAACAACGCCGTCCACCGCTTTCGTTGCCGACATAGCCAACGTCTCCGTACCACGTGATATCCAGTAGTTGACGAGCAGGACCAATGTTGCCTGCCATGGGCAAGGTTTCCGTTTCGCTTTGTGATTTTCGTTTAAACGAGCTTTGCAAGAAACCTATTTAACTTTTCAGAAAACTAATGACAGCACCGTTTATGAGTAGCTGCGACATGCTAATCAGCCTAATCCCAGCATTTTGGGAATTGACAGGAGTTGCCTTTTAAAGTACTTCCAAACACTGTACAAAACTGAACCTTTTGCTCAAGTTCTGAAGGTTAAAATAACACTACCCTTCTTAATTTGGTCAAAAATCTTTGTTTAAGGGAGGACACTACCTGGGAATGTCAACTTTCGAACCACTTACTCAATCAACGTGAAATTCACAGGTGGTGTTTGTAGCCATATAGAAGGAGGGCATGCAAAGTTTCAGCCCTGTGAACCAATTTTTTTAGGTACTATAACCCCAGAACAAAGTAAAGCATAGCTTGGTATGGAATTTGCTCAATGAATCTATAGACCTTTTCATTTTGGTAGTTACCCAACCGGTGGACACTGGACAGAGGGCGCTGACACACGCGGCGCCATAAGGTGCCTTTAATTTGGTTTCAGCAGACTCTTCGCTATGTTGGCGTCGTATGTCGTTTTCGCTTAGTTTTGCGATATAAACCTATCCCTTGTGGTACAAATACCTTGTGGCATTTGACATTCAGCAGGCTTGGCTTAAGTCAAATGCCCAGCACACTTCATAAATTTGAGTAGACAGATCTTTATTTGTTTGAATAGAGATAAGCTTTTTACTTTCAATGTCGTCGATAGTACATCCGGCATTGACAACGCTACACTAGTGATTTCCGTGCAGATTGCTTCTTTTAGGCGTTACATATTGCGTACCTCGGGCGCTTTCGTCAGGCACTCACAAGCTGTCTTCGACACATTTTTCACCTGGGGAGCCCAACCCTTTGTGTCTAAATAAATTGAATTGGATATGAGACCGAGCACAATGACAATAAACAGATCAAGAAAATGTTGATATTGCAAAAATGATCAATATACAAAATGATTATACAAAGTATAATCAAAAGCAATTGTTTTGGATTTGTTATGAAGGCAAAGCATGATGCTTTCAAGAAACACACATCGTGACTACTTGCATTAACTTGCAAGAACCTACGCGGTCTCGCGCGAACGTGGAGAGTCTATGGGGCGGCCGTGCTTCTATCCCCGCTTTGATGAAGATGATGACAGTACGACAGTAGCGCCACCTCCAGGTCGATCTCGAGGCCAATAAGTTAGGGTCTAGACAAAACAAAATGCATCCTCACATGTCGACAGAAAACTCCCTATTGGTCGTGGCAAGTATGAATAAATAAAAATAAAGGTCAATCAGCCTTCCTTGGCATTATTAGACAGTGAGGTCCTGATCCCTTGTTAGCATCTCTAGGCATCGTCCTCGAGGTCGACAGAAAGGTCGTCCTAGAAGAAGTCGTCCCAGAAGAAGCCGTCCCAGAAGAAGTCGTCCCAGAAGAAGCCGTCCCAAGAAGAAGCCGTCCCAAGAAGAAGCCGTCCCAAGAAGAAGCCGTCCAAGAAGAAGCCGTCCCAAGAAGAAGTCGTCCCAAGAAGAAGCCGTCCCAAGAAGAAGCCGTCCCAAGAAGAAGTCGTCCCAAGAAGAAGTCGTCCAAGAAGCAGCCGTCCCAAGAAGAAGTCGTCCCAAGAAGAAGCCGTCCCAAGAAGAAGTCGTCCCAAGAAGAAGCCGTCCCAAGAAGAAGCCGTCCCAAGAAGAAGTCGTCCAAGAAGAAGCCGTCCCAAGAAGAAGCCGTCCCAAGAAGAAGCCGTCCCAAGAAGAAGTCGTCCCAAGAAGAAGTCGTCCAAAAGAAGCCGTCCCAAGAAGAAGTCGTCCCAGAAGAAGTCGTCCAAGAAGAAGTCGTCCCAAGAAGAAGTCGTCCAAGAAGAAGTCGTCCCAAAAGAAGCCGTCCCAAAAGAAGCCGTCCCAAAAGAAGCCGTCCCAAAAGAAGCCGTCCCAAAAGAAGCCGTCCCAAAAGAAGCCGTCCCAAAAGAAGTCGTCCCAAAAGAAGTCGTCCCAAAAGAAGTCGTCCCAAAAGAAGTCGTCCCAAAAGAAGTCGTCCCAAAAGAAGTCGTCCCAAAAGAAGTCGTCCTAGAGTTTGTCATCCTCGAGGTCGTCATCCTCGAGGTTGTCCTAGACGTCGTTCTCAAGGTCGTCCTCTAGGCATCATCCTAGACATCGTAAAGATAACAGCTTCGCTCGTCCTCCATCTTCACGTGAAGTGGAAGGGCTCTACAATTTTTTTTTATAGTAAATAAAAAAAAATTTTAACTGAATTTTTGAAAATATTGAATTTCACAAAAGTAAACTCCGATGAACGCTGAATTTCCAGCGAGGAAATTGAAAACACCCTCCGAATTTTACAAAAACTAACCTATGAAAACAGGGAACCCTGCCTACAACCCACATGCAGTGGCGCCTACTAGCCAACCTCCGGATGTGACATCCTGACACGACATGCGACACTGAGCCTGACATCATTGAAGCTGCACTTTAGGGGCGAAGCTCCTTAGTGTCGTAGCCTTGTCCGCCCGTCCAGCGTCCGTGCTCACATCGATTGCTATCCCATCTGTCTTCTTAAAAAAAAAAAAAAGTTTTGCGCAGTCGACAGGATTTGAACCTGTGTGGAGAGACCCCAATGGATTTCTAGTCCATCGCCTTAACCACTCGGCCACGACTGCGGGACGAGTAGGGGGCTCTGAGATGTGGTAGTAACTCAAGAGCTGGGGATGTCATGGATGAAATGTTGCATGTGGCCGCTCGACGTCTATACAGGAGAGGGCGCTGCGTTCAAATGCGTATATAATCGCGTTAAACTTTGCATGCATTGGCTCAACGTTTATAGACGAGAGGGCGCTGCGGTCAAATGCGTATATAACCACGTTTCATACCACACATTCTCTTTCTGACATGGATGAAAACAGAGCAGACGCCGCTTCGCCCCAATCAACATCATTCACCACGTGGAGATGCGGTCATCTTACGCTAAGAGCTGGCCTATAAATACTAAGCGTTTAAGAAGTAGGTGGCAGTATGCTGACAACTAAGGACAAATGACAGATGCCGTCACCTTGCAGGTAACATTCAAACAAACTCCTGTGAGAACCCAAAAGGAAATTGCACAAGAGGATGATGCAGACAGCATCAATTTTGGGGTCCTGCCTAATGCCAGCCAAAAATGCAACTCACCTGTTCCTTTCGGAGGCCCCGAGCCCACATACTCGGACAGGACTTCTCCTTGTGGTACATTCACGCCAGGAATGTTGACCACCAGCCAGTGATGCCACTCGCGGTATTTGGGACTCTGTCGACTGGGAGCATCCGGGTCTAAAACAAACGAGTCATTTTTTTTTTTTTGTACCAAAGTGGCAAGGACAGAAATGCAAGCAGCAAATGTATTACAAGGTCATTCATGCACAAAGCAGGTGGGTCGACTTTTGAGTGGGCAACGAAGGAGCTCTGGGCATTGCATGTATATGACCCAAAATTACAGCCTACCTTCGCTATGCACAAAGGGAATCAGGAAGTCTATTACCAAATACACAGGCATAGTTTTACTCTGGCTGCATCACGACTGCCAATCTGGAGAGGGTTCCATCGACTCCTGGCACGTATTGACACGCCCAGCCTACGATTGCGAAATGACACTCGGTGCCATGCAGGACAAACTCAACCTATGCAAACGCATGTGCCATTACAATGCTTTGCCCAAATATTTGAAATTTTCTAATACAACTTCAAATAACCTAGAAAATATAGTAAGGGTATAGGCAAGCTGGTGAATATTAACCATGTTGAATTAACCTGAGACTAAGAGAACCATCAAAACGTAGAAGGGACAGAAAATAGACAAGACGTCTCAAACTCAGCTAACTTGTTTATTTCGAACAGTTCAATATAAAGTCTCAAACTCCAGGTCATCACCACCAACAGGACAAAGTCTATAAAAGTTCAAGCGCCACAGTCTCCATGTGTGATGGAGACTGTGGTGCTTGAACTGTATAGACTTCGTCCTTTGTGTTGGTGGTGATGACCTTGAGTTTGAGACTATATAAAGAGGTGGACTAAATAAACAAGTTAGCCGAGTTTCAGACATTGTCCTGTCTATTTTCTGTCCCTTCTACGTTTTGATGGTTCTCTTACCCCAGCCTCGGGTTAATTCAATAAGGTTAAGATTAAACTACTTTACCACTGGATATTTGCAGTGGCCAGATGCCTGCGTGAGCAGTGTCCCGGTGCCATTGATGCTGCACTTCTGTTATCTTTGTTTTCGGGGCACAACAGTTGTCTCTAAGCTGACGCACATCCAAGCGCTGTCGTCCGCTTCATGCAGTACTGCTACAACCCGCTTGTTCCAGATGGCCCACAATGCAAAAAAACTACAACAAAGGTTCAAATGGGATTATACGCCTACCTTCCCATGGCATGTACGCCCTCGTTTTATGGGCAATTTAAGTCACAAAAGGAGGTCGATGTGTCTCCTTTTGGAGAGTATTTGTAGAAATTATTTGAGGGCTACATGGCCTTAAAAGAAATCTATGCAGTTTCTAATATAAAATCAAATACCAGAGTATTAGTTGTGTATTAAACGTTTATAACTAGGGTTCCATGTTTTCTGGGTTTGTCTTCAAATTCGGGGCAGTTTTTGGGGTATAAAACAACTGCTATCTGTAACCCCCCTTCCCGGGTGGGGATTTGTAGGTATTTACTGAAAACGCAGAACCGAACCTATAACCATGGATATGTTCAAATAACTCCAATTATGTTAAACTTAAACTTCTTTACGACCGGATACCAGCGATGCCAATGATGCAGCATTTTTTAATTATTTCTTTCAGGGCACAGCAGTTGTCTCTCTGCTGACACAGATGGTCATCTGCCTCATGCAGTACCGCTACAACCCACTTATTCCAGATGGCCCACAGTGAAAATACCTACAACAACAAAGGTTCAACTGGAATGATATGCCTACCCATTGCATGCATGCCCTCATTTTATGGGTAACTTAAGCGTCAGAAAAGAGGCCACATGTGCTTCCTTTTGAAGAGTATTTTTTTTAATTGTTTTATTTTGAGGCCTGCAGGGCTTCAAAAGGCAGGCTATGCATCCCCAAAAATAACTTCAGCTACTTTTGAGCAATTTATATTTCTTCTAGAAGGAACCATTTAATAGGCTAGTGCTATGCATGCTTAAAAACAAAAAGGCCAGGAGTCTGCTACAAGACTGGAGGTGTTATTGTGTAGCTCCGTATGTACCCAGGGTGCTGCTATAATATCCACCTTTTTGTCTTTCTTGAACCTTACTCAGAGGGCTCAATGAAATAGACTATAGTCACTGAGAAGGTGAAAACTGAGAGGAGCTTCCCACCTCCAGCACTAGCTTCTCACCTTCATCAACCCTTCGGCGTCTTGTGCACCTCGACTGCGCGTGTATATTTGTCACATAATCACAAATCATTGTTCACATAACTTGCCATCAGCAAACCCATTAAGATAAAAATATAATGTAACAAGAGGAAGGCTGAATTTGAACTCAGTCACCTATATGACAATGGTAGTAGTAAAGTAGTTTTGTTTGTTGTCAACTGCTCTGATGCCAGCGACTCCTGTGCCATCAAACGATATTGCATGATGGCATCTGATACAATATTGGCAATTAAGCTAGGTTTTAGACCCATAAACAAAACCAGAATATTTGGTTCACACCCTAGAAAGAAAAAAAAGGCCTTGTACGTCCATACCGCATAAAAAAGCTAAGCAGCACATGGTATTGAAACAAAGCAGTCAAAATATGGTATTTATTTAATTCCATAGATGTCCTCATATTCCTGCCCATTCCTAGAAACATGGATTACGTCCCTTAACTATGTTTGAATACAGGGAAGAGCCATGTTTTGCAAGTCCTTGCACACAGAAGTAAACCCTCCAAGGAAGGCTTGCTCTATATCTCTTGCTTTGTATCACTTTATCAAACAGCTATGCAGAGGCTCCCCGGTGAAGAGTTTCCCCGCCAGCTATGTCCACACTGCCCCCCTCCTACTGCGAGGTACACGATAAGCTTCTCTGGGTGTCTCAGCCAAAGAAGCTGATCAGGTTTCTTACACCGCAAAAATAAACTGCATCGCTACTAGTTTAGACTCAGCATGTAGTTCTCATTAACTGGAATAGGATGCCAAAATTTTGTACTTTAACGTTATCCAGTCAAAAGTTAAAAGCAACTTTTGTAGTAAATGGTGGCTAGTGGAGCCTGCAAACACATGGCGACTATTCGCATCTGCTGCTAAGAATGGACGCCATTTTCTCATTTAAACTTCCTGCAAATCACCTCCAAATTTTGAACTGGTCAATGTTAAGTTCTGACACTCTGGCCACCTGCTTCCAACCGCCAGAATGTTCGACGACGTGAAAAACACTGTTCGCTTTTCTCAGCAGACACCCCAAACTTTCTCTTTCAGGGAAGCACACTTCCGATCTGAGTTTTAATTGGTAGAGCCCGTCAATCAAATGAGGTAGTGTACACAGTGCAGGTAAAGCGAATGAGCCTAGTGATTGCAACTACAAAATGAAGCAAGAATACATACCAGTCATGCACAGCGTGTAGAGTTTGTTGGGATCAGCAGGGTACGAGACATTTGGTTGGCGTTGCACTTGCGTTGGCGTGAGAGTGTTCCCCATGTCAACCACCGCCGTGTCATAGCTAACCTGACAGCGAAGGCAAGCCATTAGGATGCATTGCCCAGGGTGGGTCTTTTTAGTTTGCCCCTTCAAGAATGGGACCAGAAATCAAACAAACCAACATTACGCATTTCCTGAAACTTTCTGGAACTTTAAAAGAGATACTGAATCGAAACGTAAAATATATATAAAAAAAATGAAGAAGTCAAATCGGATCAGCTGAACCTGTAAATGATAGTCACATGCTTGTACTTTGAGCGGATGGCTATATTTTTCGTTCAAAATACAGGGAGTTTGGCGACTGCTTCAAAATCAGCCTTCGAAGAGTGCAACACATCTTGGGAGATCCAGCGAGCTCGTGGCATCAGCGTGTCACGTAGGGCCAAGCGTACTGTAGTTATGAACTTTGCCCCTTGGAGGCGTCAACGCATTGCAATCTTGCTTAGTCAAGTACCCAAGGACTGTAGCATATCACAGGGGTATTGCGGAGCCAGCGGAGCTGCCTAATCGACGTTTCGTAGCGGTGACAATCTGCCGTACGGACAATCCCCAAACCACCTCAAACAAGCGTTCAAACCAATGGTGGCCAACTATGCTGCAATTTTCTTCACTAAAGCGCCTCGGTACTGCGTTCAGGCCCAAGTAATCTCCATGAAAGTGAGTATACTTCAGATTGTGGTGCTGCTTTTACTGAACTGATGCCATCACAACATTCCATCGAAGTCTCACAGACATCTGCCAGGTGGTTTTTGGTTATCGTTTATTTCAATTTAAAATGCTTTTTTTTTCTTTTTTCTATGACATATTTGTTTATGTAAAGTCCTACTTCAACCCGCTTTATGTTGAAGCAAAGAGATGAGCACAGAAATTTGGTTTCCGTACCCCTTTAAAGGTTAAAAAAATACGCTACTTGTTTTCTTGTTGACAGAGAGGCTACAAATTAAAGGGAGTACAGAAGCGAAATTTTAGCACCTATTTCTTTGTGTAGACCTCTTTTATGATAGCAGCTTAGAAACCCCAGTCATTTGTAAATGTAAAATAAGAAATTTTAAAATTAATTCCCAATACCACCTGGTAGTTCGGGGAGGGGAGGGTCGAGCTTTATTGAAATGTTTGACGCCGCGGACCCATCAGTAGCAGCGCCACGGCGCAGCAGTGTCCCAAGGAAGCGCCCGGGAACGAGCGGCGCTTGGCACACCTTTCAGTTCTAGTACATCATACCTCGGGTATTCCAGCTTGGCAGGATTGTAACGCGTCGACGATAAAGCTTGTGGGGATTGTGATCCCTCAACATTCTGTCGCGTCAGCGTTTGGCGTGCCGTGGCGGCCGCGCTGATGTAGCGAGAGGTGGCGCTGCTTACCACAGTGAGTGGCTTCCTCCTCTCCCCTTTGGGGCGATTTCCGTAACGAACCCCGCAGAAAGGAGATCGACGTGTCGCTCCTTGATTGGCCACTTCGCCCCCGCTGTTATCTTAAAACCAGCGGACAACGGGATCTCGCGGCTCTTCTTCCTGGGATTTCGGCAACGGCAACAACGGGGAACCGTCCGGCGCACCAGTGAGCGTTTACCCCGTCTTTTGTACCTTTGTGAACGACCGTTCGGCCGTGGGCGACCTCCACACCGACGGCGTTCACCAGCTGATAGCCGCTGTCTTTTGTTATTTGTTTTGTATTATAAATAAACAGAGTTTATCACCGTTACCAATGTGACTAGTGTCTCATTGCGCTCGACGAGCAGCATGCCACGCGAGTACGAACCCGCTTCGCGGTAGAGCGTCTCGCCACGAACGTGGTACTCCAAAGGCAGTGGCCCTAAGGAGAACCACAAGCTGGAGCCAAGCCACCTAGTGACAACTTTCGTAATTACGGTCCCCTGGGCCGTTTATGGGTCAGTGACGTTGCGAGCGTGACATCACGGGCAAATATCTCGAGACGCATCGCACCGCCTCGATGGCAGATTTTGAAGCACTCGCCAAAATCCGCAAGTAGGAACGAAAACTAAAGCCATCCACTGAAAATCCAAGCGTGTTATTATCATTTACGGATATCATGAATCATATTTCACCCGTTTCTAAATATTTCGGGGATTATTCAAGTTTCAATTCTGTACCCGTTTAAAGGGGGAGGGGTAAGAACTCTGCTGTCTTGCAGAATTGTGGGAAATTTACAATCTTGCGATTGGAAATTTACTCTCCAGAGTTGAATTAATAATAATAAACATACAAGCCAAACAAGCTTAATTTAAATGCATATAGATATATATGTTTTTTTTCTAATACATTATCTTGTTTTCTATGCTGTCCCCTTTTTCCCCGACAGTCTCTCAGGTTCGAAACGCCTTGACCCCTCCCACCTTTCTCTGTAAGCACGCAGCCCGGAGAGGAAGGCAACAATGCCCCATTGAGTGTCATCGACGATTTTGATTGACAGCATATCAACTTACCTGGACAACGCCGGGTGGGACTGTGTCAATAACGTCCGGCACAACTTGATGGGCCTCCATCTTCGACTTTGCGGCGCAGCTCTGAAAGCGCACGCTGAAAAACAGCAGTATATAAACCACAAGTGGCGTAGCTATCATCATCATCGTACTCCCCGACCCGCTTTCGAGAAACAAGTGCCTAGCTGGCCCTAAGCCCAACTGAAAGCGCGACGAAACAAGCGAAACGGACTTTTGTGATGCGCCGCACAGTCTGCGATGGCTGGGGAAAGTGAAGGCGACGCTTTCTTATCATTTACGACTTCTTTCGGGCGAGGGGCCAAGGACCCCAGCCAAGCGGAACGCAAAAATACACAAATATGCGGCGTGGTCAAACCGGCCGCCTATCATGAGGTCCATCGCCGAGGCGGGGTCCGCGGGTCACTTATGCGTAGAGCACACATACACCTATGCGAAAATGGTCGGTAGGCACTTTGCGAAGCGGAATCTTACGGATGAGTGCAAAACCATATTTCACGCGGAATTTCGGCGAGCTCGCGCGAGGGATGCCTATGCGCACACCCCCGAGGGGTCCTTTCGTCGCCTTTTGCGGTGTACAGTACATAAAAAGTCCACGTGCTTTTATCGCGATGTAATAATAAGGGTTGTCCGTTTTTCTCGCTAATTTGGTGCGAAAAAGTGCTCACTTACCAGCTAGGACGAAGAAAACGCCGACAAGACACAGACAGTGCAGTAATAAGGGTCATGCAGCCGGCGCGCTCTCTAGGGAGAGGAATAGGAAGCAGAGAGATACTTTTAATTTCGTGCGTGATTAATCATTCATATTTTAAAAGTCTTGTTATTAAAAACAATATATGCCTTATTTTTATGTTTAAAATGGGAACCTTCGAAATTAGAGTTCATAGCCCATAGCAAGGCTAGCAAGGTCAGCCAAAAGGCCATTTGTAGCCAAAACAAACATGGAGGTGATGGAGGTGGTCGCGCAGTCGGTGTGATGAGGACTTTTTATCTGATTCGTTGTCGCGCGCTCATCGAATATTCGCCCGTCTAATGTCGTGACAAAGTTGGTGCTTACCAAGTTTTAGCCTCCGCCAAAGTGGTCGGCGATTGTTGAAGCTGTAATCGATTGATAATCTGCTAGGAGTTAGCGCGATGCTTGGCGAAGCTTTGGGAAATCGCTTCATAGGCCTAACGCTTCTGCTATGACGAATCCAAATTTACATTTTAGGGAAACAAGTATCACCTAAAAGGGGTGAGTGTCAATTTTGATAATACGTGCGTTTCGTTACACCTCTTGGTGCTGCTTACTTTGATATAAAGGTCGCCATACGCTTACTACTATGGGGGCACTGCTGTAGTTGCAGGCAACTTTTTTTTTTTTTTTCGCCTGTTTTAGTTTGGAGCGGCCGAAATATCTATATATATCCTTGTAGTTTCGCGACTTTGGGAGAGGGCCCTGTTGTTTTCGTTGGAGTCAGCCGGCCGTGCAGCTTACACAAGTGCACCTCTTTAACCTCCCAGGAACACAACAAAAACCTATTATGAAAATCGTATTCTGCCAAGGGTTTATGAATGATGCATGGCTTCGATTGCCACTCAAGTTTGCAGCTTGCGTGTTCCGCCTAAGGGAATAAAATGCCAATGAAAGCACTTAAGAAGTGACATAGGGAATGTGTGGGGCTATTTTGTTTTGTACAGATGACATGTGCTGCTTAATATCACATCCTCGTCACTGTTACGACACAACAGCGTAATAAGCGCCTAATCTAGAACAGAGAATGGAAAGGCCTCTCGTAGTTGAAAGCCAGGTTCGTAGCAATGCTCAAACCTCCCCTCTAAGGCAAGATCACCATGCGTTCTGGCATCCAGAAGAAAGGGCCAGTGTGTTTCATGAGGGGGACATAATGATTGCACCGAGGTAAAAATTAAAACGTTAAAAATGTCTACTGGAAAACCAAGTGCAAAGATTGTTCTGCTATTGCCCCACCACAGATCACAATCTTCAAACCGAGTCGATTTGGCCAGAGCATTTCTCTTTCTTCCTCCGGGGAGCTCTGCAGGGTATTTTACATTGGGGCATTCTTTAGAACCAAAGGGGGGAGCCTGGCCAGTGTGACCTCCACGTAACAGGCACTTCCTCTCACCCACGTAGCAGTTGTTCCATGGGGGACACCTCGAGTCTCAGACGTCTCTCAAAGTCTGACAGTCGAAATGTGCAGCTCCAGCTCAACCCCTCCCGGTTCGGGAAAATTCACCCATGTCTAACCTCCTGTCCTTACGAAACGATGACTGGCACTTGTAACTGCTCACTTTACACGAAATTTCAAATTTGAAGCAGCAGGGTTTGAAAAGTTGGGGAGGAGGAGGAGGAGGAGGAAGGGAGAGGAGGGAGAGAGAGAAAAAGAATACTCTAGGTGTCTTCAATGCAGCTTGAACAAAACCACCCAGCTCCAACAAACCTAAGCCTTGTAGTGAAATATCAGCTGGCGTCATTGAGCTTTCCAGGTGATTCTTTCCCAAAAATTGTGGCAGAGGCACCACTGAGATCCAGAATCCAAAGTTTCTGTGATCACCCGTTACAAAGGGGAAGCCAAAGAATCCAATCCAATCTTGTAAATGTTTCTGACTTAGCGCAGTCTCGGGTTATTTACCGTATTTACCGTCATGTTAAACTTCTTCAAGCTCGTCTGCCCTCTCACTGTTCTTTGAAGGTTCACAAGGTTGTCGATCCTGGTCCGCAGGCCAGCAAAGGCCAGCCGACCGATGCTGGTGGAAAGCGGGGAAGGAGGAGCAAGTTTGGAGCTGAGGACGACATGAGTCGCCAGGGCTGCAAGTGGAGCTGCCAGCACTGCACCTACGAGAACTGGCCCAAGGCTCTGCGATGCACCATCTGCCAAAAGCCCAGGCCAACACTCATCGAAGAGGAGGCCTCGAGCGAAGAACGCGACATCTACAAGGTCCCGTTGGATGTCTTGCTCTTGTGTCCCTCCCCGAGCCATTTTTTAAAGTTAAACGGAGTGAACTCAGTTCAGGAAAAAAAAAAAAAATGATGACGGAAAAGAGCTGCGATACAAAAATGAGTCTCAGTTGCAGCTAGTTAGTGTTGTCCCTTGATTTTTTTATCTTTCAGTGCCTTGGTACCACCTGTTAAGGGCTTGCTCCGTGTACGTTCTACTCGTATTGAAATCCTACTTTTCGCCTTCTGACTTGCAGTTTGCATCTGAGGATTACAACCTTGGTTCTGGTGGTTAGTGAGCAAATTGGGGTGTTTGAGTGTTGTCGGTTGAATAGAAAGTCATACTGACATTGTAGATGTTACGGTATTTGCACGAATATAACGCGACCACGAATATAACGCGAGGGCAGGTTTTGAGGCCCTCAAAAAGAAAAAGAAAAATTATTACTATTATAAGGCGAGCCGAGGCCGCGTCAATTTCTGGCACTCGGGGAAGTGAAAAGTCAATGTAAATAGAAGAAATATCAGCTTATGTTTTGACTGCACTCATCCTGACTGCTCAGGTCCTTCCCTTTACAATCCACTTGGCGACTATGCAGATAAGCAGCAGCACAGCACGGCTTGTCTGGTAGTTCCTTTTTCTTCGGTGTGAGCTCCTCGGCAGCCCACAATCCAAGCAAGGCACGAAGCAGAAGCACAACACACAAACAGCAGACCACTCCGGAGCAGAAACTAAAAATGCGCAGGCAGAAAAAATACTGCTGAACAATCACACTTCTTGTTCTGGTCTTTCCGCATAAACAAACACCTCGTGTTGCATGATTGCATTAACGCGGGGTTGGTGGTCTTGGCTTGGCTTGGCTTGGCTTGAATTGGCCAGTGCCCGCATGGTGCCGCGTGCGCGCTGAGTTTCTGGGGGTTGCTTAGTTTCTGGGGGTTTTGCCACGTGTGCGTTGTACAACACAAAAGCAATAAAAATGCTTTTTTTTGTGTTTTCTATTCGCCCCTTCACGTGGCCCAATAGCTAATAAATTCCCTCCCACACCCCAACTTCTTTTCCCACCCGATCCTGCATTGAGCGGGAGGGATGGCTTTCTCTGGCTTTCTCCAGACTCGCGCCCTCGGTTGAACTCAAGTTCGAATATAACGCGAGGTGCGTTTTGGAGCACGTAATTCCGAAAAAAATTGCGTTATATTCGGGCAAATACGGTACTACCCTCATTTCACATAGAATTGCCATCCTGACTAAAATGAAGACTGCGAGCTGTGTGGCTTATGCAGTCACCTAAAAGAATAAAATTTCTTTTGGAAAAAAAATAAATAATAAATAATACGGATATGGAGCCACTGGCCTTCCACAGTATTCCCTTTAATGCCTTCCGCCTCGTCGATCTCCAGAGAGAACGAGCAGCGGCGCAAAAATGTGTCCAACGAAATCACAGAATGATGATGTGTCAGGCCCAGCCATACCTACCCGGTGGTCTGGAGTGCACTTCTGTCTCAGTTTTTATCAACGCAAGAGTATGCACATTTAAACGAGTGTTTGAGAATTTGTTGGGTGTATTCGCATGCTCTACCCTTTTTTTCTTCGACGTCACGTGCAACCGGTGGAACTGGGGCGAGAGCTGAAAGCTGTCCGACGCCCTTTGCCTTGGCGCAGATCTCTCCTTTGGTCCAAGAGCCGCCGCCCAACCCGTACCACAAGTGGGCGTGCAGCAAGTGCACTTACCTTAACTGGCCCCAGTCGATCAAGTGCACCCAGTGTCTGAATCCCAGGGGTCCCTCCCAGGGGAACTGGAATTCCCCGGGAGTCCCCAGCAGCCCCCAGCCCCTTCACCGCAGGCGACCACCTCCGCCGAGACGGCGCACAGCAGCGGCGACTCGCGCTCGAAATGGACGTGCCATGCTTGCACGTACGAAAACTGGCCCAAGTCACGGAAGGTGCGAACCTCTTGTCGTTTAAACCGACTTTCCCTATTTTACTCATTGTATGCCTAATTTTCCAATCATTCCTTTTTTTCTTTTTTTTTTTTTTACAGCGAAGTTGTATGATTTGTTGGTCAGATTTTTGCGTGTCGGCGTCCTCACCGATCAAAATCCCTTATGCGATTGAAGCGAAAAGTGCATATCACGCGTACAACATACAACGCAGCATTCGTTTGAATAAAGAAGCACAAAACAAGCATCCGAACCACATAATTGATAAGGCGCTCCTAATAACAATGCGCACGTAGCGCTCACCGCATACGTTTCCTGGTAAAGATTACTGTTGCGCAAGCTGCCACGGTGACAGCTTCTTGCGACGTAGGGAATGACGTCGCTAGCCTTTCATACAGAATGTTTCACGTAAGAGTGACAAAAACAAAATTCCTAAAATTAGTGTATTTTAGGTTATAGGATAATTTTCTCAGAACCACATATACACAATTTTTTCTTTTTTTTAAGCTTAACAGATTGTTTAAAGAAAAGCTGTGAAACCTGCACTTATGCGGTTTGTTCAGGTGAGTTAAACGGCCAGAGGGGCATAGTATATGGAGCTAATCATAACTATCAGGCGGCTAATTAATTAAAAATCTGACAGTGTTGATTTAGGAACGTGGTGACTAGGCTTCCACAGCTCTTTTTAAAGGGCAACTCCGCTTCATTTTTGATATTTAGAAAACTATGCAGCCCTCTTCAGTATCATATAGGAAGACCCCATGTCAAATATTACGATCTAATTCCGTCTATATATTTAATAAACTGGCCAGCAAACTTTCAAATGAGCCGAGTCGCCGAAATCTGCCAACTCTAGCGTGCGACGTGAGGCGCAATCGTCAGCGCAGTCAATGCGACGTAGTTGGAGCGGCAAACGTTGAACCACTACGTCAGAGGCATGACTGCGTCATTCTCACGTTTTGTTTGTTTTTACTTCTCGGAGCGAAATTGAACAATGACGTCATGAGTTTCTCCTCCCAGTGTTGGCTCTGCGGCGTCCACGTGATCACCGTAACGCGGATGCGCTAGTTTGCGCTGCCCTGCGCAATAATCGCATGTCCGGTTTCTCCGCTCCCCCCTCTCCTCTTTCGTGTTCTCCCCTTCCCCCTCTCCCCCGGGCCATCACCGTCCACGCCATGCGAAGCGACCTGCCCACGTCGCGTGTCCTGTACTTCGCCCCCACGAACGTCACAAGACCACGTGGTTAGACGTGACGTGGCCATGACTCTGACGACACGAGATCAATGTTGGCTGACGCAACCGAAGTTTCGGTTTCGGTATCAGCTGATGTTTAAATTGAGATTACACAAATAATATTCCACATTTCGCGAATCCGAAGACGTAGAGCTGTTAAGTAGTGGTTTGTGAAATGGAATCACATGTAAGCCTAAATTTTTCGGAATTGAGCGGAGTTGCCCTTTAAGCACCATCAAACTTGTCGCTGACTACTGATAGTCTTAGTAGTGGCATTAGGGATAGGAACCATAAAAGGGTGGCACCAAAACACCTCGTCGCCAATAGGGGGGTGTGACTTATAGTCGGAAAATATGGTACTCTTAAAAAATGTGTAGGTTATCGGGCGTTTCGTGCTTAAAAATCATAGAGTGCTTTTGAAACCTCCATAAAATGAAAACGAGAAAGGAAAGTGCTTTCAGAGGGACTGTGAAATGGAAGCTAGCTGTGAAAAACCAGATGACCGCTCTCAACTGCTTGCAGTAATCTCGTTAGGACAAACTGAATCCTGTCCCTAGGTGCCAGAACAGCTATTTCTGCATTCTTTTTTAATGATTATTATTATTTATTTTTTTTTGTTTAACTTAGAGTAGGTCAGGCTAAGCAGATTATCCCTTGGCAAGAGATAACTCTTTCCTGGTTCTGTTTCACTCAGCGGCGGAGCCTCATCGTTGGGCGAAAAAACGAGGAGTCGAGGAGGAAAACAGATGCATGGGCCTCAGATATGCACTTTTTGCACAAAAAAAAAAAGAAAGAAAAGTGGTCGCAAGCCAAGGTCAATTCTTGTTGCACACTTTAAGCGTGTGAGGTGTCTGTTCTCCGAACCAGTGAGCCGAAGTAAAAGGAATGTTTGTTTCCTGCAGTGTGTGATGTGCAGTGCTGCGCGCCTCAAAGCCGACTCCCCGTTGGAGGCCGCACACCAGAGTCGGAGGATCAGTGGCATTACTCTTCGGGCATACCTTCCATCTGCACCGGGGAAGTTACCGCCGTCCAGCACCCCAGTACGGTGCAGCTGCCGATATCGAGGCAAGTGGGCTATGCCGTGGGATGCCGAGCAAGCGCCGACTTAAAGTGGGAAGTGAATTGTGGCAATTTGCTTAAAAAAAGTACTGACACGTCAAAATCTTTTTTCTTTATTATTATTATTATTATTATTTGAAACGATTGAGAATGATGCCCTGACATTACCCTCAAAATTTGAAACTTGGGAATTCAGTATTTGGGAAGTAAAAAAACAATTTTCAAATGCCGAATTTGAAGTTCCCGCTTGATCCGCGCCAGTGCAATGACGTCAAATATTGAGTCGAGTTTCTGCGAGTCGAGTTTCTTTCGTGCCTTCGCTCCGAACCGCCATTTCCGCCGCGACCCGAAGTGTCGTTTCGCCGGCGTACCGGGAACATCCGGTTTCCTCCGTGCATGGCGTGCCACCTATCGCTGCGAGCAGACGACACTTGACGTCTCGCCGGTTCTGTGTGAAAGGCTGCCCCGGCGGAGTCGCAACTGAAACTACGATACACAGACACCAAACCCACTTGTTTTGACCGTTTGACGATTTCCTTTTCAAAGTCTGAGAGGTCGTCAGGCACCTAAAAAAGACCACTTCGTCCGATTTCCCGACCTACCGATCATCCTCTGCTACATGCATTGAGCGCCGCCATGTTTTCCGAGGGAGGATAAAAATCCAGGAGGTGACATCGCACCGGACTCCGATTTTTGGCATTTCAAAAAGGAGGGCCGTAGTGCATTCGCAATTGCATTAAAAAACATGTTTAATGATTGCTGTTATTAAATGTTATAGAAATGTCGCCTACAAAGCTTTTATATTTCATGATATTTGACGTCACAAATGAAAAGAAGCGAGGAGGTGAAAAGCAAAAAAAAAAAAGCGCGCGCGTAAAAAAGTCTTTTTTTTGCGTTGCGGTATTTTTTAGCGTGTTTATGACTACAATTTGCATTGTTTTAGACAATAAAAAATACAACCTTTGGGGTGTCAGTACTCCTTTAAGACAGATGGCAGGCCACTAGAAACTACTGCAGTTGGAGGGAATTGAAAAAAAGGATTTTTGCCCTTCGTCCTTTTTTTATTTCTCACTATAGGCCTCGAAGGGTGCTTATTTATAAAGGCCCGTTCACACTCTTGCGACCTCTTAAATCTTGGTTCCTTGCGACCTCTTAAACCTCTTAAAACTGGAGGACACAGTGGCGCCATCTATCGGGTTGCAGTGTAAACTTGACAGCCCGCATATTTTCTATTTTTCCCGCGCATTATCCTTTCTTTTTGGCTCTGAAAAACTTTTGGAAATGTTATAAACGAGCCTTTCTTATATGTACTACGCACATTCGACCCTCGGAAATGCCGCAAAACCGTCGCTCTTGTGAAATGCAATTCACGATCACCACATAGATGGCGCTAGAAATGAAATTTTACAGTTTTAACAGGTCCGGTCTCTCTCGGTCGTACTCGGTTGCAAGAGTGTGAACGGGCCTTAAGGGTTACTAGGAAAGTCTTCAGACAGACCATGTTTAAAAACCTAAGGTTTCACTGTTTCACTTGAAAGAAACACGGTTGAGAGGGGCTCCCTCTCCTATTTACCCGGGCCAGTTTCAACTTGCACGGCTTATTGCTGCTCCTGGCAGGACTGTTTGTTGTTGTCTACCTGGCACTTGGTTGCCGTCAGCAATGGAGCTGGAAAGAGAGCACTTTCAAAGCCAAAGTCAAAGTTTATTAAGACAACTGTTGAGGAATGCAGTTGTATGGGGGCCGCCACAAGAGGCATCAACATGCGTGACAAGGCGACAGCCCCTCCCCCTTCACAGCCAGACCATTCAGCATGCCCAGACGAAATCAACGTCTAACATAGGACAAAAACTACTTGATCAGGACTAATCAAACACAAAAACCCATAAGCAGTAAAAAAACACTACAAAGACAAAAACCAAAGAAATAAATCCAGTTGTCCCCCAAGCCGTGACAAAAAACAACACACATTAATTTTTTAAGCCTGCACAAACACGGCAAACAATGGGGCCACACGCAACAACATAGTGAAACCATCCAGCCATCTCTACAACAACAACAAAAAAATTCTTTAAGCCTGCAGATAAACGCTGCACAAAAAGACAGCACCTGCGCAGGAAAAAGAAAAAACAACACTTGTTATTTTTGAAGCGACAATAGATACACATTTATGTTTTTCCTTAAAGCTTGCACGGACATACCTCCCTGAATAATGGTCATTTAGAAGTACGGGTATTTCATAATCTAATTTTTGTATGCCATAGTTTGTGCATATTTTTTACTTTCTGTAGCTCGTGTGCCGAAAATTGTATGGATTATTTTTCCAAAGATACTTACTGAAAAAGGCAGTTGGTTCTAATTTGATCTGATTATAGATTAATAAAGATAACTTCTTCTTTATAACATTTTGAATAGTTAATATTCGGTGCTTTCTAAAGAGCAGAGCAGAGTGACTCCAATACGAGGCATTTTTGACTCGGCTCCAGCTCAAGGCCTTTTTCTGGAGTATGTGCAGGGTTTCTCTATTTGTATTTCTTGTGGTCCCCACAGCTGCAGCTGTCAACGGAAGAGGCACCCCTCCCCACCAACAACTACCTGTGCAGTCTGCGACGGCAGGTACGGGAGGCGGATCGCCTCTGGCTCAACGCCTGCCGGGCGGTGGTGGACGGTGAGCCGGAACCCATCAGCCGTTACCTGAGTTCGGGGGGACCCTGGCCGGCAGCTGACGCACGGCGAGGCAGGCCTGCTCGCACGCACGGCCAGCTTCGACCCTGGCTTCACGCTGGCTCACATGGCCATCCGGCACGAGGTAGGGCCTCCTTGCCATCAACGCCCGCCTCGGAAGGTTGGCCGGGTGGCACTCGGCTCCTGACGTAGGGATAAAGTCAAATTTGGAAGTTTTCTTGTGCCAAACCAATGAAGGGCATCTGGCATGCCCCAGCAGAGGACTGACCTCAACAGGTTGTGTAGCCGAGACCAAGAAGTGCAGTGTTGAGGAAAAAATAAAGTTCCTCTTTCTCGGCAGTGGGTTTGCAGAGAAGGCGTCGCCTTTAAAAAAAACTTGCACTAAAAGCTGTTTGTGATAAATATATTTGATAGTTTGATTTCTAATTTTCTCGTAACCCTTGCCACGATTGACTTAACAATTTTGCGCATGTTATAGACCAATGTCCGAAATCCTAGGCCCCAGCAGTGCAGCCCCCTACTGTGTCATGGCGTCAGCATAAACAAACATGGCGGCACCGATGGAACAGAGCAGGCACTGGTCTATACATATTTTTGCGTCTTTCAAGCAGTTTTATCTGCATGCCAGCACTTAAAAATCTTGTCACCTCGACTAAGCATCTGCTTCTCAGAGTTTTTGATAAGTGCCTGGGTCAGTGCTTGCTCGTTATTTAGCGGTGGCATCTTTTGAAAGTGAGGCTATTGTTGTACATCTATTATCATATGCTTGTCACGTTCCCATGGTTTCCTGTGCACCGAACCTTTGAATAGGCTGCTCCCTCCTGAAAAGCAGCTTGCATGTATGAAAGCAGCCTTGTCTTCCCAATTTCTTGGCCTTGTATGTAAAAGACTAGTTGAGCGCAATGGGGAAGTGCCGGAATTAGACTCCAATGTCGGGTAGCTAAGCAGCACTTTGGTAGGCCGAGCTTACGTCCGAGTAGAGTGTGGTGCCTCTCTGCCCCCGCGAAGGTCTGCACGGAGCTCAGCTGACTTAGCTGAGGGCCCGCAAACGGTGCTCTCCCGTGCAGAGGGACGACATTCTGGCCCTGCTGCTTTCCAATCCGGTCATGACGCACCCCGTGGCAAAGCGTGTCCCCTCGGACGTGGGGGCGCGACACTGCCGCCGATATCCGGCGCCACATCACTGCCTCCTTCAAGCAAAGAAGGGACCTTTCTCCTGTTACTTCGTCACCGAGTTTGTCACCTTTGCTCTGCCCATTGGTGAGTCCGGCACTTGTTTCACTTGGCTTTGCCGTGCTGCATAGACAGGCAGGTGCAGCCCCAAACAACCCACTCCTGTTTGGACCCGTGACGTTACAACCCATTCCCAAAACACCCTTAGCATTTAAAGCTACCTTGTTGCAATGCATTCCCAAAACCCTTTCTGGATTTGAACCCATCCCGTTGCAACCCATTTCCAAAATGCCCTGCACATCTCGTTCCTTTATTCTAAATCATCTGCACTCTACCTCTCATGTGAACACCTTTCTTGTAGGGTTGTGCTAATAGTGGTTCGAATCGAATAGCGCTGCATCATTCATAGCTTTGACAATAGAGGGAAAGCCAAGACGGCCGGCTTTATCAACAGTGCAGAAGCTAGGGATGATGCTGCGCTATTCGATTTGAGCCACTATTTGGCTCCCCTACTTGCTTGTTCAAATAGGTTTGATATGTATTTTTGTATTTTAATGCATACATGCATATCTTTCAAACACTTGTGCACGTAGGGTATTTCTAATTTAGCCACCTCTTTAAGGGGGACACTACCCAGAAAAAAAATTTCTGCAATAAAATGGGATTTGGAAAAATGTCATGTTTACATCCACCAACATCTAGAGAGTATTCCCAGAAAGTTTCATTAGTTTACACTGCATACTTAATTTTTTATAAATTATTTTCGGTCCACCGATGCTAAAGAAAAGGTAGAGGTTGGAGCACTTTGAACACATTTTTCTCCATTCCACTTTTTGGCATAAATTTCACTTTAGGAAAACTATTGTTTTGTTATTATGTAACTTGGATTCATTTTTATGAGTTTTTCTGGGGTGAAATGTTAAGGGGAAGATAGCTATGAGCTTGTATTTTTTATTTTTGTCATTTTTCATACTCAAGAACTAAAATTTTGGACAAAGGATGGAAATCTAAAACACAGTATTTGTGTTTATGTGGCTTTTTGTCATGAAAGATGGTACAATATAGAAATATAGCTCCATAGCTATCTGTCTCTGAAAAGCAATACAACACATGACAACGACAAATTTATAAGCAATTTCAAAACGATAGTTTTCCTATGCAGAAATGCCCACTTTCATCTTTGAACATTTGCAAATTTTTTTGTATTCCACCCAGGTTAGCAACATTTGGCAGAAATGTTCTCAACATCAACAGAAACAAACCCTGTAAATGTCATTTAAATTAGACAAGTGGTTCAAACATTAATTTTTTGGGGGTTCAAAGATGAAAGTGGGCGTGTCTGTGTAAGAAAACTATAGTTTTGAAATTACTCATAAATTTGTTGTTTTCATGGGTTATATTGCTTTAGGACAGTTCGGAGCAGATAGCTATGGAGCTATATTTCTATATTATACCATCCTTCATGACAAAAAAGCCCCATAAACACAAATTCTCTTTTTTCGATTTCCTCCCTTTGTCCAAAATTTTACTAGTTCTTGAGCATGAAAAATGACAAAAATAAAAAATACAAGCTCATAGCTAATTTGCCCCTTAAAATCTCACCCCAGAAGAACTCATAAAAATGAATCCAAGTCATACCCCTGTCAGACGGGCACCTCGAATGACATTTACCCCAAATGACATTCAGTGTAAATGTCATTTAGGCAGTGTCACACGGCAACTCAAATGACATTTGACTTAAATGACATTCGAGCTCAACTGAGTTCTCCCAAATTCATTTACGGCTCGTAAATGTATAGTCTCGTCAACAGCGGTCAGCGCAAGTTCCATCGAATTGAAATAAAACATTGTAAATAATGTAAATACAGTTGAAAACAATGCTTGTAGCAATTCTTTTTAGAAAAAAATGCTTATAACGCGTATATCTCGCACACCTTTTGCGATATATTTGTTTAATATACTCGCGGTCTCAGTTGCGCGTCAGGAACGCGATCCGACGGTTCCGGCAGTTCCGGATCCATCGCACTACGATCATTGTCGTCAGCAGGCTCCATCGCTACAGGGTCACGGTCTTCGCTTGAATCAATCGCAGACGTAAACGTCAAGGGGGTATACGAATCCGGCGAAGAACGAAAGAGCGCGAGGAACAACGGCGAGAGAGATGCACGGATTTCCGAAAGCAGACGAGCCAAGCGGCGGAACGGCTACGGCTACGGATTACTTGGGATTGGTGACGTCGTGTCATAGTTGCCGCAAAACACCTTGTCTCCGTCAGAACGTGTCCTTAGTTTTTATCACCGTGTTTGAATTCTATGTTCTAAGAATTCATTACATTTTATTTACTTATTAAACAATAAAATGAACACTAGTTTGCCGGGTTAACAACAGACCACTATCGTGATAGACATCACCCAAAATGACATTTGAGTTGCCCGTCTGACACGACACAACTTAAATGTCATTTGAAAATCCTAAAGGCCTTTAGCGTAAATGACATTCAAGGTGCCCGTCTGACAGGGGTATCACATAATAACAAAACAATAGTTTTCCTAAAGTGAAACTTATGCAAAAAAGTGGAATGGAGAAAAATGTGTTCAAAGTGCTCCAACCTCTACCTTTTCTTTAGCATCGGTGGACCGAAGGTAATTTATAAAAAAATAACTATCCAGTGTAAACTAATGAAACTTTCTAGGAATACTCTCTAGATGTTGGTGGATGTAAATATGACATTTTTCAAAATCATCTTTTTTTGCAGAAATTGTTTTTTCTGGGTAGTGTCCCCCTTAACCCAGTTTTCAGTGAAAGTGGAGTGGGTACTCTCCCAGTATTTTACGGTAAATGTTTTTGAGCCCGTGGCCTCGTCTCTCAGAAGCAAACCCTGTTCAAGGTCAGTTGGGGCAGAAAGCTCGGGACTAAGAGGAGGAGAAGTGGCTGCAAAGAGAGCTGCCACCTCAAAACCAGAAAAGCAAGTTAACCAGGAAGCCCACTCAAGGTTGCGCTTCTATTTTAGAGCCAGATGCACGGGGAGCGGCCGCACCTTCCCACCTGCACTTTCGGGACTGTTTTTGAGCTGCTTTTATCTTCTTACCCTTCTGTCGGAAAAAGAACACCAACAACAAATGCTCTCTGCTCATGGTAACCTATGGCGAAAGTTCCCAGTTTTCACGGTTTAACCAAAAACATGGATGAATTTAGGGTGAAATAGTGCAGGGCGACGTGCCTTTTGGAGGAATATGTACTACATGGTTTCTAAGTGACTTGTGATTGCACCTGGTAGGCTGCAGTTTGTTGTAGGGCAAGACGATGTATTTGCCCCGAGTACGGGCCATGTCACCACCGTGCAACTGACGTACTAAGCGTCCGCTAGTGTGAATAGCGCTGCGGCGTCTGCTGCGAATGCACATTGAGAAGTATGGATTTCGATGACGAAAGCCTGTTTCCGGCTAAACTGCACAACTTATGTTGAATGCTTGCTTCTCTGTGCAAGGTTGTATTGTTTCACGAACGCGGAAATTCAGCAAAGTGAGAAATACCGAGTCGGATGCTTCCATAATGTTGGTGGGGTTTGTAGAATTGCAGGTTCCACATGTATATTTTTTTATGTGCAATAAAGCTTGGCGTTGTGGTGTCATCTGACATCACGGTGACATCACGTTGTCGCATGATGTCATAGTTCCACTCATGTGATGTCACTGTGCAACGTGACTTGACATGGCAATGTCACGTCATGTTGTCACTTGACGGCACATAACTAGGTGACGTGACATCATGACTTTCACATGACATGGTATCGCATAAAGTCACAGAAAACTTATATCACTGCATTTAGAATGCCTTTGGGATGGCGTCACGTGACACTGACCTGACACGAACACACACTTCCTAAAGCTTTTTTAAAATGCTACGCATTTCTAAAAAAAATACAGATCTTGCTTTTGACTCTTTTTTCACAGTTTCATTTGAGACTTGACATTGACACCCACAGAAATATGTGTGAGAAGCATTTGTAAAAGCAACATGTTTACATTAATATTCAATTATTCTAAACGTTTTCAATGACAGTTGCAAACAATGCTAAATGCAATGTGACACCCACAATACTGTGGAAGCCTGAGTTCTGAATCGAAAAAGGCACAAGAAATTATAAATTGGGCATTTTTACTTTCTTTTTGTTCACTTGATTTTTCCAAGCTTAGGACCCAACCGATTATCCTGTTGAAAAATTCAATCGCAATTAAAACATGAATTGTCTAATCTGAAGGTTAATCGCCGAATTGCCCAGTCCTAGTACACACCTTTCCAGCGGCAGTCTCGAACCTGGCGATTTACAGTGCGCATCCCTGGTTTTGAGTGTGTACATCTGCGCTGGGCTGTAGGTTTTCTCATCGGTGGGCTGTGGCAGCATGCATAGGTGCAATTCTGGACACCGGTGGCGGTTAAATTGTGTCATTTTATTTGGTTTTTCTTTTTTTTTTTGTCTTTTATAGCAAATAGAATTTCTTTAGGCCTTTCAGAAAGCATTTGGCCATTTTTTAGAACAAAATCAAACAAAGCTATTTTTGGGCAAGTCCGTGCACAACATAACAAGCGCAACCGGAATGTTTGTTTCACGCGTTACACAGATTTCTCGCACCGCCGAACACTCGGATGTGTCAACCTACAATTAACTGTCGAAAATATTTTACCACACGAGATAGTCGAGAGACATGGGTATTCCCCGCTCGCAGCATGAAACAAGTTTAATCGATCTAACAATATATTGTGCGTACCCCACGGGGTTGCCATAAGCGAACGGGTTTTGTTTCAGAAACATCTAAAATAACGCCACATATCCGATCTACATTGTTGACGACAGTCTGTTCACGACGATCGGATGGAATCCGGGCTTCCTTTTAAGGCGCGCTCCGAGAGAGCTTGCTTCTTGCACAATACCGAAGTGAAGGAACGAATGTGTCTGTTTTGTCCCCTACCCCGCACTCGATCGGCTATTTTTCGTGAAGGCCGCGAAAGCTTTCCGGAGATTATTTCGGTGGAGATAATCCTCGAAGAACGTAGAACAGCCACCGTTCGACGTTCGCTTTTATTATTTGGTCCTCGCGAAGGCCAGGTGGGATACGAGCCCTGGTATTCCCTGGTTTTCACTGTGGAAGTTAACGGGAAAAGGATAAGCATCCCGAATGGGCAAATCAAGTAAAGTCTTTCGAAAAAGGCCGGCAAACTCTGAATGCACAACGCATGTGAAGAGTTACGCCGAATAGATGTCCGCAGCGCAGGCGGGTGGCAGAATTTTTGGGCTGATGGGGTAGCAACAGTCTCAAAATGGCGGCGGCCAGGCAGCTCTTTTTGGAAAGGTCTATAGTATGGATTCAGTGAGGTTAGTGCCGAGGGTTATCCAAAAGTCTGGCGATAGCTGCTAGAGCATATGTAAAATGTTGCTGCGACCGACGCTTACTTTTGCTGCGTCGTGGTATGGGGGCTCTGTTGGAGTCACGACGATTCTACCGTTGTAAAAGCCAAATATTTAACCAGAGATTGTAGGACATGCGTTCCACCGCCAGCAAGCCGGCTCTCACGTGGTCCGTCGTGCGTGCGTCAACCATGTGCCATGCACGCCGGTGTTGGTTCCTTCGAGGAAGTGGAACTCCGCTCCCGTTTATTTTCAAATGCAATGACGTGCAACTAAGGTGCACCGTGTTGAAACACTAAAACACTAAGAGATTAAATGAAATGCTGTAATATAACTAGGCCTCTGCCACCATTGTTAGTCCTTGTGGCCTCCCAAGAGCTGCCCCAAACACTTGCCTGTGGAGCAGTTTGTCACGGGGGACCCGGCGAGATTTCCTCCCCATTCGTCCCTTTTTATGACTGATCGGCAGGGAGCGTTCCTTCGATCTTCCCCGAGAAGACGTGGTCGTCGGATCGCAGGGGCAACTGATTGACCGAGGCTAAGGAGATGGGGCACTTGTGAAACTATGGTGTACCACAAGGTTTAGAATACTGGCCTCTTGGCACATAGAAGTGGGTGAACCCGCACTAGTCACACATCTGGTAGACGTACATGCTGCCATGTTACTTGCTTACCGTCTTCTGATCCAATCGCGACCGATTTATCTGAACGGTTTCTTTACTCACTTTGGATGCCGTGCTGATGCATGGATCTTGACTTGGAGAGCTTTTCTTTCCTCGGTGCATTGTAGTATGATCTTTGCGAACCTGCTCACGTCACGGCGCAGTTAGAGGTAGCGGTCGGTGTGGTGGCGATGCCTTTCTTACTCCTAGAGGCTGGCGCCTATCGCCGAAATGTCAGCTCGGGGTGCAGTAAGTTTAAACGTCAAAATTATCCTTAGTATAGAACAAGGACATCCTTTTTCTCCTCTTGTGCAAACGCTTCATTATCTTGGAAGGCTCTTCGTATCATCTTTTTCTCGCATGCCTTATTTGCTCACACCTGATATTTTTTCTCATCTGCATGAGAAAAGTGCATATGCACTGTGTGCCCGTTTCACAAGTGACCTGTAGAGTCCCGTTTTCTCAGACTTTCTGTTTGAGGACTTCCTAAAAAATTGGAAAAATAAAACTTTAAAAATTTTCAGTCTCAATGCACTCACTGTTTTCGCCAAAATTTTGTAACCACTGCTCGCAATATTTTGGCTCCTGTGGCAAAAAACAAATGCACATTGTGCAGCGCCACCATTATTAGAAGTTGCACACTTAAAATGAAAGCCAAAAAAACTTTACAGTCTTTTCAGAGCCACCTTGTAGCACAGTTTCTAAGCGCTGGGCTTTGGCTCTTGAGTAGCCCTACATTCATCTCAGTGCTGTTTTGTCTGTGGAGAGTGTTGCAGCTCTGTTAGATGTCGCCTCGAGCATTATTGACAGGCCACCGACGTTGCTTTGTCGTTGCAGAAATCAAAGAGTTTCACCCATCTGTGCAAAAAGTGTTGTTTGATGAACTGCTGGACCAGGACGTCCAAAAAGGTCAGTGGCAACCTGCTGCTTTGTGCGCGGCGGACTTCATTAGCGACTAAATGAGGCCCCTGGCCTCGAGATGGTGTTGGCTACCATGGCGTAGTACAGGGTGTCCCTAACCTGTACCAAAAACGAGCGCTCCGCATACTGTTCTCAACTCCTAGGCAAACTGTCGGCCTAAGTATCCACAGACGCCAGATTTGGATCTCGTTCTGTGTGCCCACCAGGGGCTCATTTCAGCTGCGAGTGGTCCAAAGATGGAAACTAAATGTGTCAATTAAAAAACAATACTATTTTTTTTAACTTTTTGGCAATGTTTTTAATATTGTCTATTTTTTTCAGGCAAAACTGCAACATAGTAGTTAGTTTTTCTAATTTTTCTTTAAAAAAAAGTGAAAGCATTTTACAATTCCCTGTAATGCCGAATTAGAGCGCAGCTATTGAGGAGGAGGAGGGAAGGGTACTGGGAGGGTGGGTCAAGTGACCTCGAGGGGGGGGGGAATCACGTGACGATGCTGATGACGTGACGTCATCAGTGACGATGCGGATGCCGATGACGTCATCAGTGACGTCACGCGTCCCATAATGCACTGCGCAATTACGCCGATGGCGATGCCGACGCCGCTCAAGCCGGAAACGGGCGCCTAAGAGCTGCGCTCTAATATGCTTCTCTACTAACACACTAATCGATGCAAGTTTTTATGCCTACTGTAAAATACCGAGCAAGCGCCCACTCAAAATATAAGATAATCGCAGAAAAATAGGGGATGGGCACATGCGAGGTCATCAATTTTAGATATATATGTATGCACTGTGCATATTTTTTCAGTTGTTTCAAATTTTGAGGGTGGGCGCTTGGTGCAGAATGGGCGGATGCATGGTATTCTACGATAGTGTCTAGCATTATTTATTCGTTTTAGGTCCTTTTTAATGTTGCGACTCCGACGGGAATTCTTCAAACTTTGTGGTGGAAACTATTTGGGCATTTGGACTCAACATTTGTCTTCAATAATTAAATGTGGCAATGATAGACCGATCTCGCCAGCCAGTTTCGCTATGCCGCAATGTGTGGAGGAAACTTAAGTCATTCAGCACGTGTGATAACCTCACCGGAGCTCTGCCTGTGCAGAGCATGACACGGCACCAGCCATCTTGTGCACTGCCACCTGCCTTCTGTGAACTAAAGTTATGGCGGCATCACTCATGCACCGAACGCTTGGTGAAATCAGTCTATTGACCCTCATTCAAAAAATTTTATGGGGAAGTTCTTTTAACCCTTCGGGGCCTGTTTTCCTCAAAAATCAAAGTGTCTGCCAAGAATCAAAAACAACTTTTACATCATCAATAACATACAATTTTTTTATACTAAATCTGCAGTGGTTGACATAAGTCCTGGATCGTTTAGTTTTGAGTGAGCCTATATTCCAGCCAGTTCTTAAGTTTGCAGACAAGTAAGGTATGGACAGGTACCATACCAGTCGGAGTGCTTTGCATTTTAGAGTACTGTAATTGACTTAATTTTCACGAGAACCTAACTTTCAGCAATTCACGGTTTAAAAATATTGCAAAAAATGATTATGTGAATTTATGGCGTGGAAGTTCGTACACTCTTTGCACACCTTGCGCATTTGTTTACCTGCTAAATTTGACCACATGTTTTTGTACCCCCCCCCCCCCCGCTTTCTACTTCCTGACCTCAACCAATAACTATGCGCACTCGACTTCCTTGTTGTTGCACATTCTCTATGTTGCTTTTTGATTAGCATCCCCCTCCTTTTGTTCTGATGTGCCAAAGACACATTTTGGAACTCTTGCTCGCTGTATACCACCCTACAGTAACAAATGCATGGTGTAACACTCCCAATTGCAAAATATTCTGCCTGAGAAATGTTTCTGGAACCAACACTTCACAAAAACCTCTATGTATTGAGTTTGCTAAAATAAAGTCAAATACAGTATTTGTTTAGAATACAAACTTGAGAAATTTGTGTCTTTTTTCTCATTTATGTAAAATCCCGTGTGAACGCCTTTCCCCCGAGAGATCGTCCATCCCGTTTTTCTGGCTAGATATCCGTAGGCTAAAAATTGCTAAACATTAACCACCCCCTATTCCCGCGATGTCTGACAAGGATCGAATCATCCGCGCGGTCTGCGGTATTGGGAAGTATTTCCCCGCGTGTTTATTGCACCATGGAACCCGAGTTTGTCATGTCCATGGTTTGCACGCCTGATATCGGTTCCTGTAACATGCGAGTTCGTAGCGGGTTTCCACGTGTTCATCACACCATGAAATGCGAGTCGACTGCGTTTGCAACCTGCGTTATCAGTTCCCAAGGCACGGGAGATAGCGGCGACTTACCGCATGTTTAAAGCACTGTGGTTAACGAATTTGCCATGTCCACTATCTGTGGTATCAGTTCCCATGATTCATAGCAGGTGCCGTAGTGTTTATCGCTCGTTTTAATGCAAAAGCATTAACTGTCCCATGGAGCGAAGCCGGCGTTGTCTGTAGCAGAAAAATGGCACCCAAATTCCCATTGGCTGCAACGCGTCTCTGCTCCTCTCGGCGCCGAGAATGCTTTCGTATTCACAACTCGTAAGAAGTGCTTAGCCGTCCTCGAAAATTTTTTTTTATAAACTTCTGCTTTTGGATTTTTGTAGATCGCCCACCCATTACTTTTTGCCATTTACCTCTTCACCATGGGTGGGCATTTGTACGGGATTTTACGCTAATTGAGTCGAGGTGATGAGCCAACGCGTGCAAGGAAGCACAAGCTCGCCGGGGGTCTGTCTAAATGCAGAGCTGGAAGAAGACTCGGCCATCATCAACTGGAGCCTGGAGCTGACGGAGACGCTGGGTTCGCGCCTGTACGCACTGTGGAACCGCAGTGCGGGCAACTGCCTCCTGGACTCAGCCCTGCAGGCCACCTGGGGCGTCTTCGACAGAGACAACTCCCTCCGTCAGGTCTTGGGGGACAGTCTCTCCGAGGCCGCCGCCGTGTAAGTGCTCCCTCCGCGCATGCTTCGAGGCACCTTGCTAGGGGATGTCGACCGGCAGTGCAAGTAGGAGAGTCGAAAAGTTGTTGGCCGTGGTGCAACGTAAACTGCTTTGCGCTCATTCACTTGGTACAGATTGAAATTGACCCGGGCTGTAAGTCCCAAGATATTTTCCGGAAACTAGATTCTGCAAAAGTAGAATGGTGGAATTGAGGAAAGTACCGTGGGTTGATAATAATTTTTGAGATCACTTTGCAGAATTTCAGCCGTCTGCCGCAGTTAGAATTATTTTTATTCTTTTTTTATTTGAGGGAATTTTACATTTTATTGCACTAACTTTACTGCTCACAATCAGACTTTTTCGACGCTTCCATTCGACGATGTGTAGTCCGCATGGTTTAGGCACGTGACCAAAGTCTGGATTAATAGGTCGTCGCCGTACCCTAGAAATTGCGGAGCCCGGGAGATGGAATGGCTCGTACATGTCCTGTGCTAGAATTGTGGCACGAAGAAGGCCCTTGGAATGTGCGCCGTCTCCTTTTTGTGGCAGACTATACCCTCGGTGGCGAGAGGCGGAGGCGCTGCAAGCGAAGCTGCTGCACTTCACGCTCGATGAGGCCCAGTGGCAGGAGGACTGGGCCACCCTGGTGTCTCTGGCAGCCCAGCCAGGCTCTGCCCTGGAGCAGATGCACGTCTTCACGCTGGCCCACGTCTTGCGCCGCCCCATCGTCGTGTACGGCGTCAAGTACGTCAAGAGCTTCCGCGGCGAGGCCCTCGGCTATGCCCGCTTCGAAGGTAAGTCTCTCGAGTTCTTGGCCCGAATTTGCACTGCCTGGAGCTTGTCTCCGACTGGTGCGCTTACTGCGTCCAAGGAAGTGGTCCCTCAATTTCCGCCCGACGACTTCGTAGGAGTTTCAAGCTCTTGTATGCTGCAATCCTGGCACTGGCACAGCGGCGGAGGCGGCAGACGCCTGTCCTGCTGTAGGTCACTTTGCAGCCAGACGGGGGACGGAAATCAAAGCAGACACGAGTTGCGATGCCGCGACGACTGCGATCTTTGCGTCCGTCGGCGCATGGAACGACGACAAAGAGAGGGCGGTGTGAGCGTAGACATAGGCGACGCGGGTCGCACAGCGGCAAATGTTTGAGAAACCTTTATTATCTACCTGAGAGTCTAGTGATCTTGAATATGGTGCTTATTGATAACTAATCTACTGAATAGACCTATTGCTAAATTACCCAAGCATCAAGGAGAATGTAGGGAATGGTGTTCCACACGCTGCACGTGCTGGCGTCTGCAGCAGTAACTGTTCTAAAGCAAAAACCTAAAACAAATGGCATCTTGCACACGCGTTCGTCAACGCTTTATTTTGGTTATTTACTTTGAATCTTTTATACGCGTAAGGCATATGCGTGCGGCGCCGGCGTCTGCAGCAGTAACTGTTCTAAAGCAAAAGCCTAAAACAAACGGCATCTTGCACGCACATTCGTCAGCGTTTTATTTTAGTTATTTACTTCAAATCTTTTTATACGGGGAAGGCGTGCACGTGCGGCAGTACGAGCGCAAGTTTTAGTCACTGCACACGAAAAATTCACGGAACCGTAGCCATAAGCAGCTTCGGTGCAAAAACAATTTCATGAGACGTTTCGCCTCCCATGTGGGAGGTATCTTCAGTAGTTACAAAGCAAATGTGAGGTTCAACCTCAAGTCAACGCTATTTATTAAGAATGACCTTATAAGCTTCATGAAAAGGGCTCCGGTTTTGTTGCATACGGATGTGTCGCTGCGGACAAACCACAATTCTAGGAGTTTGTGGCGGCCGCAAAATCAAAAGATTGACCCGTTGTCCATGCATGGTCCACAAGTTAAGTCTTCAGTCGAGTCACGTGGGATGCCTATGTGACGTCATGCTTGTGTTCTTTGAGCCTGGGCCGGTTTGCTCATCTTGCGGCCGCGGCTGCGGCTGCGGCCAAGAGGGATTTTTATGTCACGTGACCAGCTCCATGGGGACAAGGAAGTACCTAGCGTCCCTGCCTAATGGCGGAGAAATCCGTATCGCTTCAAGCACAAAAGCCTAATTTCGCCCGCAGAAACTGACTGCAGGGACTTTCAACTGGAGTCCAATTGACCGCCCCTTTATACTGTAGGAGCGGCAGGTAAAGTTACGGCCAGGGAGGGTAAATATGAGCCAAAATAAAGAAAAAAACACGCGAGATAAAAGCGGTGGCAGTATATTTATATACCTCCGCCAGCGCCGGCGGCTCGCGCCTTCACTGCTGTGGTCGAGAAGTTAGAGCGCCGGTACTTGACGTCGCGGCGTGAAAGTCCCGGGTTCAAATCGCGCCAGAAACTCTTTTTTTTCTTCTTCTTGTATTTGACTGCACTTCTACTAAGGCTGTAGACAAGGCCCTATGAGCTCTATAAGATCATTGGGCGGGTAGTTCTGACTCACCAGTTCGTTGTTCATGACCTCGGAAGAGCTCATACATGTCTCTGGCTTTCTTTACCAACTTCCGCCACGCCTCCTGCATCTGCCGTACACTCCGCGGAAAGTTGACAATATCTTCCCATGCCCGTCTCTTCGTTCGCCAGGTAACTGTGCTGCTGAATTTCTCTAGAATTTGTTGTTTCCGTTTTCCAACTGCTCTAATTAATTCCATTTGTTGATCCAAAGTCCATTTTAGGTGTTTGCGTTAGAGAGATGGGTTGCGATGTCGACGCCTGATTCATTTTTGCATTCGGTTGTGATAGTCTGCTATTCTAACTAAAATTCAACAAGTAATGTGTTAATATTAGAAAACGATTGCCACAGCAAAATGTAAAGAGTAAAAATATACCTTTTATCACATTCCATGCAAGTAAAAGTATGATCTCTTTTATTTCGGTTTTACTACTTTCTCAGACGTTTGACTTGCTGCCTTGCCTGTAGGATTTCGCTCAATCAATGCATCCACAGCTGCTAGTCTTTTTTTTCTTTTTTGCTTATTTTGTAGAAGCTTTTTTTTTTAATTGTCACTCACAACTGCAGTTTTTATTAGTACTAAATAGGCGTCTCCTGTTATTGAAAGGAGTCGTAGCAAGAGCGTTGTATATTTAAAACAGATAAAATTCTAGTTGCTGGGGAAAGGATGCTTGTTTCGGCTCCGTTTGTGTGAAAGCCATTACCGATGCTGTTACCTTGGTTTCCTCTTAATGAACATTATGAAACGATTGTATTAGCGCGTTAACTTGCCTTGATCTTTTTTTTCTTCCCGGTGTTTCGATTGAACAGGTGCGACTAACAGTAAAAACCGTGTAAGGCGCAGTAGTGCAAGTGGATGATTCGTAAAAGGGATCACAGTTAAAAAGTGAGACACGCGCAAAATACAAAAAAAAGAAGTTCCTAGCGCGATTTGAACCCGGAACTTTCACGCCGCGACGACAAGTACCGGTGCTCTAACCTCTCGACCACAGCAGAAGGCGCGAGCCGCCGGCGCTGGTGTAGGTATATAAATATACTGCCACCGCTTTTATCTCGCATGGTTTTTTCTTTATTTTGGCTCATATTTACCCTTCCTGGCTGTAACTTTACCTGCCGCTCCTACAGTATAAAGGGGCGGTCAATTGGACTCCAGTTGAAAGTCCCTGCAGTCAGTTTCTGCGGGCGAAATTAGGCTTTTGTGCTTGAAGCGATACGGATTTCTCCGCCATTAGGCAGGGACGCTAGGTACTTCCTTGTCCCCATGGAGCTGGTCACGTGACATAAAAATCCCTCTTGGCCGCAGCCGCAGCCGCGGCCGCAAGATGAGCAAACCGGCCCAGGTCTCTCTCCTCCGTCCAGTTTCACCAATGTAGGATGCCGGGCAGTCACTGCAGGGAATGTTGTAGATAACGCCTCTTTGGACGTTCGCCGGGGTTGGATCCTTTGGTTTGGAAACGGAATTTCCACTAGTTCTCTAAGGCTTGTAAACAGTTTGAATACCAAGGGGCCTCAAAGCACGGCTCAGAGGTTTGAGACTCCTTTGACATAGGGGATGCACACTACATTCTTATCTCTTTCTCATTTGCACGGTTGCACATTTGGTTTCATTTGGTTGTTGACCTTGTTCCCACTGACCTGTGTTTCAGCTACCATCTTTGCCCGTGTACGATAACCGGTTCAGGTACCCTTGTTTTCGAGAATTCGGTTTATTGAGCTGTTTTTCTGAGCTGGTCCCCATCTTTGCATTTCAACTTCAGCACTGTATTTGTTTTGGATGAAGATAATGATACGGTTTCAGTGAACATGTTTTCCCAGCTGTTACATCACGGTCGGCCAGCCCGTTGAACTCCCAGATGGATATGTGTAGTAGTTGGTGCTTTTCTGTTGGTTGCACTTGCCTTCCGAGCTGTTTTGTGTTGGGCCAACCGGCCACGATCGCCGTTTTGATTTTGCTTCATTCCCCACTCTTTTCACGTCTTTGCCTCTTCATGCTGCACGTCTTGACTGATTTTTCCGGACGGCCCTGACCTTGAATTAGGCTTGGAGGGAGCAAGTTTGTGCAACTAGCCTGCACCATTACCCTTCCCAAAGCGGCACTTCCTTTGCCACTTTCGTAAAGAAGCTTTTATTTTCTACGCGTAGTACCACTTGCTGCTTGGTTAGAACTAACAATGAAAACATTGGCCCAAATTCATTTTATGTGCAAGCACCGTTGCCGTCTCCAGTGGCGTAGCTAGGCCATCCGGCACCCCGGGGCCCTTGGGTGTTTTGTGCTCAAAAGCCTGTTGCTGTGCCACTGGCCGCCTTTCAGCTTGGACCGAATCAATCTGAATGTCCCTCTCCCCTGGCAGGTATCTACATCCCTCTTCTCTGGGAGCCGAGCTTCTGCTGGAAATCGCCCATAGCGCTGGGCTACACCCGGGGCCACTTCTCGGCCCTGGTGCCCATGGAGCCCGAGCCCGAGGTGCCGGGGGTGCCGGTGCCCCGCCGCGGGACCCCGACGACCTGGAGGTGGCCTTCCTGCCCCTCATGACAGCCGACCGGCAGCTGCTGCCCCTGCACTTCCTCACCCAGGGAGAGGTGAGGGCTTCACACTGCTGCCACGCAAAAGGCTGGTGCTCTTGGGCTGCTGTTTATCGTTCCTCCGCTCTGAGAACCTCGAAGTATGCACCGGATCTCTAGTGAGCATGTAAGGTCATTGGGGCCAAATGGAGCTTGATTCACGGACACATGTAGTTGGATGCAATGCGTGCATATCCGAAAGTCCAGATTCAACCAGAATGATTGGGATCAGATACCGAAGTTTCAGAGTTTGGCGTTATCTGAATCAAAAGTTGTAAGCAAAAAACTGGTTTCGCCTAAAAGAGAATGTTGTCGAGCAGCAGAAGCAGACGGCGTGCAGCTGTTTTCGTCTGCATTTCTTAGATGGTGCCACTTGCCTGCTCAGCTCGCTAGCCAGCTCCAGAGGCTGGAGGCTTCTCACACTTGTCCAATCCGAGCGACTTGCGGAAAAGTGAGAACATTTATAGTGCCCTTTTCCCCAACTTTGCCGCTTCTGGTTATGAGGAATTAAAACTAAATAAAGGATCTCAAATTTTCCCTAGTTAGTGTCGCTACTAAAAAAAAATGTTTTCACGATAATATATTCCTAAGCATACTTTGTCTCCTACTCTCTTCACAAAGCTCTGCTCGGTTCAGTGATAGTTTTGCCATCTGAGAGATGCGGTCGAAAATAGACGCACTGCGTCTGCTTTTCCTTCTTGACGACATCCTCTAATAAGCCAAGCCACCTTAGCTTCAAATGATGATAATGCAACTAATGCAGAGGTACAAGCAAGCTGGACAAGAATAACTATAATAATCTCTGGAGAAAAAGAACAAGGGGGACAAAGGACAAACTCATATCTTCAAGCACAACAAGGTGACTGGTGTGTGACTAAAAAAATCGATCTGGTCCTGGTATTGAACCAGGGACCTCTCCATTCCCAGTGGAAATGGAGAGATTTTTAATTTTTACATTGTTTTTTAATTTTTTGACGTAGAGCTACGTCTTTTTCCGCGCTTGAAAGGGGGTGCAAAGTTTGGAGGTTGATGTCACGAAAACTTGGTCACGGAGGAAACGTCACACGGCATGCCGCCTACTGCCGAGAACTGCACAGTGTGCGTGTGCATCCTTTCTTATCTGCTGGTTTGCTCGCTTCAACGCTATGTGCTCCTGCCTGATTGAAGCGGCGATAGACGCCGCTTCGGCAGCCCTGATTCCACAACCTTCGCTCATCGCTCCTGGGCAGCGGCCGAGCTCGCGTGCTCTGCGGCACAGGCAATTCACGCAACTCTCTCCCGCGACTCGGCGAAGCATTAAAAACAATCGCATGCAATTTCGCATATGCGCCTCTGAGATGGCGGCGTGGGGGCTGCACATTTGCCTCTTTACTCCGTTTACCCTTAAGGAGGCACTCCCTTGGAGGGTCTACTTTTTAAGTACTGGTGTTATTTCAATGAAATTAGCAGGGTATACTAGGCATGCAAACTTGGGAGGCTACACAAACTTTCAGCTGAAAAGGTCAATTTCGTGTTAAGTTACAGCCTCATATGTCAAAAACATCATACAACTAGTAGTGCCGAAGGAAAAAACTATTGTTACAAAACAGTACCAAAATGTCACAATTTGTTTGCTTGGATATAAGGACGAGTGACTAGACTAATCGGTAGTGGGTTGCAAATAATTTTAAGTGCCATATTTAGTGTTAAAGTAAACTTCCAAAAAGGGGTTAAATTCAATCTTTTTTTTACTGTTACAAAAGTCGACATTTTCTCGCTAAAGAAATAACAATCTTGGAAAAGTAAGCACATAGTCTACAGGGTGAAACAAGGAGACGGCAGGCTCTTTAAATCGAGCAGAAAATTCGGTTTCTTAACCTATCGCGCTACGACTTTGTGCAGCGTTGCCCACAGGTGTTGCTTTTTTTTTTTTGTAAAATTTGCAAAGAGCGAACTTACCTGAGGAAAAAGTAAAGAAAGAAAAGGCTTAGCTCCTATGGAAACGCAGCGACGCCACCGGTCTGCAAACAACACGGCGCCGTTTCGCACGGGAGACAAGAGATGGCGCAAGCAGTCGCGACGCCAACTGCCGCCAACGAACGAGCAGACGACGCCGAGAGCCGGCGTTTTTAGCAGACAAGGAACTGCAGTTCCTTGTTGTTACCGCGCCTGTTTTTGTTTCTGCGACTGTCGCCGCCTGCGGAACGCGAGCCGCTTTTGAGCCGAAAGGATCGTCTGCTAAAGTGCCGGCTCTCGGCGCCGTATGCTCGTTCGTTGGCGGCGTTCGTTGCGCCATCTCTTGTCTCCCGTGCGAAACGGCGCCGTGTTGTTTGAAGCCCGGTGGCGTCGCTGCGTTTCCATAGGAGCTAAGCCTTTTTATTTCTTTACTTTTTCCTCAGATAAGTTCGTTCTTTGCAAATTTTACAAAAAAAATGCACCATCTGTGGGCAACGCTGCACAAAGTCGTAGCGCGATAGGTTAAGAAACCGAATTTTCCGGTCGATTTAAAGAGCCTGCCGTCTCCTTGTTTCACCCTGTAGTTCTCTAGTAAATTTCACTCCAGAAAAACCGCACAGCAGTTATGAAGGTACTTCAGTCATCGAACGATGGTTTTTGAGCAATGAAAAAATGGTCAAAACATGAAGCTGAGGAAAACGCGTTTGAAAATTTATATTGTGTTCCACTTTAGATGGCACTTGCCACTTGACTTAAAATGCCCCAGGAGCGTACGTCAGTCTCTCCTCTACATTGTCCTTCTGTGCTTTGGCCACAGCTTCCATCTTTTGTCTCTTGTGCCATGCCTTGGAGGATTTGAGTGCCTTCACTTGGGCCTTTGCAACCTTCGCCCAAGTGACCTTCACGGCCTGTGATATCTGGTGGCTCTCTGGCTCAATGCCCATCTCCAAAAGAACTTTCTCAAAGCCTCGAGGACCCAGGTTGAAGACTGTGAGAGCCACGGCACACTCGACAGTACTTAGAGAAGCAACCTTTGGGCACCTCTTCCAAATCAAGGCGTTGAAAGAATCATTCGCGTTCTGAGTTTTCATCTGGGAACATCTTTCAAGCAAATCCCTCCGTGACAGGCGGTTGTACAAGGGCACTAGAACCTTCGCTATCTTCTTGGAGAAGGCTGGCTTATGTGGCCGAGATGCTGGTGATTCTCCCGCTTCCTCGAGGGCCTTGCTTCGGTTCAAGTGGCACGAGGAGTCCATCCCAGTGGAACAAGCAATAGGAATTGGCTCCTTGTCGGTGGGGTATGAATGCAGGAGACTGGCATATACCCCATGCTGCATGGAGTATGGGGTCACGTGGCAGGTTTGAGGGAATCGGAGTTCCTTCACCAGTGTGGCCAATAAGAGAGCGAGCAGTGTTGTTTTCTATGGGGTTTAATGTTTGGTGTGCACAATGTCTCTCAAGGACCTCTATACCGAAAGGAGGGTGGTTAAGCACTCTTTCCAATGAGGGGGGCCTGTCTGAGCTAGGCCTAATGAACGCGGAGCGAGCACGCTTTGAGAATGCCAAATTTGTGTGACCGCAAGCGTTTTTATGAAGCGCCCTCGGCTGCCGGTATGTCAAGAATAATTTATCTCGGAGTAAATACTTTATCTACCGGAATAAAACTTTTTGACAGCATTCTTCAAGAGTTACCCAAGCTGATAAAACTATTTTTGAATAACATGATTTCTTTTTAAGGATACAGAATCGAAACTTGAAATATAGAGAAAACATCAAGAAATGAGTTCAATATGATTAGCGAAGCCTGTAATGAATAATCGCACGGTCGTATTTTGAGCAGATGGCTATGTTTTTGGTTCTAAATGCCGGGATTTCGGCGAGCGCTTCAAAATCAGCCATCGAAGAGCGCGATGCATCTCGGGAGATCCGGCAGACGTCTTGACGTCATCATGCCTCGGAGGACCAAGCGTACCGTAGTGACGAGTTTTGCCACTTGGAGGCGTCAACGCGTTACAATCTCGCTTTGTCGAAGTACCCAAGGGCTGTAGATATCGCGGAGCCGGCAAAGCGAGCAAAGCCGCAGAGCTGCCTCAGCTGCCTGGAGTGTGCGATGGCGGGTCAACATGACGAGAGTGGTGGCAGCGGTAGTGGGTACGATGACATTAGCGAAGACGAAGACGTCAACAGTAGTGATGGGACGAATCACCGGAGATTCGGATAGATTCGGAAATTTCCGAACTTCCCGCGACGAATATTCGGCAGATTCGAAGATTCGTTGCTGGTTGCAGACGGCAGCGTGAACCTTGTCGTAAACCTCGCGAATGCGGTCAGTTGTGTTTTTTTTAGGTACTGTTATTGCATATAACCAGATTTCGTCTTGTTTACTTCAACGTATGGAATGTACTGTACTGTCATTCTATACCCTGGCACGCGCCCACGGTCCAGCTGAGCTGATCGGTGTGGTTGGCTTAGGCCTAACCAATGCACGGTCTCGCGGTGATCGGTAAAATAAAATGTAGCGAAATGCTGTGTATTATTCATAATGTGGCGCAGCGCGCAATAAATATATTCGGGCAAGGAAATGATTCGTCTCCTTCTTCAGAGCTGCGTAAGGTACGCGAGAGCGATGAAAAGTTGCTAGTCCCAACTTCGACCGCGTACCGGCACCGGGGAAGAAAAACGTCGCACTGTCGTTTCTCCGTTCTCGGCAGCAAGTTTTGTATACGTGAACTTTATTTGATGAAAAAGAAACAACACAGGGGTGTCCAACGCAACTTTATTGTTCAGAAACAAACACTAACTAATTCAGAAATAATTAACTAGAAAGGTACATATGCAGTACAGGAGGCTGTGATAGTACGGCGCAAGGAGTTTTAGATTGTTTCCCGTGTTCCGATAACAATACCGCAGTGGACACACGTTGAAGATAATCGAATCGAACATACTCACTTGTGTGGGGTGTGCTACTGGTGTGTGCTACCGTAATGGGGTGTGCTACTGTAATTATGGGCACGAAATGTCCTTCTGCCGAACAGCACGTACGGCATCGATCTCTTGCGGGGGGACTGCTGCGAACCTCGGGCGAGCACGGTCGACGCCCCCGGTCTCCAGGAACCCCGAAGTACGAGAACGTGATCTTCGCGCAGAACGCCACCTCTCGCTCCGTCGACCCGCCGCTGCACCGGCTGCACGTCCGCCGAATCCCGCCGGGCTGAGGCGGCCACGCCAAGCCTGACGAGATCCACGAGGAACTTATCGCGCTTGTGTTTCGCCGCAAGGGCAGCCGCTGTGGTCACAGCCATGACCCTGCCGACAACGCCGGAGGTTCCTCGTGCCCAAAAAGTCTCTTCAACCCGCCTGCCCCACAACCGACTGTCGCCGAACCGCCCGGGCGATGAAAACATGTGCTTGTATTTCCACGTGCATCAAGCATGCCTATTTTGGTCGTAATGCGGAACCGAAACCAATTTTCCCGCGATGTCTGGTTACCGTTTCGACTAACATCCGAAATCTTATGAACAAAGCGGAACATTTCATTCATTACTATGATATTATATTACAACAATATTTTGTGCACTTTGTAGAATTCAGTGAATTTAATATCACGAAAAGTTGAAACACACATAAACGTGATCTGGCAACCATGGCAACGCTCCGAATTGTTCCGAACTTTTCCGAATCTTTCCGAATCTCAATTCGGATAAAGATTCGTCCCATCACTAGTCAACAGATCGCTAGTGGCTATGGTGGGCGAAGCGATTCGGCTTGGAGCCGTATTTGTATGATCCTTCTGCATTGTCGACTTCTTCACGGCGAAGACACGCGCACCAAGCCCTGGGAACAACCGGAGCGTCAACAAGCCATGCGCACGCGTATGGCGCGACGCTGCGACCACGGTGGCTCATTTTGTTTTGGCTCTTTCCACCAAGACGCCTCGGTATTGCGTTCAGGCCTAGGCAATCTATACCAGTGAGTGGACATATTGCTGTGGCGCTGCTTTCAGAGGCATGTTGTCGTCACGACATTCCATTGAAGTTTCATAACCAACTACCAGGTGGCTTTTGATTACCGTTTGATTCACTTTAAACTATGTTTTCTAGCGCAATATTTATGTTTCTGTGGTTCTACTGCTACCTGTGTCGTGTTGAAACAAAGAAATGAGCTCCAGAATTTGGCTTCGTACCCCTTTAAAGGGGCCCTGCAATCATATTTAAGCGTCTACCTTTTTTGCGGTTTCCACGTCTCTTGAAGTTCGGGCAAGCCAGCGGGCACGGAGAGAGTAACTAAATATCAGTGCGTCATATTTTAACCGGACGACGCTGAAACCACCTCCACCGACGAGGGCGACCCACGGTACCGAAAGCGCGCAAAATGTGACGTCTTAGGTCCTGAGCTTACTACTGGTCAGAGCTGCTAAAAGCTTCTTTTTGTCGAAATACAAAATATAAGTGGCACGAACCGTTTCAATTATTTATAAAAGTAGTTTTTGTTCATTATTTTAGATCAGAAAAGAAACAAATGCAGTTTATAAAGTACGGAAACAAGAAATGACCCGTCGACATACCCGCCACCAAGCGGTGGAAAAGGCGGCGCATACTAGAGAGGTGTAGTGGGATCAGGCACCGACGAGCCAGCGAGCATAGAAAGGTCCCGGATGTACGCGGTGGCGCTGCAGTCGAGGATCTGATCGGTTCCGAGCGTTTCGAAGGCCTTCGGCGAGCAGCTTTGGCTTGCGGTTTGGCCGTTTGGCGGTATGGCAGCACGAAGTGGCTCCCGTTCTGTACTGATCTTTACCCCGTGTTTGCTGTCGTTTGTGGCCAATGAAGTGTCATGCTGAATTATTGTTTAATCGCGCAGCAAATGCAATGCGAGCCGCCCTGGCAGCCCGCTTCATATAGCCTACCCAGAACATGCTTAAGTGGCGCCCTCTCGAGCTGTCGACACGGAGTGCGGTTGAGCTCTCTAATCCTCCTCTAGTTCACGGCCACTCAAGCAACCAAGGACGTCGTGAAGGAGGTTATTTTTTGCGGGTTTTTGTAATTTTAGTTTGCCTATAACTTTTAAAATAAAGCGAAATTCGAGAAAAGAAAAGTTTCATTAGTTACTACGTTCAGTGCGCTCGGGTTCGGTGCAAATTAAAAACCAATAAAAAGTCCTTGTAGGGCCTTTTTAAGCTGAGACTACGAGCTCCGCCTTCAGCGCAAGCTCGCTGGCGTTTGCAGTGCTTTGAGTTTGGTTGCGCGTGCTTGCGCGTTCACACCTGTGTTAGCAAGGGCAGAAAGCTCGCGCTAAAGGCGGAGCTTCTAGTCTCAGCTTAAGGGGTAACTGCAAAGAAAAAAAAAAGTTTTTTAAACAGCCTAATTGGGACAAGCATGTCACAAAACAAATCTTCCGCGAAAAAATTAATTTTTTCTAGCAATATTTACGCCTACAGGACGTAATGTAGTCGGAGTCACAACTTCTCCACATTTGACACTCCCGCTCTTTCGACGCTGCGCAGAGTGGCTGTTATACGTCACTCCGTGACGTAAAGCAGCCACTACGTGACATAGAATACCAACTTTGTAGCGCGCGATTTAAAACTGACGAAATAGCCGCAAACTAAAATCAGTCTCGCGCGATAAATATTGCTGTAAAAAAATTTGTCTTTGGCGGAAAAATTGTTTTCTGACATGCTTGTCCCAATTAGGTTGTTTAAAAATACACTTTTTTTCTTTGCAGTTACCCTTTAAGTGAACGGAGTATAATCAGGGGTGGAACGGCTGCGCCATTTGCTGCCATTTTGCACCAGACGCATTTGTCTGCGTCATCCTGCGCCATTTTGCGGAAACTGCACCACAGTCAATACCTCGCGCCATTGTGCTCCAAATCGCACAACATGCGCCAAAAAAAAAATATTTTGTCTTGGTTTCGGTTTTATCGACTCAAATGGCAACAATGAGCCGCGTTCAGCTTAGTCGGCCTTGCAATTTTTTGTTCCGTTTATTTTCCCTGTGTTTCCCGAGTCGGAAGCGCGCAAAAATTCGGGGTCGGATTCCAAGCGCTACATCACCTGCGACTGGATTCTTATTCTTCAATCGTAAGCGGTTAAGTAAGTCGGCCGAGGTGAGCTCGAGTCGTTAAGCGTCAGATTGCCTGAGGCACTGCGGCCCGGGTTCCGGACGCCAGTCAGTTGAAAACACATTAGCAAAATATTCCTTTTAGTGCTTCATCGTTCGAAGTTAAAACCGCATTCTTGCAAGATAAATCGTAATTTGATTGAACTGAAACGCGGTCCGATCAGAAACCTTGCCGGCCAGCAGCTCTCACGCGAGCGGTAGATCTGCTCGGCGTACTTTCATCTTGCTCTGGCTCATCGCTTCGAATACGATAACTCGTTAATCGTAGTCTACTGCTTCGATATCGTGTTGTACAATAGGATAAACTCGAAATTTGTTGCCCTGTTTCTCCGTGCAACTGCACGTCCGTTGCTTACGTACGTCACGTGGTTCGCACATTATAATTACTATGTCGAGCACGTGTGGGTTGTGCTATAAGCAGTGCTCGCTTGCATTTTGAGCAGCTGAAAGCCACCCAGAAAATATCAGGGGCACTATTCTTAGAAGCATATGTATACTTGCTTTTTGGTTCTCACTAAGGCCAAGTTTTCGCATCTGTTTCACTGTTATCCCATCTACCTAGGTTCCTAACCACTCATGTTCATCTGTGCTGCTAAGCAGAATTGAAATTGCTCCCGTGCTCGTCTAAGAAACAAGCTGAAGTGCAATGAAAACTGATTTGAGCTGCTCCTAGCCTGCTCCAGAATGTAGTTTTAGCTGCTCCCAACCTGCTCCAAAAGAGCTGTTACAGCTGCTCCCGTGGCTGCTCCCAAGTACATTTCATGAGTTCCACCCCTGATAATGGACTTCGGAGCCACGGACATTCCGTTCTTGCGTACCTGACGTCACTATGCGGCAGCAGCCCGTAAACGTTCCTTCAGAATCAACCATAGTTTTTTTTTCTTAGCTTTTAGTTTTTACATTGTTTATCTTACCAAAAGGGGTAGAGAAACCGTGTCATTCTTTTGAAAGATCACAATTTCGTTGCGTAATATTAAAGCAAAGAATGGGAATATTTCGCGATTTGCAGCCGCAAGGTTATACCTTGTAATTCAAGGTGGTGGCCGTCGGAACTAAGGGGTGATGCACACCTGGGTGCAATGTAATAAGTGGGCAAGATATGCCATTATGTGCTCAATCTAATGCTATATTTTATAAAAATTGTCCTTTCAACTTGAGTAAATACGTCAAAACCCTTATGTCATCAACAAAGTTGTAATATATTCAGTTTTAGTGGTGCCACCTGCCCAAAGTGAAAAATAAATCTTTTTTTCCTTTGAGTTTTACCTTGTTGCTGCTACGTCAGTCGAACTTTCTTACGGAAAGACAAGCTCTTTGCTCCCCCCTCTCCACATCGCTCAGACCAACCTTGAAGGGGTCATGAAACGATTTTCCAATTTTTCCTTTTTAGCTTTCCTCCTCGACTCACAAATCGCACATTGTACAGTGATGTGATTGCTGCGCTCAATTGCGCCAAACTGCACCAAGGGGCTAACCCTGCTACATTTTGCCAAAATATATTTAATCTGCGCCAAGCCTGCGCCTAAAACACCAATTTCGGACGCTTTTCAAAACCAAAACTAAATTGAGTACTGTAATTGAGCAATCGTCTGTTACGTGGCTGCAAGCGGCCCGATAGACGCGGGTGTGTGCGGACGCTCAAACGCTAGTGTGCTGGGTAGCAGCCATGCCGTGGTGCCAAGAAATGAAACCACAATTTTGCGCAGCGGGAGTTGCTTTGTGAGCTGAAGCACTCGCTCCTGAAAGCAACAGCCGTGGGAAAACTAGATTTAATCCCTGCCTTCCAGTCACCGTGGTTGCGCGACGTCAGATGTTGCCGTCCCCACGTCGCTGCAGATATGGGGCTTTTAAAATGAAACTAAGTACCGCTGCATGTTCATCAACATTCCGGTTCTTGTTTATATCATACGTTACTACAAAAATCCATCTTTAACTCAGACTGCTGTGTCGAATTATTGATTACCTAGGTTTCTCTCGGTGGGCTTTCTTTCAAGAGAGACCCCGGTACGTGAAAAATCTGCCACGAAAGAAAGTTGGTGAAGAGAAGTGAGCTAAAGGAAAGAAGGCAATGTCTGCACGCTGAGCCCGCACAGCACACTTGCTTGCTCTCGAGTTCAGTCGTTGCACAAAGCGCTCCAAGAACGTTTTGAGGCTGGCTCTCAATGTCTTGCATCTATGCACTCGGGTTCTTTTTTTTTTGTGTGTTTAGCTTGTACCTTGTTTGCCGGCCTGGCAAGCACGCGCCACTGGACTGACTTGTCATATGCTTGACAGTTATATTTTGCATAAAATTTTGGGAATCAGTTCGCAACGGAGCAGAGTGGCATGGTTTCGGTTACGATCGAACAGCCATTGTCTCCGCTCGCGCGACGAAGCACGCGCAACTGCAAGCCTGCCGAAGTTGCCCTCACGTGCATGCGAACATGATTGCATGACAGAGACACCAGCCAGGATGCTTGCAATCTAGTGTTTTACGTTTGCTTACTTTTGACGAAATCTGGCATGTCGGGAACCAGTAAGACGGTGGCAAGCGGTTTTGGAATCGCTCGGCAATGCCTACTGCACTGTACACTTGTCGGATGTCTCGGCAGTAAAAACGCAAGCAGCGAGTTCCGTCACAACACGTCACATCAGAGCACAACACAACACCAAGTGTCCTTAGTTTGTAGAGCACTTAAAACAAATATTTTTATTTTTCTAAGAATATCTGCTCCAAAAGCCACTTTTGCTGCTCCGAAACACTCTCTTGGCTGCTCCAAAAGCCACTTTTACTTATCCAAAACACTGTTCTGGCTGCTCCGAAAGGTGCTCCAAAATAGCTTAGGCCAATCACATCACTGTCCATGTCTAAACTCTCACCACTGTCCCGTATGCAAACTTCATTTAATAAAATCGCATCCTCTAGCTTGGACATTTTTATGGATCCCTTAGTTTTTCGCCTGGACTTGGAGAGTCTAGTTAAAAGTTGAAACTGTAGTACATTTTTATGAAGTGTGCCCACTATTTGTAGCCATGTTAATTTGTATATTTGATGCTGTGCATGTGTTGTGTTTCTTTTTATCTTCTTGTGTGCGTTAATGTGAAGACACGCGTGGTTGTTTTTGGGCACATAAGATATACAATATTATAATATTATTATTATTATTATGTAGCTTGATTTTCATATACAGTCGCCGACAGACTATTTGGACTTCGCAAGGACTGAAAAAAACGTCCGAATAATAGAGCAGTTCGAAAAATCAGCAGATTAAAAAACTTGCCTTTATTACTTCCAAGTGGGCTTAAAAAAGCTGTAAATAGTGCCTTGCTTCAGGTTACGCCTGCGTGCCTTGTTTTAGGTTACGCCTTCGTTCGTGTTCGGCAACTTTCTGTTAGCTTGAGAATCGCTGCCTTCTTTTCTAGCGTTATGGTCGAGTACTTCCTGCGCTTCTTAACGACACTTAGCTGCGGCAGAAGAACAGATGGGGCCATGACGTCAAAGCCAGCGTTGTCCGAACGAGATGAGAGGCGCAAATCCAGGAGCGCGAAATGACGACTGGCGACGCGAAAGTGGGGCGGAGGCGCGAAGGGATGGAAGGAAACAAAGCAAAATGATAATAATGATGATGATAATGACGTGCAGCTAAATGGAAAAAAAAAGGGCTAGCATAGCGTCACCTAGCGGTAGGACTCGGGAGTACTCAAGTAGCGCTGCCAAACGAAGCCAATCCATTTGCAGCCAACATAGAATTCAAAATGGCCGCTTCTCAGTAGTGTTTCCCGCTGATCGCTCGCGACGATTTTGTCCGTATAATCAAACTTTCGGACTTCAAGCTGTCCCAAATACTGGTCGTGAAAATGCACTATTTCTATGGGGTAAGTCACGGTTCCTCCTTAAGGTCTGAAATTTCAAACAAGTCCGAATTATCGGAGTCTGAAAAAACGGTCGGCGACTGTAAGTAATAGTCGTCCTGCCTTATTAAAACACCAGGACGCGTGGTACACTTGCAGCCTATTCTGTCGACGACTTAATCTTTGATTTTTAACAAGGTTGGACCAAGAAACGTGTGGAGTCTGCACACAACAGACCGTTCCATCCTGACGATAAATTTAACGAATGGAGTTGTCTCGGCAGCGTTTCCAGTTGTGGACTAGGGACAAGACACGAGCCGCAGTTATGAGTGTCAGTACTCCGGGCGAAGGAGCGTAACACAAAGCAAAATGTTGCAGGTGGGGCGTGAAGAAGAGATAATCCGTCAGTGGCTGGACTGCTGCGTCACAAAGGGGGGCTGCTGGTGGCTCAGCAGAAGGTTCCCCGCCGGCCTCACTTGGTGCTGCAGATGGTGGACCAGTGGCTGGACGCCTATCGCAAGCTGTCGCCACATCACCGGCTCACAGACGCCCAGGGGGGCTACTCGAGCGATGGCGACTCGGACCAGGAGTGAGCCCCCACGGACATTGCTCCCTATGGGCCTTTTTTTTGTGTGTTTAGGCCCGCTGTGTGCCTTTGAACAGCTGGACACTGGTTCCCACTCGGAAAGATCTTAGCCGTCCCTGGCCTGCCCCCATCCTGTGTGTCTGGTCGTGCGCATTTCTCCACCCCTGTGTCTCGGCCTGCTTCGGAAGCAGAAGATGATCCTCCATTCCCAGTGATAGCCGCCCCCGGACCACCGCGCAGGCGGATGGACCCCGAGCGCTGCACCTAGTGCTATTTATTTTGGCCGCTTTAAAGTAGTAGGTCTATTTATTTTGAAAGGAGATCCACCAATTGTTTATTTACGAGAGGTATAGTGGCTACCCTGTGTGTTCCTTGTTTTATGTTTGGTGTGATAAAGGAAAAAAAGTGGAGGGTCTTTTGGAGGGTGACGAGCTGTTGTGTGTACTATATGAAATGGAGGCAGTCTAGATTTATATCATAGTTGTAATATATATATATATACATATATATATATTTAAAAAGAAAAAAATATGTAGTAGATATAGGCCGCCCCTTCCCCATGATGCCTGTGCTTCCCTCGTGTGCGATTTTTTAGTCACTGGGACAAATGCTGCAGTCCAAATTTCGAATCGAGGATGAAGGCAGTACGAGTCCAGCGCAGCTTGTTTGAGTTTTGCGTGGTCTGTTAAAATTCAGAAGAGTAGTTGCAAAGCTAGGAAGCGACGTCTTGTTGTTTTCCTTTTTAATTATTGTTTTACGAGTATGCAAACTGTCAGCTCAGCACAGTAAGTACAAGCCTCCTCCCCATTCTTAGATACTAGCAGGTTGATGCACACGCATCCGAGAGCTTGAACGAAGTAGGTGCAGTTGTGTGTTGCAGTTGTGCAGAAGGTCAGATTTTCACGAGCCAAATAAACTCCTTCACACTTTCCGCGGTGTTCAGTTTTGTTTGGCCTTCCAGTTTTCATCACGAGCCCTAGAAAGCATCTTGACTTAGCGGGACTCATTTTGGTACCTGTCCCAGGTTAGTCCACATGCAGCTAGATTTTTATTATTTAAGATATGCTGACATGCATTGAATATTGCCTAGTGCAAGTTTTTTGCATATCAATTTAATAAACTGTTTTTGAGAAGTGCTCGTGTTCTGTCTTCTCAATAAAAATTTAAGACTTTTTTTTTTCGATATTAGTTCATTTGCTGAAGGATTTCTTTCAAGATTAACTTTGGTGCAACTTTATATTTTATTTGGTAGTCCTACAAAGTGGTTGTTTACAAAAATCAGGTGGTTGTGAGGTTTCTTTATTTAGTGTGAATGTATCTGTGCTGACCACAACTACTTAATATCTGCCAGACAGTTTCTGCTCAAGGTGGCTCGAGAAGAATGGCACACATGACCCCAATGGTGATTGGCATGACACCACAAAGCAAACAGTGTGAACCAGGATTTGCTGAACACCATGGTGATGTGCTGCTCAGAACTATAAATGTCATGTCGCCATAGGTTGCAGTCAGTCATGCTTCAGACTTGAGTGCAGAAGCATTCTTTAGTGTTTTGTTTTATTCCTTCTACGTCTATGAATATTGCCAGACATATCAAGTTTAGTGAGCTTGTTTAAAATGGGACTCATTTTTAATCAACTAAATATTTTAAAGGCATTAATTGGTACAATACGATGGATGTGAGGAGTGTTTAGAAAACCTCCCTTGACTGAAACCTACATAGAAGCTATATGTCCAAGGAACACAAAAAGAAAGAACAGCACTTATAGCATTGATAGGAAACAGTTGAAACACTAAAGCAAATTACCTGCTAATGTTGTGGTGTCTGTTAAGGCAAAAAGTTTCAAGTTACTCAACTTCCCTATTGATCCTAGAAATGTCATTCATGCTTTGACACTTATGGACACTGATATTTAGATAGCCTGCAGGCAAGGCTGTGGTAAGTGTAGTGTGTTCCTAAGCTTGCCCATGTCTTCATGGACATAATAAACTTTTTGCCCATTTTTTTTTCAATCGTTTCACTGGACAAAGTATGAAATAAAAGTTGTCAAGGCACAGCCTTCCCTTACACATCTGAGATTTAACATTTAGGAGTCTTATTTGTATGAAATTTGCAGCACATATTCATAGCTGGGAAAGAGGACATGCAAAGTTTAGAGGTTTATAGTCCTTATGTAAAAGTACATAAAATAAACACTGCATCCTCTGAGGAAAGCTATTGTTTAAAAAATGTCACGTGGCTATTGTTTAAAAAATGTCACGTGTCACGTGGCTATGAAAAGATATGGCAGAAATCGTACCGTTTCTAGTAAAGAAAAATGTGAAAAAGTCATTTTTGTGCATTGGGTTGAAGATACTGCAGCTTTTTATAACAAAAGACCATAAAAATGCAGAAAATAAGCTCAGCTGCATTCCTTACAATATTTTAGTAAAGAAACTTCGAAAGCTGGGTCCACACATCAATTCATTATCCAAATATAGTTTTCCTGAATGGGGTTTGATGCCAAAAAGTAAAACAGATAAACGTGTTTGAAAGTTAAAAAATCTGCACTTTGTACTCCATGTCACTAGTTGCGTGCAATACAGGCGAAGGCAACACCAGGCGAGGGGAGAAAGGGTGAGCACCAGGAAGGCAGGGGAGGAGAGTAACCTCCTCTCCAACATTCCCAAGTGCTCTCCCTTTCTCCCCTCGCCCTCCATTGTCCTCTCCCGTCACGGTCCTGCCTTCCTAGTGCTCGCCCTTTCTCTCTTTGCCTGGTATTGCCTTAGCCTGAGGGGCGGATGCAGGTATTTCTAGAGGGGGGGGTCAGGTGTTGGTAACCGTATCGTATGTTTAACCACCCGGCCCGAGCTGTACTCGTCATGGAAGGTTGTACCAATATCGCCGATGACGAGTCACACTCGTCCAGCCAAAATGATGGTTTACTTTCACTGCCAAACACGAGACAGGTTCGTCCATCCATAACCTCCGAGATCCCGGGCAGCTGCGCGCGAGCTTTGGGATCTTGCAGGCCATGGTCCATCAGCTTTAGTTTCAATTTTCAACACTGGTGGGCAGTAGAGGTCACGCAAATATAGCGTCTTTTGGCCTTTGGCACGTATCTAGCCTTGCAACAGTGATCATAAATGGCAGCGCGCTTGAGTGATGCCGGTGACGGCCCTCGGAAACGGGCTCTCTCTTGCGTCACTTCGAACAGTAGCAACGATGAAGACATCGAATTTGTCTCTTAAAGTGAGTCGGACATGGATTTTGAAGACAAAACGGACTTAGACGATGACCACAGTGATGAAGAAGACGACGCGCTGGGTAGAGTTCAAGTGTGGCAACGCGTGAACACTGAAAACCCACCACCCGCGCCTCCGAGGTTTTCGTTTTGTGCAGTGCCTGGGATTCTGCGGCAACCCACTGACGAAAAAAATATTCTCGGCTGGTTCGGGGTTGTTTTTTTGTTTTTTTTTAGGACCTTGTCGACTTTATTGTGACAGAGACAAACTGTTACGCGGTCCCGCATTTCGCAGCGTGGGGTTCTTCATGGAAACCGGTGGACCGCAAAGAGATGATATGGTGTTCCTTGCGCTAATAATTTTGCAAGGAATCGTTACTTATGGAACTTTGTTAGCGCTAGTACGGAGAAGCGTCTAGGCACTTGATCTTATGTTACGATGCGTATGTTCAAATAAATTCTGCGCATTTCAGCACGCGTTATTCTATTACTCAGTACATGCACTGAGGGAAAGCTTCCATAAAAATCAACTTTTTCTTTTAAAAGTTTTGGTTTTAATACCAATCAGAAACCAATCAAGTAATGTATTTGCAAAATCAGAACGTCATAAGAAAAGATATGTGGAAATAAAAAAATTTGGAAAAGATTGTACATTTTTTTCTAAAATAATTTGGTGGTTAAAGGCAGGGCCGTAACCAGGGGGGGTTAGGGGTTCTGACCCCCCCGAAAAATATTTTATAGTATAGTGCGTGGTACATGGTCGGTGCATTTGCAGCCAGCCGATTTTAATCTCCACCTCTGCGCACGCGCAGTGGCGCCGGTCGGCTACCGGGTACCAAACCGGGACCGGTTCTCCGGTTTGCTATGACTCTCCATTATATGCCACTGATGCACATCATTCATAGGCGAAAATAAGACAATAGACATTTTCAAAATGGCCGCCGTTGTCCCCGAAAACCCCCCCCCGAAATTTTTTTCTGGGTACGGCCCTGGTTAAAGGGTTAAGACCCCCCCCCACCACCACTTTCCCGTTTCCACGCCCTAAATTTTAACGCATGTCGAATTCAAGAGGGGGGTCAGGACATCTGGACCCCCCTCTGAATCTGCCCCTGCTTAGCCTACACTGCATGCAACCAGAGCCATATATGTAGAGAGTTTGTCCATTCATTGGGAAGTATAGGAGACAAATGAGGAGGCGCCATTGGCCGAAAGCAGGCTGGGCGTGTTCCAGGGAGTCTTCAGAAATTCGAATGTGGCCAACCAGAAGCCGGAAATAATACCCTGGCGGTGGTCGCAAGAAACAAACTTAATAAGTGCATCGGAGTAACTCTCGGTGATTGAAAATGTGGTTAAAGTAATTATATTGTGGAGGAAGCAAGTAGGCACTGGCAATGCACAAAGCAGGGCTGGGCAGAGATAACCCAAAAAGAGTTCCACATAAAGATACTGCGGCACTAATGAAGAAAATGTGCAGTAAGGAGAGATCGAATGACTTTAGAGATTCCAAGAAGAGTCGACGCGGGCAAATGGGAGGGAGGAGCAATTGTGCTACCACTATCTCGGTGCTGAGGAAGGAAGTCCGGTAAACACAATGTCCGTCTTCAAGTCAGCAGATATCCACTGCAGATGGTGAACTCTGCACACAATGCCTATATCGGGATCTCCCTTTTGCCTTTGTTCCTTGGAAGTGTAACTGTGGTACATTATTGGAAGCTAATTCTTCCAAAGTTTTGCTTTAGGTTGGATGAGGAAGTAGGCTGGCTGTGCAGGCTTCCAGGAGTGAGGAAGCGAACACTGCTTTATCCTCGTGGACCTTTCTAGCCCTTTCCTAATTCTCACAAGGCAGCACATCGCTTCGAGTCGAGGTGCCATTTGATGGGAAAGCCTTGCGGGGCATCTGTTCTGCGTCCGGCAGATAGCAACTGGACACCCTGTCGCACGTTTCGAAAACTGTTCCAGAGATTGCTATAGAGTACATGCCAAGCATTAAGCTAAACTAACAGATAAAAAGCGCCTAGAGCGTAGACGTCACACGTTTCACTTGCAACACAATTTTCCAGCAATTTGCTATGCCTTTTTTTTCGAAAAATTTGTTGAATGGCGACTGTAAAGAAAATCTTTCATATAAAAAAAAAAAGTTCCGACACTGTTTAGGCACAGGTCCCAGCTGCCCCACTTGCTGCACAGCACCTGTCGGTGGAGGCGAGGATCTCAGCAAAAGGTGCCTTGTCCTTCACCAACATCACGAGGTCGTTTGCATAATGAAATTTCGGGATACTGCCTGCGCCAGCGGGAAGGGGAACCTTGGGATAGAAACTGCAAGAGAGGTTTAACGATCAATCCACTTTTGGCTGCAACAAGGCAGAACTGTCTTGTTCACATCCGTGAAAGGACTATAACAAAGCCCCCTCAAAAAAGCAGTGACAATGGAGATAATTTTTTTAATAAAAGGAAAAGAATATCATCAGCATTGGCGAGTTTGTTCTAGGCTGGGCATTTTCATGACGATGATTTGGTTGCAGTGTCTCTGTCGCTTTTGGTCAGCACTAGTCGTCAAGGCCCTCAAGAAAGGGACTGATCCAATCTGGATCTTTAGAGGTGCCAAGGCCCTCAAGAAAGGGACCGATCCAATCGGATGCCGCCTGGGTTGAAGTGTTCACAACCTTCTGGAAGGACGATTTTTGTTGCCCCCTCACTGACTCGCAGTGCTGAAGGAACCCTTGAACCCATTCCATGGCTTCTTTTCTCATAATATAAACATCACCTAGGGCATGTTTCTTCCAAATCCGTTCATCACCTTGCGTAACTTCCAAGAGTGCGGCAAACCGTGAACCGAGCGAACGATTATATCTAAGTGAGAGGCTCCTGAAATTGTTGTCACTGACGAGTCGAGACCATTGCCAGGAGTACTCTGGCTTCTCCGCATGATATCTTAGTAGAAAGTCCATGAGGAGTTGTCCACTGCCAGTCACAGTCGTATCAATGGCAGATTCTAGCAGGCACTTTGGGTCTGCTCCCGTGGCCTTGGAGGCAGCAAGCAAAAGTGCCACAAACCCGAGCCCGTTTCCAGACAAGTGAGTCAGGCATCCTGCACTGAGAATGCCCACTTTGTGCTTTGTTCGACGTGACGCCTCCCCTTCTTGCAGGCCAACATCGGTGTAAAACATGAGGGCTCCAACAAGGTACTTGTGGATTCTTCTTTGCTCGGGGCAGCCTTTTACAAAGGATGTTTTCAGCTGCTTTAGGAAATTTCTCTCGGGGACTGGGACCTTGATGGCCAGTGCAGAGGGTTTGCAGGTGCCTCTGAAGGCGCTGGAGGCTTTCATTTGAAAATAAAGAGTTACCTGGTCAACTGTCTTCACACAAAGTCTGGAGCACACCAGAGCCATAAAGGACAGCATCTTTGTGCTGATCGTGTAGCCGTCGTGGGAGGGTTCTTACTGATTTTATCAACGAGGGTTTGGATCTCCTTTTTTGCCTTAGCTGCGGCACGGGCTTGTGCTGTAACTTGCTGGGTCGAGGTGAAGACTGTTGCCTGCTCGTCCATCGTGGCACACTCTGCTGGATCGAGCTCAGGTGCACTTGCCTGCTGTCCCGGGGTCCAACTGTCACAGTGCACTTCACTGCCCGCTTGTCTTTTCGCTTGTGGAGATCTTTGGGTGCAGAGGGAGGAGGCGTCCAGACCTCCATGTACGTGTCAACTGCTCGTTTCAAAAGGGCGTCGGTTGCCTTTTCCCCTTCAGCTGGGATGGTGCACAAAGGGGTGGTGGCAGTATCCGAGAAGACTGTTGGGAAAAGGTATCCTGTGCGGGAGTCAGGGTCGGGCATTAAAAGGATGGTCTTGACCAACAGCTCACGTAAGTTTGAGGTAGGTGAATACTGTCCGAGGACCGCACACAGATATTCCTTGTATACGAATGCCTTGGTGATATCATCTGGGGACTTGTAGGTGACCCAAGGCTGCAGATACTTGGTTAGAACGTCTGCGTCGGACCAGGTCCAATTTCCCATTTCCGGCCTTTCGCAGCTGAATGTTAGTGAAAGTAGCTTTGCGTGTAGTGCTTCCATGATAGCTTGATTGGAGCGTTTAAATTTCAAAGTAGTAGTGGTAGTACCAGTAGTAATTCATACCCTGCGCACCGTACAGCCCTAGAAGACTCACCGTAAACAGAACTTTGTACAACGTTGACAGCAGTGTGCGTGGCGTGGGTGGCGTGGGCAGGGCGGAGCTGCGGTTGGCTGTTGACTTTCAAATCAAACGCCCTCGAAGAGCCGTCGGGGCCGCTTGAGGGCGCCTTGTTACCAGGGTCTGACATCATCATCATTATCTGACGGGATTAGCGTCGTCTGCTTTAGCGCTATGATTATAATGCAATTAAATGCAAAGGTGCAAGTGAGCTGGACAAGAATGACGAAAATAATCCGTGGAGAAGGAGAACAAGAGGGAGGAAGGACAAACACAAATCTCCAAACACAGCTAGGTGACTGGTGCGCGACCAAAAAAATCCGCCTGGTCCGGGTATCGAGCCCGGGTATCGAGCCCGGGACCTCTCCATTACAGGTGGAGCGCTCTACCAACTGAGCTAACCAGGGGTTAGACGTGAGTAGTGCGAACGGGTTTTACCAGTTGCCACCAGTCTAACACCAACAAAGGTGAAGCTTGCAATTTAAGGTTATGATCATAATGCAATTAAATGCAAAGGTGCAAGCGAGCTGGACAAGAATGACGAAAGTAATCCCTGGAGAAGGGAACCAAGCGGGACAAAGGACAAACACAAATCAGTTTGCGCGGTTTGTGCTCGACATTCGAATCGGCATGGTACGTCTGCGTTCGCTTCGCCATGCATTTTCGTCCTATATCTTCAGAAATCTTACCGCCGTGTCTTCTTTTTTTCAACATAACACACCGTGGACGGTGATTTCTCGCCGACACGCCCGAATTCATGGGAAAATAAACCCCAAAAATACGGAATAAGAGGCGCCCGCCTTACAAGCGCTCACCGCACTCCACACAGTTTGAGTTGGATTTTTTCTACAATCATTTATAGCAACACGCAACGCCTCCTCTGATCAGTGGTGTTCAGACCCCGTAAGTGATGACGTCTCAACACGGTGACCGCACCAAACAAACCGTTGCTGGGGCCGTTATGGACCAATGCATAGAGAAAAAATTTGTAGTCAGCGTTTTGTCCTCTTAATATATAATCATGAAGACTTTTCCTATCGTCTCAGCACTATAGCGATGACAAATGTGGGGAGCAAGGCTGTCTTCCAAATCTTACCCAAATGGATCCGAGTTACTCCGGCGGGTCGTGTAACGTGACAACACAGATTGAAAAGCTGTGGACGCGGGTAAGTTTTGGAACGCCAAGATACAAAACCCTTATCCCGGAGTAGGATCGAGAAAATTTGGAAGGCGGCCCAAGTCGTCTGCTTTTGCGCAGGGGTTGCGGTGACGTCAGAGCGACGCCGAGTTTTGATTGAAAGGATAGTGGGTAGACCTCAATGCTAAATGCCTTGAGGTCTACCCACTAACATCATCGCAACCACTGTGCAAGAAGCAGACCAACAACAAGTTTTGCCGACACAATGGCCTCACAGGTTCAGTCACTAATGGCGTTTAGCTACTCTCCGAGCCTGGCGCAAGTAAGGGGCCTTAGGCGCAAGTGAAGCCACCGGAAGTTCGATACTTGTCCCGGAAGTCGGGCGTGCGATCGCATACTTTTCCCCACCATGTAAAAGGAGAAGAGGGGAGCTGCTTTTGTAAACATTTTGAGCGACAGGTTAATCTTCTATAATCTTCTGGGAGGAGAATAGCGACGCCTGTGCAAATCCGGCAGGCACAAAGGAGGGTCCTGATAAGAGGGGAGCTCCTTCTTCCCCTCTGCTCTGGAGGGCACAAGTTAAGAAGGTAGGAGAAGCTCCTCCCACAAGCGTGGTGCGCCGGTTTCAAATCCCTCCGCAATCGAAAGAAGGGTTTACTGGAAACGCTTCTTGTTCCGCTTCAATGGATAGATAATGGCCACAGAGTGGTGGCAACTTGTCTCCGACCCCCACGTTTTAAAGGGTAACTGCAAAGAAAAAAAAAGTGTATTTTTAAACAGCCTAATTAGGACAAGCATGTCACAAAACAATTTTTCCGCCAAAAACAAAATTTTTTACAGCAATATTTATTGCGCAGGACTGATTTCAGTTTGCGGCTATTTCACCCGTTTTGAATCGCGCGCCACAAAGTTGCTATTATACGTCACAGAGTAGCTGCTATACGTCACGGAGTGACGTATACCAGCCACTCCGCGGGCGTCGAAAGAGCGGGAATTTCAAATGCGGAGAGGTTGGGACTCCGACTAAATTACGTCCTGCGGTGTAAATATTGCTAGAAAAAAAATGTTTTCTCGCGGAAGATTTGTTTCGTGACATGCTTGTCCCAATTAGGCTGTTTAAAAAACACTTTTTTTATTTGCAGTTACCCTTTAAGAAAGCGACCTTTGTATTCATCGGAGAGGGAACCGAGCCCCTGAAAGCAGCCTTTGTATCAATCGGAGGGGGACGCTAATCCCCGAAAGTCGTCTTTGTTTGCATCGGAGGGGGCAGACTCTAATCTCCCTCTCGTGGCTTCCACAATGCTAAGTCAAAGTCGAAAGATCAAGCGAATATGTACAGAAAGGCAAGACTCCTCGCGCGTTGGCCGCGACGTCACGGAAACGATGGGACGCTATTGGATGCGGAGGTGGCGGAGGGATATATGATTCCCTTTGAGGGGCATTTGCCGCTACCTTCTTGACTTCTAACCTACTATAGTGCATTCTAGGGGTGTCGCGAACTTTTGTGAAACCGGATTTTTAGGTCGAACCGGTTCGACGACCCTTCGAACTTTTAACCAGATTCGACCGGTTCGACTTTGTGGACAGTGTGGCCAGAAATTGCTACAAGCATGTCTAGGTTTGGAGAATGTTTTCTTGTGTACGGGGTTATTTCAATTTTATGTACAGTTGCAATTAAAAGAAACTAATTCTAATCACCGAAGAAGTTAATAACTTAATTTTTTGTACTATATGAACTGAAATAACCAATCAGTGCTGTCCTTGATTCGTTCCTTAGCCATCACCATCCAATGCGAAGCCAACTGGCCAGCCTGTCGCGCATGCGCAGAGCAGTCGAACCTGAGCCGAACATTTGTCGAACTTTTCACAAGAAGTTCGAAAAAGTCGAACCTGGTCCAACTCGAACCTCGACCGGTTCTCGACACCCCTAGTGCATTCAGTCGATATTTTGGTCCATGCTTTTTTTTGTGTCTTTGATTGGGTTTTAACTTTTAATACTCCCGATCTTGATTAAATCCTGAGAATAAGGCATTTGAACGTGGGACATACGCACACTTGATAAACTAGAATCTCAGAATTTTCACATCGAATGGCTTCCCAGGAGACTTCTCGGGTCCGCATGCACTGTTACTCCGCACCAAGCAGGCTCTCTTGGGATGACAAGAAAAGAAATCCAGCGCCCTGAACGCTGTTAGAACCAGCACTCGGAAGAGTTGAAAAGCCTGTCAAGCGCTCGCCTCCGGGACAAGCCGCTTACTTCTGGTGGCTTTATACCTGTCTGCTCATGCGTCATCCAGGTCAGTGGTTCTTTCTGAGGAAGTACATGACCACGCTAGTACAGCGCTAGAATGAGATTGTTGGCGATTGACGAAACTTCTATACCCGTTTTCACCTCAAGAAAACAGTAAGTTTTGCGCATTATTCATACGCCGCGCGAAATAGTTATCGCCACAGTTGGTTGTCGGAGGCACAGGCGATGCTTTTGGCGTTTGAAAAGTGTACTCCTTGATAAGATAACGTGTATCCACTCCACAATGCTAATAAATATATCTTAAATCTCCACCTAAAGGTGAAAATTAGTAATCATCCGCGAGAAGCCGGACTTTTTTCCTATGGTTCTTGAGATGAAAGGAGGTATAGTGCCCCGTGCGCAGCTGTGATCGATGCCCGAGGTGCGCGAGCGCGCGAACGCCTTCCCGTGAAGCTCGCTTCTGCAATATTGGAGAAGGTGAAAGCACTGTGAAGCCGGATCACATATGACGACGACGACGTGAAGTGTAGCAAGGTCGAAGTGCAGGCCAGTACACGTTCCAAGGATTTCTGACAGCACAGTTGCTTCAGTGCACATCTGTGTGATCAAACGAGTTATCCCTAACATATATATATATATTAATGAACGAAGAGCGTATTGGTGCGCGTCAAGATTGAAGAATAAACAAGACGAAGATGACACATCCGCATCGTGAGGTTGTGTCGTCTTCGCCTTACTTGTTTATTCTTCCCATATATATTGCCGCAAATAAAAATGAAGCGACGAGCGTAAAAGAAAAAAGAAAGACGTTTACAATTTTCTGTAATGCCGAATTAGAGCGCAGCTCTTTGAGGAGGAGGAGGAGGGGAGGGGATACCTTTCCTCCCCTCTTCCCCTCCTCTCCAGCTCCCCTTCCATTTAGCGGGAAATGTTTGCTAAATTTTCCGCTAAATTTAGCAGGAAATTTAGCGAAAATGTTCCCGCTAACTTTAGTGAAGAAATTTTGCGAGAATTTTCCCGCTCAATTTCGCGGGGAAGTTTCCCATAATGCAACGTGCGGTTACGCCCGGTTGCGTTATTCCCATAATGCAACGCGCGCGGCTACGCCGACGCCGACGCCACTCAAGCCGGAAACGGGGCGCTTAAAGGGGTACTGAAACAAAAATTGAAATTTTCAAATTTCGTTCGGAAATGGGTCAAGCATGACGTGTAATAACCGTAATTCATAATCGCACGTTTGTATTTTGAACGATTGGCTATATTTTTCGTTCCAAACGGTGCACTCGAGCGAGCGCTCGAAGAGAAGCGAACGGAGGGCGCGATGCGTCATGGGATATCCGGCGCAAACAAAAACAGAAAGAAAAGATTCCCCGCATTCGTGACGTAGCAAGGCTGGCGGGATTATGAGCTTTGCCCTTGGTGGCGTTGCCAGCGTTGTGGTGGTGTCAATAGCGTCATCGCGTTACAACCGAGCCGTTCGAAGTTCCCGTGGGGTGACGAGCGTGTGGCTGGCCCAAGAAGCACGTAGCTTCCACAGCACTGTCAGCTTAGGGCTGAACGGGGTGGGGAAAGCAACTTTTGTCCGAGCTTTGAGCGACTGGCTAATCTTCTAGGGGGAGAATGGCTGCATCCGGCTGCAGAAATGAGGGTCCGAGAAAGAGGAGAGTCCACCCTTTCCGTCTTCCTGGACTGTTTGGTTCAATGCGCGATTTGTGAGTTGAGGAGGAAAGCTAAGAAGTAAAATGGTGAAATGCCAAAGAGCGGCGCTGCGCCAGAGGAATCTGCTACGTCACGACTACGTAGCAGATTCCACAACGTTGCTAGACTACCTCCCAAATAGGCTCCGCATGCATCCACCAGGTGCACATTGGAAGATCGTTTATTTAGCTTTAAAATTAGTTTTCTTGTGCCTTTCAACGGAAGACTGGTGTTTTTGAGGTTAGGGTGCAACATGCAACACATTCAAGCTAGAAAATGAGCGCTGAAATTTCGTTTCCCTACCCCTTTAAAGGGGTACTCCGGCGATTTCTTCATGGTCCCCGATTTGCTTGAAATTTTGCTAAACTCGCCAAACAACATTGCTAAAATAGAATCCCAAATATTAGGTCAAAATATTATTTTTTCGCAAAGTTATTGAATTTTCAATTTTGGTCCTCACCGTGTTTTTCAAACTGAAAGTCTCTACTGGCAACAACGAAAAAGTGACGTCAGTGGAAGGCATGGGTTCACTCTTTGGACTGTAGAATTTGTTCCCAACTGATTGGAAACAGTTTCATGGTGTCAAATGAATGCTTTGGAAGCTCGCTCCAGTACCCCTGCACATGCACGGAACAAATGATTGGAATATTCTATTTTTTAGACTGCTGGCTCGACTGGCAAGCCTGCCCGCCACTGACGTCACGGCACTGAAAAGTGCGGGAATATTTGAATGCTGGTTTTTGCATCATTTTCATTTGCCGATTTCACAATAACTATTATGAATTTCGCGATACTAAATAGCATACCGGAAAGGGTAAAGGCCGGGGAGTCACAAAATATAGTTAGTTGAGGTACCTCAAAAAATCGCCGGAGTACCCTTAAAGGGGTACGAAAAAAAAATTGAAATATTTATTTATTTATTTATTTATTTATACATACCCTCAATGCCTCGGGGGAGTTATAGAGGGGAGTGGGTCAGTACAAGTGGTTTTGGAGGGCTAGTCGGAATTGCTCGGAGTCGGGTATGGTAACTATGGCGTCCGGGAGGTCATTCCAGTCCACAACTGCTTCAGGGATGAGGGAATGCTGGTGTGCTTGACTTGATGACTTGGGACGGGCGATCTTGCATGAATGGTCCAGTCTTGATGATATGTAGGTGGGCGGGTTTAGAAGAGACATTTTCAAGAAAGGCGTGTAAAAGACTTTATGAAGAAGAGAAAGACGGGAAATTCGACGGCGGGAGGAAAGTAGAGAAAGGTTCAGACGAGACTTCATTGACGATACACTTGAGGTACGAGAATAGTCATTAAAAATAAAGCGAGCAGCACGGTTCTGAACGGATTCAATGGAGTCTGTTAAATTTTTCTGATGAGGATGCCAGATGGAGGACGCATATTCTAATTTAGGCCGAACGATATAGTGGTGTACAAAATACGTTTTAGGTTTTCAGGTGAGGATCTAAAGTTTCGGCGAATGTAGCCTAGAGAGCGGTTTGCTGAGGATATAATTGTTTTAATATGAGTATGCCATGATAGATTAGGTGTGAGATGCAAGCCTAAGTATTTGTATTGGTTAGTATAATCAATGGGGACACAGTTCAAAAGAAATACAGGATAGGTAATTGACAATGAACGAGAAAAGCACATGCATTGACATTTGTTAGGATTTAAGGACATGCGCCATGTGTTACACCATTCAGAAATTTTAGAAATGTCGTCCTGAAGCGTTACAATATCATCAGTAGAGATTATCTTACGGTAGATTACACAGTCATCGGCAAAAAGCCGCACAGTGGAAGAGATGTTGAGAGGAAGGTCATTAATATATATTAGGAAGAGTAATGGGCCGAGTACTGTCCCCTAGGGGACACCAGAAGAAACAGAGCACAGGGAGGATTTGGTGTGGTTAGCATAAACAAACTGACGACGTTGAAGAAGGAATGATTCGATCCATTTTAGTATATTAGGGTCAATCTTTAGCATAGAAAGTTTCAGCAGAAGGAGGTTATGTGGCACTTTGTCAAAAGCTTTGGCAAAATCCAGAAATACAGCACTAGTGGGGTAGCCGGAGTCAAGGTTTAGGTGAAGGTCATTAGTAAGAAATAGGAGCTGCGTTTCACAAGAGAAGTTGCGGCGGAAACCGTGCTGCGCGTTGCTAAAAAAGGAGTTGTTTTCGAGGAAATCAAACAGATGCGTGAAAATGATATGCTCCATGATCTTAGATGGGATGCAAGTAAGAGATATAGGCCTGTAGTTGAGGGGAGAGGACTTACTGCCGCTTTTGTGGACTGGAATGACCTTGCCGATTTTCCAGTCCTCAGGCACCACCCCCGACTCCAAAGACTGCTGAAATATTTTGGTCAGAAATAAACTACAAGACAGGCTAGTGTTACGTAATATTTTAGTGTTTATATTGTCAACGCCAGAGGACGACGAGACCTTTAATGAGTTAATAATTTGAGATACACCATTAAATTCTACAAAAACAGGGTCCATTGGAAAATAATCAGCAGGAACGTGACCAGGTAAACAGTCGGTAGAAATAGGTGTAAACACATTGCAAAAAACATCATTAAACATAGCTGCACACTGATCATCTGGCACAACATCACCCGAGTCACTAAACATCTTTGGTAAAGCGTGGTCTTTTGAGTTAACAATACTCCAGAAACGACGAGGGTTGTTAAGTAATATAGAAGGGAGCGTCTGCTGAGAGTACACGGTTTTGCACTCTCGTAGTTTCATTTTGTAGTTATGTTCACAATTTTTATATTTGGACCATGACTCAGGAGTGTCATCACGTTTAGCAGCACGGAAAAGCCTTTTCTTTTTATTACAGAGAGACCTAAGCTGTCGATTGAACCATGGTTTCGCCGAGGAAGGCCTGAGGTATTTGAATGGGATGTGAATATTAACAAGTTCATCTAACTTGTTTTTAAATAAGTTCCAATTCTCGTTAACATCTCGTGAATCAAAATTAATTAAGAAAAAGAGAAATAGTCACACAACGCTCGGTTTATTTCTTCGTAATTGCCTTTGTCGTATAGCAATATTTTCTTTCCTGAACGAACAATTTTTGTAGTTTCAACTTTTATGTAAGAATGAATTGATTTGTGGTCACTGATGCCGTCCAAGAATACCAAAGGCGTTGGAAATAATTCAGGGTGAGAAGTAAGAACAAGATCTAAAATGTTTGAACAGGAAGGAGAGACTCGCGTAGGAAGGGAAACTATCTGAGAAAGATTGAAATCTAAAACGACGTCAATAAATTGTTGACAAACACTGGAGTTTTTAGAGCAGACAGGAGTTGGGTCGTTCCAATTAATGCACGGAAAGTTAAAATCGCCAAATAAAAGTATGGGATAGGTTGGATATTCTGTTGAAAGTAATGACAATTCATCGTGAAGAAGGCTTGAGAACGAGTGTGACGCGTCAGGAGGACGGTAACAAACACCAACCAAGACAGACCTAAAACTGCATTGCAAGCAGACCCAAACTATTTCAAGTTGTGAATGATTAGGAATAACTCTGCTAGGTATCTTGTTATCTACGGCTATAAGAACGCCACCACCGCGCCGTTGCTGTCGATCGAGACGATAGATAATGAAGTTAGGGTGATCAGGCAGTATTTCACTATCAGTGACTTCAGGAGTTAACCACGTCTCGGTCAGTAAGATTATTTTGGCGCTGCAAGACGTGATAAGGGTACTTATATCATCACGTTTAGATAGAACGCTTCGAGCATTGGCATATAAAAAACTGATGCCCTCATACGAGCCTAATCTGCTGTTTCGAACACTCCCCGCCTCGCCCTATCGCTGAAGTTCATTTACTAACTTAGAATGTTGGTCATAGACATACGTCTTTGAACCGATCAGAAGTTTATCGAAGCGTAGTTTGAATGGGGAAGTTTGTCGTTTGGCATATACGAGCAACGCCTTCCTTGCGGTGCGAACAGTCAGTGAATAATCCTCATATAATATTCAAATTTCATTCAGAAATGAGTCAAGCATGACGGATAATAACCGTAAATGATAATCGCACGTTTGTATTTTGAACGATTGGCTCTATTTTTCGTTCCAAACGGTGCACTCGAGCAAGCGCTCGAAGAGAAGCGAACGGAGAGCGCGATGTGTCATGGGATATCCGGCGCAAACAAAAACAGAAAGAAAAGATTCCCCGCATTCGTGACGTGGCAAGGCTGGTGTGTTAATGATCTTTGACCTTGGTGGCGTTGTCAGAGTTGTGGTGGTGTCAATAGCGTCAGCGCGTTACAACCGAGCCGTTTGAAGTACCCTTGGGGTGACGAGCCTGTGGCTGGCCCAAGGAGCACGTAGCTTCCACAACACTGTCACCTTAGGGCTACCCCCCCCCCCCCCCCAGTGGCGTCACGAGGGTCAGCGGCACCCGGGGCGGTAGCCCGCCGCGACACCCCCCCCGGCCCTCGCGTGGCCCACCGCGACTCCCCTCCCCCCCCCCCCGCCCCCCGCTCTCGCGTGGCCCGCCGCGACTCTTCCCCCCCCCGCGCTCTCGTGGCCCGCCGCGACACCCCCCTGAGCCCTGCACCCGGGGCGGTCCGCCCCCCCCGCCCCCCCCCTGTGACGCCACTGACCCCCCCCGACCCCCCCCCCGGGAGCATCTCGCTAAGGCCGATAGTCGCATTACGGCCGATAGTGCATTAAGGCCGAGAGGGCGAAAGGGCCGGGGGTGGCTTTGAGGCCGAATAGGGCATAACGGCCGAGAACTGCATTAAGGCCGATAGTCTCTGAATAGGCTGGTGTGGCCGCCTTCTCAGGGGTCGCGTTGTGGTTGACGACTTTAGTTGCCACCAAATAAGATAGATGGCACCACATTGAGCATGGCGGATGAAATTAACATATTTTCAGTCTCGTCAATCGCCTAGGTCTCTTCTCAGATTACAATGATTGGCGCTCCAAATACTGTAAACTACTTAATTTTAGAGAGGACCTAATTTTCGCCAATAGCCTACAATTCGCGAAAAATAGGTGCAGCGAACAATTCCGTTAAAATGTAAACACATTAGAATCTATATTAAGATCTTACCGCGTCGCGAAAATTAGAACCCGCAAATTATTCTAAAACTTCAGCTTTGACCTAATCGCGAAAAAACAACGTCGTTTACAATATTCTGCGAAAAAGTAGACTTATGACATTTTTAAGGGTGTATCTGTCGGTGACTGCAAATACTGCGGTTTTGGGTTTGTTTTCATCCTTCACGGCCGGCACCAGTCGGTACGCTGGCCTTGTCTATCTGAATCTTTCATTTATTCATTTGCTTTTCTGCGCTTTATCATTTCTTATTCGTTTGACCAGTAGTTTCTTCATCTGTATATTTGGATTATGCAAACACACGCACACGTATTTCCAAATAAGTGCTATGAATTTAGGGCGCCTTTTTGGTATAACATTCCTATATTTTAATCATCGGCTTTTTAAGAACTCAGTGAAGCATATATTGTGTCCTTTCAATTTTCAGTAGTTTAACTAAATTAGTTATGTCTCTGATTCTACCGGACGGCTACGAAAACGCTGAGTGAGGTTGATTTTAAAATTTTATGTTCAATCTTGTTTACAGCGAAACGTTGAAGAAAACATATACTAGGAAATATGAAAAACACATGGGCCATCAGAATGTCAGATCCTGACAATTAACTCACCGTCTGAGTGCATTCTTGCCTTGAAGAAATGTCACGTGCTTCGTTCCGTCTCTCTAATTGGCTCACGACAGCATAGCCTTCGCCCTTTGCTAAAAAAATGTTGACACGGAATGTAGCAAAAAGAGAAAAGCTAGCCGAAACGCTCAAAGCGCTGCATGTTCTATTAATCGTAAAGGATGAAGCAATAAAGCCAAAAACGCAGTATTTGCCGTCAGCGAGAGAAACAATGTGCACTGACAAATAAAAGAAATATGTGGCGACATCTATCTTATTTGGTGGCAACTAAAGTCATCAACCACAACGCGACCCCCGAGAAGGCGGCCACACCAGCCCATTCAGAGACTATCGGCCTTAATGAAGTTCTCGGCCGTTATGCCCTATTCGGACTTAAAGCCACTCCCGGCCCTTCCGCTCCTCTCGGCCGTAATGCACTCTCGGCCGTAATGCGACTATCGGCCGAAATGACAGTGACCCGAACGGGGTGGGGAAGGCAACTTTTGTTCGAGTTTTGAGCGACGAGCTAATCTTCTAGGGGGAGAATGGCTGTTTCCGGTTGCACTAACGAGAGTCCTTCCTTTCCGTCTTCTTGGACCGTTTGGTACAATGCGCGATTTGTCAAGAAGGTAGAAGCTCCTCCCGCAAGCGTGATGCGCCCGTTTCAAATTCCTCCGCAGTCAAAAGAAGAGTTCACTGGAAACGCTCCTTGTTCCGCTTCAATGGATAGATAATGGCCACAGAGTGGTGCCAACTTGTCTTGGACCCCCACTTTTAAGAAAGCGACCTTTTGTATTCATCGAAGGGGGAACCGAACCCCTGAAAGCAGCCGTTGTACCCATCGGAGGGGGAAGCTAATCCCCGAAAGTCGTATTTGTTTCCATCGGAGGGGGAAAACTCTTAATCTCCCTCTCGTGGCTTCCACAATGCTAGGTCAAAGTAGAAGGATAAAGCAAATATGTACAGAAAGGCAAGACCCTCCTCGCGCGTTGGCCGCGACGTCACGGAAACGATATAGACCGTTCCATTACAGGGCCGCCTACGGAGCTACCTATATAGCCATTCGCACCATTAAAGAGGGGAGGGGCTAACTCCAGCCGTGACGTTGTACACGGCTATTTTGACGGGGCCGGATCAGTTCGCGGCTAAGTCCTGAAAACTTTGAACGCCACGGCTATGGCCGTGACGTTTGCCGGCCCCAGATTAAGAGTGTAGGCTGTATGAGGCGGGAAGCCAGGGCGGCTCGCATTGCATTTGCTGCGCGATTCAACACTAATTCGGCATGACACTTCATTGGCCACAAACGACAGCAAACACGGGGTAAATATCAGTTCAGAACGGGAGCCACTTCGCGCTGCCTTACCGCTAAAAGGCCAAACCACAAGCCAAAGCTGCTCGCCGAAGGCCTTGGGAACGCTCGGAACCGGTCGGATCCTCCAGTCCGTACGACCGCAGCGCCGCCGCGTACATCCGGGACCTTTCTATGCTAGCCGCTCGTTGGCACCTGATCCCACTACATCTTTCTAGTATGCGCCGCCTTTTCCACCGCTTGGTGGCGGGTATGTCGACGGGTCATTTCTTGTTTCCGTACTTTCTATACTGCATTTGTTTCTTTTATGGACTAAAATAGGGAACAAAAACTACTTTTATAAATAATTGAAACGGTTCGCGCCACTTATATTTTGTATTTCGACAAAAAAGAAGCTTTTAGCGGCTCTGACCAGTAGTAAGCTAAGGACCTAAGACGTCACATTTTGCGCGCTTTCGGTACCGTGGGTCGCCCTCGTCGGTGGAGGTGGTTTCAGCGTCGTCCGGTTAAAATATGACGCACTGATATTTAGTTACTCTCTCCGTGCCCGCTGGCTTGTCCGAACCCCGAGGGACCTGGAAACCGCAAAAAAGGTAGACGCTTAAATATGATTGCAGGGCCCCATGAGATACACGCGTGAAGTTGAAAAGCCTTTTTTTAAATAGCGTCCCTTTTTCGATAAACGGAATTTCTCTAAACTGAGGCCCTGCTTTCTCTAAACCGTGATTCAATAAAACGTGATTCAATAAACCAATAAAATGGCAGTCTATCAACCGTAGTAAACCCGATTCGTTCGCCGTGCGATTCCTTTGCAGTTATGTTCGATCCGCTCGTTGTTCTGTACTTCAAGATGAGTTGTATTGTACATTTCAGTGTTGGCAATTAGTAGTGAGTGCCCGTGGTGAATTCCCGTGATCGGCTCCGAAAGGAATACTCCCAAGATATTCGCGACTCCAGCAAAACGAACGGCACCTAGCGGGAGAACACTGAACTGGCCGGAACAGGTTACTTCGCGATTTCTGCTCGTCTCTTGGGGCTTCCGTGATTGCATGTTGTCGGTGGTTTGCGCGACAGAACAGTTTTACCGGTGACTGTGTCGTAACCGTAGTATCGCCTTGTGACCCAGGTTGCTGTGCACGCGACCTATGTAATCGCGTGAGCCAGACATTCTGCGTTTATCAACGTTCATCAGCACTGTGGAAGGAGAGTGGGCAGTCCTTTCCTCGTTTCCTCGAAGAAAGCCGAGCCTCTGGAAGCTCGCCTACGCCAACACATCGCCGCAGGTGCGAAACGTGGAAGATAAAACGCGGGGGAACCAATTTTGAGTCTAATGCTTACTTGCTGGTGCCCCAGCGTTGTGCGTTGAGCTGGCACATGGTACGGCATGACCTGGATTCGACCGTCATATTTGCTCGATAGTGGCGTCCCCTATAGGTCGCTGGAGTCGCGAATTGCGTGAAGAGCTGCCTCACATGTCCTGCATCTGAAAGCGGCATTGTGCGGCAGAGTGCACAAGTTTCCAAACTGATCAACGGGTCGGGATTAATGGCTGGCTGCAATTCCTGCAGAACAGTTACGGGAACCTCGGAAAGCGGACGCTACCCGATTCATGTGCTCCTTTCCTTTTGTAGAAAGTGACTACATTGAGTTCGCAGGTGTCAAAAATGGAATCCCATACCATTTAGTTCAGCGACGTATCGTCCACAACAATTGTTTTTTTCAGTGATAAGTGTAAAAAAAAAGAAAAGAAATGTAAACATCGCAAAACGTTTGACAAAAAAAAAAAAAAAAAAAAGGTATGCCAACACTAGGGATTGAACCCGTGCCCGCGGAGTGTGAAGCGGACGTCTTTCCACTGAGCTGCTGAAGGAACTATTTCGTTCGTAGTAATGCAGCCGGTCGACAGTTTGTCGGGAAGTTTGCTGCCGATTTCCCTCCAGTAGATGTACTCTCGGCTTGAAGTCGGGCAGAACCACGAATTGGCCAGATTCGCACCTAGTAAAGAAACCGTACGCGTGCGTATTCAACTCGAAGTACGCACTTCGTGCTTGACGTTTGAGCGAGCGATGTGTTCAGCCACGAGAAGGGACGACGGCTCGGCGATGTCTTCGTGCCATCGGCCTGCTGGTCGGGCGTGTCGTACGGGATGAATATCAATTCTTTTGATCGGTCCAAAATTTCTCTTTCGAAGGAAGACAGAATTCGCCGGTACCATGAACGACAGTTTTGAAGTAGAGGTCCCACGCCCGTCGTACGCTGCCATCCACTAGTCTCACGATACGCGAAACGACGCCATTTTGAAAATTATGCAGTGAACGCACAGAATGCTTCCGGTTGTCTGTTCAAGCTTTTTTTCTCAATCAACGTATTTGCAGCTTTTCGAAAACCACAAAAAATGGGTTACATTTTTTTTATTTTTAATGTTGACTGTGTGCATAGGCGTAGACTATGGGGGGGCAACGGGGCTCGTGCCCCCCTGGTGAGATCCAGGGGGGCAGAGCCCCCTCCGGGCCCGGGCCTTGATCTTTTTTTTTTTTTTTGCTTGTGGTTGTTGTTAGTTTGTCTTTGATAATTTGTATTTTGTCTTAAATGTATAATACTTCACCCATGTTTGTGCACCACACAATAGAACGCTAGGTTGTTTGTGGGCACTGGAAAATAAACTATTATTATTATTATTTCCGAGACGCTGTTTACGTGCCATGTAACGAGCTTCTATTAGTAGGATGTAAACAAAATAAAAGCCCACGTTGCCTTTATTGACAAAATACGGGGGAAATGGAATCCCAGCGTGCTTGCGTTAGCTTCAATCTCCAGTTCTGGCAAAAACATAACGCCCCCCCCCCCCCCCCCCGGGGAACTTCTCAGCCTGCCCCCCCCCCCCGGGAAAATGGAAAGTCTACGCCGCTGACTGTGTGCCTTCAGTGACCCACGACTTTGATTTAATTTGGTGGTCGCGTCTAAACCTTGAAAACGGCCCGTGACCACGGAAAAGAGAGTGAGCGCGACTCAAACCGGCCAGTTCTCGATCGGCGGTTTTCGGGCGGAAAGAAACCGAATTTCGAGCCGCAAATTCTGTTCTGGGTAGTTGAGCTGTCATATGTCACGTAGAACTAAAAACCTCGGCGAGCATAAATACCCTCTCAGTGTCCCTTTAATCCTAGGGCACTCGTGTCCTGGCATGCCGAACTTTGCAAAAAGGTTGAAAAATGAATTACCTCGGCTGAAAATGCTGGCTCTAAATAATTTTTGTAGGTTTTCACCAACTTCTCGGCCTGCTGTGCCAGAGACATCTCGCTCCCAACTTCTGTCAGCAATTTTAAAAACCCGAACTTCTCGCCAGTGGCGTCACAAGGGGGAGGGGGCGGGGGGCGGGGGGGGGGCGGACCGCCCCGGGTGCAGCGCTCAGGGGGTGTCGCGGCGGGCCACGCGAGCGGGGGGGGGGGGGGGGAGTCGCGGCGGGTCCACGCGAGAGCGGGGGGGGGGGGCGGGGAGTCACGGCGGGCCACGCGAGAGCGGGGGGGGGGGGGGTCGCGGCGGGCGCCCCGGGTGCCGCTGACCCTCGTGACGCCACTGCTTCTCGCAGAGTTCGGCGTAGGCAACCTTTCGCACCCGCAAAGCAGAGCCCAGACTGTCAAGTACGACATTGTAGGTCTCTATAAAAAAACTTTTCCTTACCTTGCAGCGCACAATCGCTTTTTTTGTCCGGGTACCTTCTCGAAACGATACGTTTGCCCTCATAACACTGGATGGTATTCAACATGCGTGCTGTCGCCTCAAAGGGATCAAACTGGGCAATGGCTTCAAGCACTCCCATATCATTTCCATTTCGTGGGGAACCAAAAACCTCCTCACTTCCCCTAAACGCTATGCTTCGTTCGGCTAAAAGCTTGACCACGACGACCACGGGCTTTAATACCTCTGTCCAGTAAACAGTCCGAGTGACGAGGTGCTTGACGAGCTCCTTGTCAACGGTATTGCCCGAATTAGAGCGGGATAGCCATGCCGCCAGGGGTTTCCCCAGGATTCTAATCAAGGGGGTGTCCCAATGGCTGGGGGGGGGGGGGGGGAGGAGGCGGAGGCGATGCAAGGCGAGGCTAGATAAAATATAAAACTGTTTCTTTTTTAGTCCACTAGCTAAATTACAGACGTCTATTAACCAAATGCTCATACCCGTAATGTATGTTTCCCTTTCTCTATAAATACACCTGAGAGGTGGTGTTTTCTACTTAATCTAAAACAAAGAATTTTTTTTTTTAGATTTAAGGGGGGGGTGTCCAGGAAAACTAGGGGGGTGTACACCCCCCCCCCCCTAGGGGGGTCTGGGGAAATCACTGCATGCCGCCACGGAGGTCCTGTGTTCAACACTGCTTTCATGTGCGCAAACCTTTTCCTCTTCTCTTTTCCAGTCACAAAAGTCATGCCTGGTGAAGGAACTCGGGTTGCTCGGGGTCGAAAATGGTTTGCCCATAAAACAATAAACGGAACCTTTTGACTTCGAGTACATTAACCAGTGCCTCTCGTACGCTTCCCCATTTACAGCCTTTCGCGCAAAAAGAGCAGGTGACATATGGCGTTTCTGGCAAAAAAAAGTCTTTGACCGAATTTGAAAATACATCGGTCCCTTCTTGATGCATTCACCCGAAACCGGCCAGTAATAACAGCCGGCCAGTTATATCTGGGTCACGGGCAGTCACGGAGCCTACCTCATGATGCTTGTGAGCTGCCAGGTTTCCGTCCAAACATGAAGGCAGGTGATCCTTTTTCGATCGAGGCCCAGGTCGCGGGTGGCAGGACGATAATCCAAACTCCCAGGGAACAGGTGAAAGGGCTCTTGGAGGGTCGTTTGAAGGCGCTCGTCAGCAGCAGGAATCTGACCGGGGAGGGTTGGTGCTCGTTGATCAGCAGCAGAGGAGATCGGATAGGGCAGAGCGGACGCGTGGAGCTCGGCGGATAGGGGCTGGGCCAGGTAGTATCGACGTCGCTTGCCGCGGAACAGGCCAGTGCTCAATCGACGTCTGTTGCTCACCAATAAGAATTGGTTAAGTGGGTATCTTTTGTTCAGGATCCGGAGGACCAGGAAGAGTTGAACTTGATATGCTTGCCGCTCATCAGGAAGTCGAGGGGAGGGTGGCGTAGACGAGTCTTTCGCAATCGGCGTCTGTTGCTGAGCAGTAGGAATTGGTGAGGTGGGTATCCCTTGTTCAGGATCCGGAGGACCAGGAAGAGTGGATGCTTGCCGCTCATCAGGAAATCGAGGGGAGGGTGGAGTAGACGAGTCTTTCGCAATCGGCGTCTGTTGCTCAGCAGTAGGAATTGGTGAGGTGGGTATCCCTTGTTCAGGATCCGGAGGACCAGGAAGAGTGGATGCTTGCCGCTCATCAGGAAATCGAGGGGAGGGTGGCGTAGACGAGTCTTTCGCAATCGGCGTCTGTTGCTCAGCAGTAGGAATTGGTGAGGTGGGTATCCCTTGTTCAGGATCCGGAGGACCAGGAAGAGTGGATGCTTGCCGCTCATCAGGAAGTCGAGGGGAGGGTGGCGTAGACGAGTCTTTCGCAATCGGCGTCTGTTGCTGAGCAGTAGGAATTGGTGAGGTGGGTATCCCTTGTTCAGGATCCGGAGGACCAGGAAGAGTGGATGCTTGCCGCTCATCAGGAAATCGAGGGGAGGGTGGAGTAGACGAGTCTTTCGCAATCGGCGTCTGTTGCTGAGCAGTAGGAATTGGTGAGGTGGGTATCCCTTGTTCAGGATCCGGAGGACCAGGAAGAGTGGATGCTTGCCGCTCATCAGGAAATCGAGGGGAGGGTGGCGTAGACGAGTCTTTCGCAATCGGCGTCTGTTGCTGAGCAGTAGGAATTGGTGAGGTGGGTATCCCTTGTTCAGGATCCGGAGGACCAGGAAGAGTGGATGCTTGCCGCTCATCAGGAAGTCGAGGGGAGGGTGGCGTAGACGAGTCTTTCGCAATCGGCGTCTGTTGCTGAGCAGTAGGAATTGGTGAGGTGGGTATCCCTTGTTCAGGATCCGGAGGACCAGGAAGAGTGGATGCTTGCCGCTCATCAGGAAATCGAGGGGAGGGTGGCGTAGACGAGTCTTTCGCAATCGGCGTCTGTTGCTGAGCAGTAGGAATTGGTGAGGTGGGTATCCCTTGTTCAGGATCCGGAGGACCAGGAAGAGTGGATGCTTGCCGCTCATCAGGAAATCGAGGGGAGGGTGGAGTAGACGAGTCTTTCGCAATCGGCGTCTGTTGCTGAGCAGTAGGAATTGGTGAGGTGGGTATCCCTTGTTCAGGATCCGGAGGACCAGGAAGAGTGGATGCTTGCCGCTCATCAGGAAATCGAGGGGAGGGTGGAGTAGACGAGTCTTTCGCAATCGGCGTCTGTTGCTGAGCAGTAGGAATTGGTGAGGTGGGTATCCCTTGTTCAGGATCCGGAGGACCAGGAAGAGTGGATGCTTGCCGCTCATCAGGAAGTCGAGGGGAGGGTGGCGTAGACGAGTCTTTCGCAATCGGCGTCTGTTGCTGAGCAGTAGGAATTGGTGAGGTGGGTATCCCTTGTTCAGGATCCGGAGGACCAGGAAGAGTGGATGCTTGCCGCTCATCAGGAAATCGAGGGGAGGGTGGAGTAGACGAGTCTTTCGCGGGAGCGGTGTCTGTACTAATGTATACTGGAAATTTCCACATGAGGACTCACGGTGGAGCAATCGTGCAACTCCGCGGAAGCTGCATTCATTATACATAGGGTTCCGCATTTTCGGTTTTTATTTTTTCAAAATTCGGCGTACTTTTTTCGGTGTTTATTTTAAAATTCGATTTTCGGTTTTTTTCGGTGTATATTTATTCCCAAAAAGTTTACCGTCTTTTTTTCGGTGAATATGAAAGAAACACCATCGGACACCGGATCAGATGATCCTTGTAACTGAGATATTTGTGATCACTCAAAGAATAACGGCACATATACATACGTCGTCTTCGCTACAACTTCCGTCAAAACACACCTTAAAATCGCGGAATTCGCGGGCATAATCTTCAGCAAGCTTCTTTTCCTTCCCATTCTGACGACGTGACTGTCTGAGGTGATGACCGTAAAAAAACCAGCAAAATAGCAACAACAAAAAAATCCAGTGTATTTATGTTTTTAACCAGAGGGAAGTTTGAGAGAGGGTGTTAAGAGAAGTATTAAGGGATTTCCTCAATGTCCTCTGAAGTGCATGACACCCGAACTTTTTTAGGACGAGGAACTTGACGAACTAAGCCCGATCCCAGAAAGGACACAGATGTCACGCGAAGGAACTCTTTTGTTGCCCGTTGAACCTTGGAAGAGGGCCAATCACGAAGACGTCACACAATGTCGAATCCTGCAAAGCCCTCTCTCCCCCATCCCTCCTCTCCCCACCCACGTCGACGCGACTCTAAAAAACGAACCTTTTTCGGTTAAAACCGAATTTTAGAAGACGGATCAGACGTACTTTTATCGGTTTAAAACGAAAACGCCGAACCTACAAACTGACCGTTTTCGGTTAAAACCGAATCTCCGAAAATGCATTCGGCGTACTTTTATCGGTTTTTATCGGTTTAAACCGAAAACTCCGAACCCTATTTATATATTTTGTCATTTTTGGTAGTTTCTTCTCGTGCTCTTGTCTCGCTAACTTTGCCTTTCGTTTAGACGCACCACTTTGGTGCTTCCGACCGGACATCTCGAAGTGGAATTTTAGAACCAGATAAATATCTTGAGAAATTTTTTAAGTCGTATAGAGACCTCACTCAACATGGAAGCTTTAGCCGGACGGTGTTCATAGGAGGCGCTTTTTTTTCTCTTTCCACATGAACGACGTCACAGGTGATGAAAAGAGTTGACCAACCAAACGTAGAATACATATAATCTATACCGCTGCGTTGCATGTGCACGGCCTTAACCCAGTAGAGCCAATCAGAGGCCAGGGTGTGGAGATTCATTATCATAACGAACATCATCATAACGAACACGACGTTCCGTGCGGCAATAAAATATCGAGAATTATTCCCATATGCCCATACAATTATTCCCATATAACCATTCTATATTCCCATAGATTGAGAATTTCACTCTTCCCCAGACGGCACGTCTGGGGAAGAGTAAAATTCTCAATCTTAATTGAAACTCCTATACGTAGACCGCGAATGAGAGCCACGAGTGCCTTCTCGTGAATAGGGACGTGGCTTTACAGTGGTAAAAGGAAGGGATGTTTGAGCACATCTGGTTCTAACCAGGAAAATTTTTAATCGGAGGATGCCACGGCAAAGGCAGCCTGCAAACCCGGTATTGCGCTGAAACGTTCACACTGGAAGCGGATCCCCAAACGCGAAGCGGATCCGCTCGTTCTCAGCCGCAAAGCGGCTAGGATCGAGCGGTTGGAGCGCGTTTTTGCGAACCGCTTCAGGACCGATTTCTCACAACCGCTTTCACGAACCGCAAAGCGGCAACCAATCACAACGCGACGCTGACGTGACGTCATTGACTTTCGGAACAAGATGGCACCTTTCGCTGGTGGCAACACCTCCTAGAAGACAAGGCCGTAGCGCTCTTCTCGTGACGTCGCGAAGGAAGGCCACCGGGGCGCGCGGCGAAGCGAAGGCAACGAGCGTGGATCGACCGTCGTAACGCGCTTTTAGTCACATACGCGTGTCTTATTAGCTAAAATGAAAGCTGCACATAGCAACGGGTCTCGAAAATATTTTATTACACGGGCAAAATATTACACCGCTAAATAATCGGGATGAAATGGTACGGGGTATGCGTACAAGAGAAAAACATTGAGCCACGCAATAATTGCTGTAGGAATGCATATTTCACACAGAAATACTTCGACAAAATGGCGAGACACGCAGTGATTGGACACAGCAAAACAAAGCACAGTTAAAAATCAGGTAGACGTAGTCAACGCGGACACGGCTAGACAAGTGTCACTTACGATCATGTAAGCGATGTTATCGCGTGCAGTCACTGAATTCTTGCATCATACCCCGGCCACACGGCAAAAGTAATGTAATTTCGATCGAATGACATTATGGGGTCGACAAATCAGCTTGCGACGCTCATATAATCACTCAAGACCTCGAGCTGATTAAGTCCCATATCATTTAATGAAAATATATTAACTTTTCCGTGTGGCAGGGGTACTAAACTTACTATTTACAGTCAACTAATTTACTTCTCCCTATGGGCTCGAGCTGCCTTGGAACAAAATATCTGATTTTGTATACAATAATACTATTACCTTAAATACAGTTAAGATTGTAGTATAAAAGCGGTAAAGGCAATAAAATAACATTAGTATAAATAAACACATAAGCACAAACAACGCACTTTGTATAATCACACAAACTTGTTATTCACCTTCCAATGAAAACTAGGATATTACCAAGCATATTTACAAATGTCGACGCAACCGCACACGGATAACGACGAACAAGATGCCATTCTGTCACGTAAAATAAAAACGAAAAAACAACCCGACTGCAGCACTTTACTCGCGTCCCACACATGACCAAGAAAGCCCGTAAATAAGTTGTTACTCACCTGTCGATTGTATCCATACGTCCCTCAATATCCGTGGCGAAAACATTTGAACACGAACTTTAGGTCTCTCTCTGTCGAAAGAGAGGTCTATCGATAATCGACCAGTGTCATCGTTGGCTGGTTGCCACATATGTCACTCAAACCGTTGCAGGACTTGTTCTGCGAATCCACGTAAATGCCGTAGTATCAAGCGAACACAAAAAAGACTACCCGAGACTGCGCTGACGATCAAGAAATCACAGGAAGGATCAAAGAACCACGCACGCACGCACGCACGCACGCACGCACGCACAGGCGCCCGCCGCCCGCCCGCCCGCCCGCACACACGCCCGCCCGCCCGCACGCACGCCCGCCCGCCCGCACGCACGCACGCCCGCACGCACGCACGCGCACGCACGCACGCACGCACGCACTCACGCACGCACGCACGCACTCACGCACGCACGCACGCACGCACGCACACAGAGCACGAGCGGCAGCAGTGCGGGAGGCTCAAAGCGCGGTCCAAACCAACGCTTCTTTTGCGGCTGTAGGCCGTGAGCGAAGGATGTGACGCATTTCGCGTCGTTTTTGCTGTTTCCGGCGCGCGCTCTGAGTCAGAACCGTGCGGTCTGGTTTGGACGATGCCAGCGTCGGGCGAACGCGCACGCGCGCGCAGGCACGAGCGCTTCCTGGCGGTGAAGCGCAGCTCGCGACGAGACTCGCCAGCCAGCACGGTGCGCAGAAACGCGGAGCCGGACACTGGCTTGCCCTCACCGATTGGCCGGGAGAGAGAGCGTCACGACTACGTCACAGCGCGTCTTCGTGCGCTTTCAGGAATTCGACCAACCTTTTTGTGCGCGCCCGGAAGAAGCAAAGAACCGGCGCGACGTCACGAAATACGTCATATCCGCAAGCCGCCCGACCTACACGCGCAAAAAGAAGCTTTGGTTTGGACCGCGCTTAACCAGCTTAACGTCGTCGGCCCATCTCCTTGCTCGCGTGCGCTCCCTGCAGCGATTGCTGGATTTTTCTCGGTTCCCAAGTCTCAAGGTTCCTTTTGAGACAGTCAGCAGCTCACACACAACGTAAATTTACCAGAATCGGAGCCCGTACGAGGGAAGAAAACGTCGCAGCGGACCGGTTCACTCGAAAAGTGTGGGGATCTGCGGGATTGCACGTAGTCCCGCGGTTACGGGGATAATCATAAATAAAAAAATTAGTGCTTTCAACCTTGATAGTGCGTTGTATATTATGTTTATATTATATATATAATAAATTGTACAATACTGCGCTTTTAAAACATATATTAATGTCAGATAAACGCTCCCGAACACCCCGCGCCGCTCGACCAGAAACGTTTTTTCACGTCGATGCGATCGATGCCAAAAACTTTTTCTCACGTAGTTGCGCTATGGACTTGCTTCCTCCGCCATTGTGACGTAACCACTCGGAGCGCTCTGGCCTCTGGTGGGGCGTCCAAGGCGCTGTAGTCCTAGCGTTACAGCAGACAAATCAATGGAGAAACGTGATGTTCAGGTCCGTCGCTTGAATCCGCCGCGAAAGAATTGACTCGTAATCGAACATCGAACATTCCGAAGTAAAATCTTTAGTACCAAAATAGCAAAATTTTGGCTTTGGATCGTGGATTAAAGTGGATTCTGGCTTGTAAAACAAGGTTGCCAAACGCAAGTCTCAAAAGATCACGCGTGATCGCCGAGAAACCGCCATCCGCCTCTCGGTGTGTCTGAACGGGGTCGCTGGCGAACGGCATCCGCAACCGCTTCGCGAACGCGGATCCGCTTCCAGTGTGAATGCGCCAGCTGAGTGCTCCGAGCGGCGTCACCCCAAACGTTTCTTCCTTGTTTTTTTAATCAAGGTAAAGATGTGAGGTCTCAAAAGCCCTCTGCAATGACACGCGCATCTGGTTCTGTTCCTCGAACAGCGGCTCAAGTTTTCCGTGTTCAACTTCCCCAACCAGAAGCAAAAAAAAAAAAAAAGAAAGAAAACTACGAAATTATTTGTCAGTGTTTTGCGCGGCTAACGTCTGTGCAAGCTGATGCGACAACTGAATTACACACATACCGATGCAGTGTTTCTGTACTTGTTCGTCTATCGGTGGAGCCGCCGGAGCCTTTTTCCGCTCCCGTCGAGACGAGGGGTTCCCTTACAAAAATCTGTAGTTAAATTCTTTTGAATTTCTGTTGAAAATTTTCTAGAATCGTATTGAATTTCTTTTTAAAATGTTTTGATGTTTTATAGACTTTATTTTGACAACCTATTTAACTCCTAGTTAAAATTGGCCACTTAAATTTTTAGAATTCCTTCTTACATACATTTTATAGAATTCCTTCTTACTTAAATTTTGTTGAATTCCTTTTGACGGAACCGCAGATTGACGTTAAAAAAAGACACTCAGTTTTTTTTAATACATATTTTGAGTTCTGTTAGGAAATAGTGTCCCTTTGGTACATACACATCCCACAAATTAGCTTTGGAAACAAACACAAACATCATGAAACACTCAACACCAGAAACACAGTCCCATCACTGCTCCAGAGCCTTATATAGCCTACATATTGAAGGTAATCATTTGGCCGGTGACCACCTCAGCCCTTACTAAGGTTCCAAGTGTCCTATCTCCTTCTCGAAAGTCTGTCAAAGGGAAGACAGTGTTTCGAAGTTCGTGGACTCTATCTCTTACTAAAAAGCATTGGTACAACTAATAATAATTCCGCGTAGTCGCTAAAACAACATCCACAAAAACGGCTCCTAGAACAAATGTTATCGCTTCTCTGCATAGCACCACTCAGGAGGAAGCCAGTCAAGGCGGTTGCTCCACTTTAAAATAGTTATTTTGCTTTACTTTACTAGTTGACTAGTTTGATTGGGTCAATAAAGTCACGATAGTCACCTACAAAGTGAGAATGGCAGGGCGTGTTTTTCGAACGCCTGGCCTCCAGCACGCGCCCCATGCCTTCCGTCATGCTTTGACTGCGCGCTCGAGCTCGAGGGGCGCGAGACGTCGAAGCGTTGTCAAGGATAGAAGGCTCGCGCTGGAGGCAGGAGAACTGAAGCTCCTCCCTACGGTTCTCAACTTGTCAGAGACTATTGCGAAACTTAGTGACTTTTGACATTTAGTCAATATGTACCATGTTCAATAAAAAGTCAACAGAAAGTCTGTAGCGTTTCTATTGACACTGGCTACAGAAAGTCAACTGAATATTTTCAACAGGAAGTAAACAGAACGTCTGCAGTATTTCTTATGACACTTTCAACAGGCAGTCAGCAGAAAAAGATCAACGTAGAGTTAACAGAAAGTCAACAGCTTTTCTTTTGACTCAGGCAGAAGAAAATAATCAAAAAAGTTTTAACACAAAATCAACAAACTTTCTGTTGACCATGTTAACAGGAAGTTAAAGTCAAAAGAAAGTAATCAGAGTGAACAAGAAGTCAACACATATTCAATAAAAAGTCAAAAAAGATTTTTATAGGGGTTTATGGAACCATATGTCCATCGTCGCCATGCCGGACCCCGCACAGGACCGCAGACCATATAAAATAATAAAAAATTGTTTTTTTTTCTTTTTTTATATAAATTAATATAAAGAAATGATGTCAATAAGCTTTCTTTTTTTTTAGAAAATAACCTAGAAAAAAAAACGTCGTTACAACTTCTTTTTAATTTTTTATAAATAAGTCTACAAAACAAAATCTTGTTTTTCCTTTTGAATTTCTTTAGAAAATAACCTACAGAAAAACATCATTACAACTTCTTTTTAATTTTTTTATAAATAAGTCTACAGAAAAAAATCTGTATTTTTTTCTTTTGAAAGTTTTTTGACAATAATCAAAACAAAGTGCGTTTAAAAAGGAATTCAATAGGATCCCGGAAAGTCAATAAGAAGTCTAAAAAAATTAAAAAGAATGTTGAGACCTGTTTTTGTAAGGGTTATCAGGGACTTTTTCCAACAACCACAAAAGGCTCCGCGAGAATCCACCAGCAAACGCGGACTTCATTGTGGGACGGGGTAGAGTGCCTCTAGGACGGGGACCCCCTGAGAGGCGGAGGCCTCGCTTCTACTAGGTCAGTCGAAGTAAACGCGCTACAGGAAGTGACATTAGGCGGGGGCCCCGACTTCTCCCGCTGCTTGAAGTTCTATCATCTGGAGTTACATTGAATTGAAGGGGGCAGGACGCTGACAGGCTTCCCGACTTTTCCTCTGCCCCTCCGCAATTGTTATCTGGGAACAATACAAAACATAAATAATAATACGCCAAGGCAAGGGGACTTCCTTCCTCTGCTCTTAGGAGTGAGGCCCCGCTGGCAGCAACACCTGAGCTTGACCTGTATCAGTGGCCGTAACTGCGGTGGGCCTATCCAGCATTGACGACGACAGTTACGTACCGTGTACGGCGATCCATCCTCAGTGTAGCCTCCGGATTCGCATGCCATTCTGTGCTCTTCTTTTCCAGCCACGATCATTTCAGAAAGCAAAATATCTTCCCAATTTAGCCCTACGCTCTCTTCATATTTGCTGAATGTTGTCGGCGACATGCAAGGAATGTTCAGGAGAGAGAATATTTCTTCTATCGAGATAAACCCATTTCCGGTGCGGTGCCTAACGTGCCCATTGCAGCTGCCTCGTTGATGTTGGTTTGCTTCGAGCGGTCAGTTGAAATGGTCCGTTCTTCATTGCGGGTCCATATCACATGAGCGAATGGCATCTTAGCGAACAGTGACCTTTGAGCGAATCGAAGTTTTAGCGAATAACGGAGGCGCGTGCTAACCCCCCGCCTTATGCCGCTTCGCGGCGACAGCCTGCGGCGGTTCATTACAAAAATGCGAACCCACTTGGCCCACCCGTAAACGGCGCTTCGCGGCGGCCGACTATTCGCTAAAGTGTCATTCGGTGAGACGTGGGCGTTCGCTGAAACGTCGCTCGATCAAGTGAGTGCCTCCCCTTCATTGCAGTGGTTGCACACAAACGTAAACCAAGAGCGTAAGCCCTGCCTTAGCTCACGTACAAATCGAAATGCGCCACACGTATCCTTAGGGCAATCATGGCGTTCAAGTTTACGGATTTCAGTAAGGAAATGCCCAACCGAAACTATTCTTCTGCCTTCGATTTGAAGTTCGCCCAGTAGAGGAAGGCAAACCTGAACTGTGTATGGTAGCTCATAATATCAGATACAGGTGGAACTTCTATCGCTTGGAATGGTGGCGATGATGCTGGGCAGATTGATAAGACTCGACGTTGACGAGCTTGCTGACGGCGTTGGCCCTGGTTCAGAAAGGTCGTCCGATTTGACACGGGACTGTGAAATGGAAACGAATTAGCAAAATAAGTTAATATTTATTTTAGCATCCTCACATCGAGGAAATAACAAAATTGTGTATTCTCTCATTATTCGGGCTCGCACGCTATCTCACGTCCTGTTCATCTGTAAAAGAAAAAAAAAAAGCTATATTAAATGTTTACAATAAAGTTGTTGCTGTTTTTTTTTTTTTTGTCTCATCGACAGCTACATGATCTTACCTTTTTTAGGTAGACGAGCTTGGAAAACAAACCAAAAGCAAATTAGGCACTACACGACAGCCGTGGGGTCGGGCTGCCGATGTAGTGCGGCATGGTTAGCGCTGTAGGTGAAATATTTTGCCGGTACGCTGGGAAACCTAATCACACAGTAGTGTTACAAGACCATAGGCCGGTACGATGCTCATCGAGATCGAAAGGGGCACGTGCAGAGATCGAGCTGGAGATCCATGGGTTCCTCAGTGCGACTATTCTTCTTACCGTCTTTGAGGTATGGTGCGCCCGAAGTACTCGGGCAGCGGCATTCTTTGCCAGTATTTATTTATTTATTTATTTATTCAAAATACCTCTAAAGGCCCTCTCTATGAGAGTATTACGTAGGGGGGGGGGCGCGGCAAGCAAACATAGAGTACACAGAAAAAACACAAAGTATACAACGACAATATAAGAACAAGGAATAAAAAAATAATCCCAAGTATTAGTATAACTGCGCACGAGGTCTTGGAAGTTAGACATGTCGAGTTAAGTTGCATTGTGAGCCGGTATAGGTTGTTCCGGTCGATTATTGTCCGTAGTATGAATGGTCGTGCATAACTAGATGAGTGGCATGTGGTGCGCGTTACCTTGAATAAATGATCAGGACGTGCAAAAATAATGGGGGGTGTTTAAAAAAATCGTCGTGAAACGATGCATGGTGGTAGAGCTTGTGAAATAATGACAAAAAATATTATTTAAAAATCTGAACACGTACAATTTCAACAATCTAAAATGAACTATCTGAAATATAGTGACGATTGTGGGATCTGATCACTCGTTGGCTGGCGGTTAATAAAAATATTTTTGTCCAAGTGTTGAAAAACCTCTCAATGGTCGGAAACCATTGCATTCCCGGATGGCCGTTCTGGTAAACAACTGCTGGAATGAGCAGCTTGTAACAAACTCTACACTAGAGCTAGGGTGACCAGCCGTCCCGGCGACTCGCGGGACTGTCCCGCATTGAGGGCTCGTGTCCCGCGTCCCGCAAGAAATATCAAAATCTTCAAAATGTCCCGCATTTCACACTGTCGTAAAATTCAGCTACGCAGCTCGTGGCGCTGCCGAACAACGGGGCACGGGGAAGCGCGATGCTACAGCATTTTCTATCCAAGCATTGCAGGAAGCGACCGTCGTTCTTGCAGGAGAACTGACGCGCACGCGCCGTTGTGCCTCTCTTCCCTTGGTGGCAAAATATTGCTAGAAGAAATTGCTCGCCAAAAGTTGAAAAATAAATTACTGTAAATATTTTCAAATCGTGCTGTGTCAATGCAAAAAAAATTGCTGTAAAAAGATTTTTTTTTTTTGTGAAGATTACACAAGGCAAAAAGACTGCTACTCACAACGCTCAAGAACAAGAATATAAGGTTCGAAATTTGTGTAGGAGATTGTTGGTAGAAATAAGAATCGTCAGGAAACAAGAAGCCGTAAAAGATTTCCTGCTTCTTCTATCCTTTTCATGCACTAAATTCTGCTGCAGTAAACTTTTGTTTTCAACTTACACATTTATTAACATATGTGGCATTAAAACTTAAAATATATCACTGGGAGTGAAAATTATTTGAGCTTAATTGCCGCAATACAATTTGCAGCTGTATAATATGCTTTCGGACAAGACAGGATATTAAACGTGTTAGCAGAGCCACATTTCGTGGCGTGTGTTAATGAACTTCCTCAAATAGTTATTTTTCCATGATGTTTTTAACCTGAAACTGGGGCAGAAGGAGGAAAAAAATGTTTACTCCTTCTGCCCGTCTCGGGTTAAAAAGCATCATAGTAAACTTCCACCAGCTCGATTGCGCACAATGCTCTTTTTTACAGTTGACGCAGTGGAAATATATTACCGTTCTTCTATTACAACAACCCCCCCCCCCTTCCAGGAGGGTGGTCACCCTAACTAGAGCACTGCACAGGCCGGGATTAACAGGCCCGGCCGACACGACCTGGTGGGTACACGGCCCGAGCCCGGTCCGAGCCCGCCCAGCCCTGCCCGGGCTGAACAGGTTCTTATAAAAGGTGAGCCCGACAGGTTTTTCAAATTGAGCGGGAGCCCGGCCCGTACCGGTAGTTTCGTAGACGTGATCTCGATCAAGTTTTCCTCCCCAACCTGACAGGGGCCATATAACAGAGGGCCGAGCCGTGTTTTTAGTATTTTAAAAGGTTGGCACGCTAGACTCGGATTGGTTGGCTTGGCTGGCCCCGGCTGGCGGGTCGGTTTGGCCCGAAAGAATTTTGTAACAATGCCGGGAGCCCGGCCCGGGCCTGGTAGAAACATGCGCTTGCGACCCGGGCCCGGCCCGCGGGTCGGTCAGGGCTCGGAGCTTTCGGGCTGGCCAGGGCCCGTGCGGTGCTCCTCTACATTCTCCCACCATAAGCTCAAATTATTACGTTGCGCTTCGTCAGAAGAAGGCGCACATACTTTCCAACATTGCAGCACTTCGTTGGTTTTCTAATATTACACATAAACCAAAGACCTCTTACCTCCTGCAGCACGCGTGAATAGACCCCTGTAGCGAAAATCCCCGATAAGCCGCAGGATGACAGAGGGTCTTCGCTCCCAAAAGCCTCGCCGCGCGCCGCGCGAGCTGAATAATGGAGAGTCCTCGGTACGCCCCTCCTCCCGCTACCACGTGACCACGTGGCATACGCGAGCAGGCTCAGGTTACCACGGCAGCAACTTTTGAGCAGCCGAGTCGGGCGAGTGACGAGCTGGCTGCCCCTTCTCATCTCTCTCCTTTGTACCGGCTCTGTCGTCTGCTGCACCAACGCTTTGTCGAACCTGCATGGTCGAAACCTGCCTACAGTTGCGGTGCAAAATAACACTTCAATACGTGAAGTGTTATGAAGTGACACTTCAATACGTGAAGGAAAGTTACGACGAATAACGTATTCAAATAAGTTCACCTGTCGCGATGCCTTTACGCTGCCACAGATACGGTACGCCGCCAACGACGTACGACTCGGCGGATGTGCGGGTTGGCGGATGGCTGCAACTCTGCTGGCGGTAGCTGCCGGGACGCGCCCACAGTCGCGGGGCGCAACGAGAAAGCGCGTGATCTGCACCGAGGGTTCCCAAAATTCCCTGCCGTCATGGCGCTGTACGCTTTGCAACAGGTTTATTGAGACTGCTTTCGCTGCTGAAGCGGCAAGCTTCTGGCAGTGCCTCTTTTGCTTCCTTGCTCTCATCGTTGTTGTTGGGAAGATAGAACTAAGAGGTGACCATCAGCGATTTACGTTGCCGTTGCCGCGGTTCAATAGTCATCTGGGGCTAACACCTACATCGGCTAGCTGATCAGCGAGTCTGTCGCCCGTGGCGATTGGTCAAGTGCCGCGCGTAACATGTCACAAACGCTATCAAGATTGTGACACGTTCGCCTCGGAAAGAGGGGGCCGACTGAACGTCGCCATCTGTGATTCTCGTGAATTTTTTATGGCCTCATTGTGGAGCCAAATAATACATCTATAGCTTGTCTGCCCCAGCGATGTACAACACGGCTACAGGCTACGGCCCGCCGGGTCCAACAACGAGCCCGTTAGAAACCACGCGATGTATTGGTCAGACCTGCATATTCACGAAACGATATACCACGTGTTTTTTTTAATTGGCTCTTGATGGTATTCCACAGGCCGCAGCTTATGGTTTAGCCCATCGCAGGATGCGATGAAGTACGCGTGTTCGATGGTTATTAGAAGTGCTATAGAGAGTAAGCCCATGTCCGACACTTATGAGTTCTCTCCTGCCTCATTTGGGTCGTCTGTGTCGTCAAAGTAAGGAGGGGGGGGGGGGGGGCAGCGCCACCTTTTAGATGTTGTCGGTGGATTTTTAACCTGTCCGCCCTCACTCCTAAGAAGTGAAAATCGAGACCACACACCATATGTTCCGTCAGTAGCTTCCACAAATTTGACTTCGTGTCCTTGAACTTTGCTGGGCTCAAAGCTAGCGTAAAACGGAGAACTGCGTTACATCGCGCGCCTCTGCAGCAGTTGCGCGAAATGTGTAAACAAATTTTTCTAACTTCGCCATTCATTTTTACCTGCTATTTGTGTATATGAGAACATCTAGATGGGCCACAACAATACAAACAATAACAACAGCTCCACTGCTTAATCTCTGCTCAGTATTTAACTGTAAAACACAAATTAAGACAATGTCGCAAATTCAGAGCTATACCCACCTGGTTATAACGTTGTTAGAAAAGACGGCGCTTCCAGGGGAGGGGGCGTTGCTATTTTTCATAAAACGCCTTCGCAGTGTACGCCCGTCTCTACATCAATTAACCATGACGTTTTGCTGAGTAAACTGACGCACGAAAACATGTCATTCATTGCATGTGCTGTTTATAGACCACGAAATACACCTATGAATTTAATTTGTGATCTCCATAACTACCTAATTCAATACATCAAACACTCCAATAATTTCATTCTACTGGGAGACTTTAATCTACCCTGTATTGATTGGGATACACTTACTATGTCTAACCAGGATCGTGCGAATGGAGAAGCCCTGGCTGACCTAGCCTTTTCCCATAATGTATAGTATAGCATATAGTAAGCCGACCTACTAGGGGTGAATCACTTCTGGATCTGGTTTGCTGAAATGACCAGCTGCTTAGTAAAAGATAGTTTCAATGAGTGCGAAGGTATTTCTGACCATAATATGGTGCTCGTGTCAGCGGCACGTGGGAAGGGGGGGCATGCCCCCCCCCTCTTCCTCCGAAATCTTTCATTTTGCTGGGGCCTCCTCTTCCCCTCCCCCTCATACAGCATTTTGTCATAGGCGCCCCCTCCCCCCCCCCTCCGTCGAAACAGACTCCTGGCTACGTGCCTGGCTCGTGTCAATTTTTCTGTACGAAAGATTGAGAACATCACCCGTTCTGTTAACAGTACCAGATTTTAATAATGCTGACGACATTGCTATTCTTCACTTTTTGGAGTTGTCTTTTGATACGTTCGAACAACTGTCTATGTGGTTCTAACATCGAAGCGTTGTGGTACTGCTTTAAGAATATTGTAAACAAATGTATATTGAAATATGTGCCTCATCGAAAATAGAAAAATACTACTGTTAATAATCCTTGGATTAACAGAGATATTCTGCATTTGAAAGGTAGAATTGCCCGAGTGAGAAAGAATTCAAACACAGTTGGACAGAATCATGTCGTCAGTTTCTATCGGAACTAAACGCACAGCTCAAAATATTAGAACCAAAGAAAAAATATTTTAATAGTTCGCTCCGTTCTTTTTTATAAAAAGTGCGCCACATAAATTCGGGCGTCATATTTCACCCAAGCATAAATCAACTACACAAAATAGTATAACCACATGTGGGTTCTATTACTCTTTCAAATCGGTCTTCGCTGATGATGACGGCGTAGTCCCAACCCTGCAGGTTACCGACGTGGATAGAATTAGCGACATTTCCATACGTCAGGAGAGAATTTTTAACTTACTCTTAAATAAATTAGACAATAATAAAATTGCTGGGTCAGATATGATACCGAATACTTTTTTGAAACGATACGCAGAACGGTTGTCAAAATATTGATATGTTCTCTTCAGTATTTCTCTTGAGCACGCAGTTTTACCAGATGATTGGAGAATAGAAAAAATAGTTTCGATACATAAGGACGGTGATTGGAATACAGCGTCAAATTTCAGGCTTATTTCTTTAACTAGTACAACATGTAAATTGTTAGAGCAGATCATCTTTGCGCATATTTTATGTTACCTAGACAAACACAATCTCATTTGTAGAAATCAGCACGGTTTTAGAAAGTCGCTGTCGAGTCTCGACCACAACCCAGCTCATTGAATTTACACATGACTTAGTTGAAACAATTAATGAAAGGGGGCAGAGTGACGTAATGTACTTAAACTTTTCTAAGGCGTTTGACAGGGTATCCAATCCAAAACTGCTGGCAAAGCTTTACAACATTTTCAAAAACTCACAAATTTTGTATTGGATAACTGTTTAGAGCAGACAGAAGCCAATACGTTCACTATAATAAAATTGACTCTAATAAACTACTCGTTACTTTGGAAGTACCTCAGGGCTCCGTGCTTGGGCTACTTTTGTTTTTCGTTTTCATTAACGACATGCCATTTAAAATGAATGTCCCACTTAGAATGTTCTAAATTATGAAGCTAAATCATGATAAGGCAGCCGTCATGACAGTCTCGTGTAAAAAAGAGCCGATCCAATTTAATTACCTACTTGAAGGGCAACCTCTCAGACACGTTTAGGAATACAAACATTTAGGACTTGTTTTTAACAGTAAACTCAACTGGAACCAGCACTTGGAAGCGACTGTTAATAAAGCGAGGGGCACTTTGTTCGCGTTGAGAAGGAAATTAAAATTTACTCATTCAGATACTCTTATTGCCTAGAAAAGTTTTGTTAGACATGTGTTAGAATACGCCAGCTCAGTGTGGCAACCTTACACGCAAAATGATATTCTCAGGCTTGAAAGTATTCAGAAACTAGCTGCTCGGTTTATTTTTAATCATTTTCGTACAGGAACCTCATCTACAGAGCTGCTTCTCAGGGCGCAGATTCAGCCGTTGCAAACAAGAGCAAAAATTGATAGATTAAAAGTTCGGTATAATATTCTCAACGGCACTATTCAAATCGAAAGCTCTATAGCTACTTAGAACAATTATCGAAAGGGTATCCGACGAACCATACTACAGCGTTGAAACAATACAGGTTTAAGATTGACCGTTTTAAATATTCTTTCTTTCCTCGGACAATTGAAGATTGGAATGAGCTACCAAACGATGTTGTCGTCTTAACACCTGTTGAAAATGTCATTACTGCTGTGGAAATTTTACTTGCTTGAGTTTCTCCTTTCTATGTTTCTATCTATGACTGTACTTTATGTCGTACGGTGTACCCACTCCTACTAAGGCTCCTTGAGCGGAGCCAGTAGTATTTCCAAATAAATAAATAATGATTTGTAATCACACATTACATTTTTTTTATCTTTGACGACCCGCGTAAAGGTGATCAAATAATGCCAAATAAATTACGTCTCAAGTTATTTTGTGATCGTTTATTTTTTATTTGTTCTGTGTGAAGCGTGTGACAGCTCCTCCGGCCCTTTAATGCAAATACCAAACTGAAATTTGCAGAAACAAAGAATATAACACTGAACGTACCCTTTCTCTCGCTAGAAAGAAGGACTGACGAGAGCTATTCTGGAGTTTATTTGGACCAAAAAATGGTACTACAAAACCGCCATGTCAATAGGTGTTCCCCATCCTCAATGTTTTGTAAACATAAACAGCTAAGAGGCCTAAAACCGGCTCCAGAGAAAACAATAAAAAAATTAATCATTTTCTGCAAATTATTGTCGTAAATTAAATTGAAAAAAAAATTGGAAATCTGTAATTTGCAAGTTTAAACAACTGGCGGTATAACGATAAAACGTAATAATAGGCATACACCACAACCGCAATAACAGAAAAAAAAAAACAGATGTATTGTAAAATGATAGGGCAGTGGGGCGTTTCGCACTTCTTGACGAATTCCTGACGCTTTTGTTGCAGTTTTCTTTCTATCTCAATCGGACGGATGCTTCCTCTGCATGAGGACCGGCGTAGTCTGTCGACGCTCGACAAAGTAACGCTATAGAAAATTAAAAAGCGCAAAAAAAAAAAAACACGGACGAAGAAGAGACACATACAACACGGACTGGCGCGTGTTGTATGTGCTCTCTTCGTCCGTGTTTTTTGCGCTTTTTATTCCTCTATATCAGTGGTCTCAAACTCATTTGAGTGTGCACGGGGCCAGATAGCCCACACCGAAAACGTCGAGGGCGAACGTAAAAGGGTGTTGGTGGGAAGTCTGTGTGTGTGTGTGGGGGGGGGGGGGGGGGATTTCAAAGAGAAGAGACGTTGTGCTTTATGCTTTTTGTAAACTCACAGTTTTGCCACTGACATCTTTAGATTTGATTTGTTTATATGACTCTTTTGGGCCCTGACCTGATGGGATAATAAGAATTAAAATGACACCGCCTTGCCAACCTCCTGGCATAATGAAACAAGGAGCAATACAGCGTCGTTCCCTTTGCTCAATTTACTCAGGAATTAACCAAGCTCAACATTTATTAGAAACAAAACAATCAGTTAATTTGACAGTTCTTGCTTTCCGGACGATTTTTATTATAACACTCTGAACGAATACTTCTCTTACAATGCTGATACTTTTTTAACGCTAGAATCCCGAGCTCGTAACTTTATCTTTCGCAGTTTCTCCTGCTGATCGAGAGTTCGCGCAGCCGAGATGGATCCTTCAACGAATAGCTCGCGCTTGCAGTCTAGTAGAATTGCTGTACCTTACAAAAACCTGAGAAGCAAAAAATAAAGCGAAACAAAGGGCAAATAAACACAGATAGGTATAAACTATGTGAATACGTTAAAAGAGCAGAGCTACTTTTCGAGAGAAAACGAATCGAGGAGATCAGATCACTATGGCGCATGCCACTTCTAGCGCTGGAGACATGGGAGCCGGGACTCGTAGCCGGTTGCCTGCGGGCCACTTCCTAAAGAGTCGCGGGCCGCATGCGGCCCGCGGACCGCGTGTTTGAGACCCTTGCTCTATATCAAAATAAACCAACTAGCCTAATCCAGGGTTTTAATAAAGTAACGCTCCTCGCTGGGGCACGTAATTTATTTCCAGGCGGATTCGCCGAGAAGAAGAAAGCGCAGCGCATCATTGCACAAAAAAAGTTTATTTTTTTATTTTTTAATACAGGTTTTTAGAGTGATGATTGAAGCATTAAAAAGGGAAGCCGAGCATCTGCGACGATGCTGACGAAGCACTCCGGAATCCGGAGTGCTTCGTCAGCTTCGTCAGCCTGAGTGGCGCTGCCATCTTTGTCTACTGGACTGTGGAAGGGGTTCTGACTTTGCGCAGTACCTCTCTTGCGCGAACTATGAGAATGCTGCTCATGCGTACACAGCCCAGTGACTCAGCATTTTTCGCCGGGGTGATAAGCGTCGAAAGGTCCATTATAAATTGCACCGACTAAATAAAAAAAATAAAAAAAGATTACGTGACCTGACGACGATACTACTGCCATAGCCTTTTATATACTGACAAAGCCTGGCAGATAGCCACGAGAAGCGGCCGCCGAAATGGAAAAGGTGGAGCAGCAGACACCGGATGAGAGGATGGATGGATGGATGGATGAATACGGCTGAGCCCTTTGGATCGGTCGGTAGCTTACGCCACCTAGCCAATTTGTCGGTAGCTTACGCCACCTAGCCAATTTGTCTTACCATTTAAGCTTAGAATATTTAAATGTGAAAACTATATACACTCCGCACTGAACAGAAAGTGAGGCTATAAAACCCCTTGCCATCAGTTAATAAGAAAATAACTAGTTTTCTCGTGCTTTCTGCCACCATTCACTTAATCTTTGCTTGGTAATCTCTACTGTCTTGTAATCCACTTTTCCTTCGCTGTCTCTAAAACCCAATGACTTTATTAAATCTATGTTGTCTTCGGTAGGCATCGGGTGAAGCCCTTTACAGTAGAGTATCAAGTGCTCAGCCGTCTCGTCCACCTCTCCACAAGCAGCGCACACTGTATCCGTTTCCTGGTACTTCGCTCTGTATGTTCTGGTTCGCAAAACACCTGTCCTTGCCTCAAACAACAATGAGCTTCCCCTAGAATTATCATAAATGCTTTCTTTGGCAATAACTGTTTTGTTTAATCTATAGCTTTCCAGAGCCCTCTTTGTCTGCATTCCCTCTAGCCACCGATCTCTTTCTGTGGCCTTAACTTTCTTCTTAACGGAGACCTGCTCTTCCGTAACCCCACTATAGCCTAAAAACTTTCCTCTTAATTTCCTAGTGCGCTGTCTCCACTTTGTGTCTATACTCCTCATGTATAAAAAGCTGAAAACCTTTCGTGCCCATTGCTCCCCATCCATTTGCCTCAACCGATCCTCAAATTCTATCTTGCTCGCAGCTTCCCTGCCCTCAAATGACGCCCATCCCATGTCTCCTTGCACTCCCTGGTTTGGCGTTTTGCAATGTGCCCCCAAAGCCAGCCTACCTACTCCGCGCTGTTTTATTTCTAGTCTGAGATCCACGTGATTGGCGCCCCGTTGCGGCGAGACGCCGAAACACACTTCTCCCGAGCAAACAAGTGTGTTTCGGGCCCTCGCCGCTGCAAAAGCTGTGCGCTGACGTCCAGGTTCCCCGAGAAATGGCTCTTTGATGCTCTGTGCTACCAGATTTTCGCGCTCCGAATCTGCGACCGGGCACTAATCTATGGCTCCGTCGTCGAAGTGCCAGGCTTTGTGAGTATAGAGGAGGCTATGCTACTACTGCATGTGGCTCGCAAGCGATGCAAAGCCAGCCCTTATGTGCGCAGGCGGGCAACGTGGAAAGCCGTAAGAACTGCGAAGACCTGACGCTTGCGTATTCACCGCGTCTGTCGGCGACTGGAATCTCTAGTGTTTTTGTGTGTGCGAATGCGGGGATCAATGGTATAGTATTGTGTTCCGTGCTATCGGGTGCCGGAGATCCGACGGTCCCCCTATTCTCCTTCCGAAGCGAGGAGCAACGGCAAGGCGATTTCAGATAAAGTAAGTTACTATCTTTTTAAAAGTATATTGTTGGCTTGGCAGCTTTTTGCTTTACCCTTGTACTCTTGCACTTCCGAATTGTCAGTGTGCCCGGAAGGACGATACTATAAAGTATACAACTCCGCTATTTTCTGTAGTCTCAAGGAAGCATAGCAGGTATTTTTAGAACGAGTCACCACTTCCAAAGTGTTTTGAAATATTGCGCAAGTGGATGCGAGCAACTTGCAGAAATTATTTTGCTTTGTGTTCTATAGCTTTTGCCTTCGACATCACCGACTATGATTTAGCAGCTCTGTCGTCCAACACTCATATTCTTACCTACCATAGCTGGATACTTCGCATCTGTGGCTGTGAAGACATTCAAGGGCGAATATACGGCAGAAAACCTTTGGTTTTGGAGAAGACACTTTCTCACGATGCAGTGTTTTGACAGACGCTTTAAATCGGGGAGAATTCACCTTCCAACACAACTGGTCGTCAGTGTGGTGATGCACGCTGAAGTTGTTGTGAACAAGCTTATGTCGCCCCAGCACATCGCTCAGTTTTTGCAGTTACGTGTCAACGAAAAGTCGTCACCTGAACCTGACAACTGCGCTGCCAGAGCTCGGAAAGTTGGATATTTGTGCAAGCGATTACACACTTCAAGCAGTCCTCATTCCCCCCTCGTCGACAAACTTCTTGTTCTGTTTTTTAAGGCGAAAGCTTTATATGTCCCATTACGGGAAACGTCGGCGTTGGCATTGTGCCCGAAAGATGGCCATAAAAATACGCCATCAAGCACGCGCCGCTCAAGGTCAAAGCGGACGCGCCTCAGAAAGAAAACACAAAGAAAAGCACGGCAACGCAGATGCTTCGTCGCGGAAGCCGTGAAGCCGACGGGGGCGCCGCGCCTGCGCAGTGGGGAAGCGTGATGTGACCGCCGGAGTGCCGTGTGCAAAAGGAAGACGTAACGCGCTGCCTCCAGCCCGCTGAGTTGCGCTTCGGACTTGATCTGTGCTCGTTGAGTGCTTCGTGCGATGGACTGTGAGGCGACCGCGTCTATATATACGGCCTCGACATCGGCAGCAGCGTCTATAGGGAGTTTTCGTAGATCGCTTCCGCTGTCCCGCAACGCTCTCCGCAACCAGCTCCGCTAGCCGGAACTCTACAGTCAAGGCCATCGTCGCGCCGGCGCAGTAGCGGCTGCTTCGTTGCGGAGGGCTTAGCGGAGGGGAAACGCGGTCTACGAAAACTCCCTTATATCTACGGCGGCTTCCGCCGTAGATATAAATTTCCCCGCTAAATTTAGCGGGGAAATTTACCCATCATGCACCGCGCGGTTACGCCAACGGCAACGGCGACGCCGCTCAAGCCGGAAACGGGCGCCTAAGAGCTGCGCTCTAAAAAGAAAAAAATGGCTTGCTTTTGTATGTTTACACAGCCTTGATGATGGTACGCCTCAACGGGTGACCGGTCGCGTAGCTGTAGATGAGAAATTTAGCCAGTGCAGTACAACCGCTAACCTGGGGGTTTTAACGTGCATCACGCAGTAGTGATTACACGAACGCGTGCCGGTGCGAAACTCATCCAGATCGAAATGGGCGGGGGCGGTGGGGATCGAACCAAGGAGGTTTCCAGCGCAAGCTTTCGCTACCGCCACGCGGAGCACCTTTTGTACCCGCGTGGGTTTCTCGAACATTCGGCGTAGAACGTTCCTGACGTAGAATATTCGTAACTCGATCACACGATAAGGTTCTCGAACTTACGAGAATGTCAAGTTGAAAGAATATATAAAAGAGGAATCCGCTCCCTGGAATCGAACCCGAAGCGCGGTAACTATTCGGCCTCGCGCTCGCTCAGCAACGCGCGTGGCAATATCACTGATACATGTTACAAAACATTTCTGGGACAGAAATAAAGAGGTCGCTTTAGCTATAGTGACATCGCTGAATATCACGTCCTGCGGCGCACCTTAGACGCATCGTTTGACTACAATCCATATTCCCTATATGGGGAGTTCACTATAAACAAATTTGGGATACGGATATGAGTGAATGGATAACAAAGAGAACCCACATAAAAGCCATCGGCAGTGGTCGCACCTTCTTCAAATTGGTTGTGTTCAAAAAGGCACTCATCGTTGGGGGGGGGGGCGCTTTGTTGGGATTTTGAGAAGTCATCCGGCTTTTAGTTCGTTTCTGTCTTGTTCTCCGCTTATCAATGTTAACTTAAGACATTGTTCGCGAGAGCTATAAGTAGGGTTCCGCGTTTTCGGTTTTTATTTTTTCAAAATTCGGCGTCCTTTTTTCGGTGTTTATTTTAAAATTAAATTTTAGGTTTTTTTCGGTGTATATATATTTTCAAAAAAGTTTACCGGTTGTTTTCGGTGAATATGAAAGAAACATTATCGGACACCGGATCAGATGATCCTTGTAGCTCTCATATTTGGGATAACTCAAAGAATAACGGTAGTACATATACATACGTGGTCTTCGCTACAACTTCCGTCAGGACACACCTCAAAATCGCAAAATTCGCGGGCATAACTTCTTCAGCGCGCTTCTTTTCCTTCCCATTCTGACGATGGGTAACCGGACAAAGCTCACCGGACAAAAGCTCACCCGTATTTTGACAGACCCGGACAAAAGCTCACCCGTCTTTTGACAGACCCGGGCATCTTTTGTTGCATGGTGAACCTTGGAAGAGGGCAATCACGAAAACGTCACACAATGTCGAACCTTGCAAAGCCCCTTCTCTCTCCCCCCCCTCCCCCACCCGCCTCGACGCGGCCCTAAAAAAGTGACCATTTTCGGTTAAAACCGAATTTTAGAAAACGGAATAGACGTACTTTTATCGGTTTTTATCGGTCTAAACCGAAAACGCCGAACCTACAAGCTAACAAAAGGTAAGGGCGCAAACGAGCTGGTGGTGGTTAGACATTTCGGAAAAAAAAACCCGAGACTGGGACAATAAGGGACGGACAAACACAAAGTCTCCAACACAGCTGAATTTTATTTGACAACAAAAGGTGCTTTTATAGGCGTCAAATCCTTCACAATTCAAAAGAGACGAAGGAAAGAGAGGAGAAACCTACACAAAACAAAAGAGACGAAAGAAAGAGAGGGAGAATTGGGGAAACCCGTGCCACAAGCAGTACAACAAAAAACAAGCATTACAATAGAACAGAGTAGTAGTGGGTTCGTTTATACAAAAACAAAACAAATACTCGGAAAATGGCGGAATGTAAAAAATGTATTTGAGATAATGAGTACAAAATACTCAGAAATGTATTTAAAATAGAGTATTAAATACTCTCGATCAAAAGTATTTGCAAGATACGAAGATACTTCAAGAAGTATTTGAAATACAGTATCTTGAGTAGAGTATTTGAGATAGGCACAAGTCTGCATACGACCAGTCTTGGGTAAGTTACTTTTAAAAAGTAATTCGTTACATTTACAGTTACTTTCAGAAAAAAGTAGCGAAGTTACCGTTATAGTTACCGCAACAAAAAAGTAACTCGTTACAGTTACAGTTACTTTTAAAAAGTAACGACGTTACTTTTCAGTTACTTTTCTATAACACAAAAATTAGGAAATCTAGAAAACGCCCCTCACAAAGTTTTATTGCATAAAATAAAAAAAGTCCGCTTTTTACTTCATAATGTAACTTAGCAGCAGATGCTTCTCGAAATTAGTGTTTGAAAGTTTCCACGCCAGAGTAGTGGCGCAAATCAAAATGCGAAACATGCGCAGTGCCCTCCGTGTGTATTGTTGTTTCATGGTTGATTCACCCGATTAAAAAGCGTTTGCACAGAAAAAAAAAACCCACAACATAGATAGTGCTTCAAAACACTAAGATGTAAGTGTTCAGTCATAAAGTACAAGCGCGTGCGTAAAGATAACTAGATATTTTTTATCAAATCTACACGTGGCTATATTCGGGTCGTGACTCGCGACAAAGAACGTATTCACAAGTTTGTGCAAGGTCAATTTGACACTCGAAATGTCGGAACAGACGATTTAGAAAGTGCAAGATGTAGCTAAATAGTACTCGTTCTGTGATATATTATTCATAAAATGCTGAAAAGTAACGACAAAAGTAACGTCGTTACTTTCATCGTTACCTCAGAAAAAAAGTAACTCGTTACAGTTACAAGTTACATTTTTAAAAAGTAACTCGTTACAGTTACAAGTTACCAAAAAAGTAACGAAGTTACAGTAACGCGTTACTAGTAACGCGTTACTACCCAAGACTGCATACGACATACGTTGAAAGGAAATACGACGCACAAATAGAGCTAGAAGCGTCTCTACAACGTCAGCAACGAGCGCACGCCACACAACGCAATGGCGAAAACACGGAGAGCTTGGCCGCTTCTGCCCACATAGCTTCCGCGCATGCGCGGCCTTCCAGCCGTGTTGGTAAACAGAGCCGCGCCGCGTGTTGGTCAAGCAGTGCTTGACAACAGCTTGACGCGTTTTACAACTAAGGGGAGGAATATTAGCTCAGGAAAAACGGTAACATTGCTTCGGAATGTTTCCAAACGGGTGTCATTATGGCCCGACTCAAGAACCTGATACGCGTCTTCGATTGGTCACTAATATTTTAGAGAAGGAAAAGCCTGCGATGAGGTACCGAAAGAGGCGGATCCAACCAACACCAACCGTTTATCCAGCAGACACGTGGTATTGGAACACGCCCATCGAGACGTTTTACCAACACACACCTGTAGAAGATCAGACATACACGTTCATCGAAGGAAAAATGGCGAAAGAACAATAGCGTCTAAGCATATAATGGGACCGTTCGGCTGGGCCAGGGAGCTCCGCCCTGGAGCGATACTAGTGGCGCCGCGCCGTGGCGCGAATTCGCCCTAATTAGCCGTTCGCTCGTCCCATCGCGCTGCCAGTTGCAATGGCAAGCACCGCGTTGAAGCTTTCTGTCTGTTAAAAACCGTGATCATTTTTTAAGGAGGCGAACCTCCGCAAAGAAAGGTTGCCTGTGTGTCAGGTCTCCGGGGTGGAGGAAATAATCCAGGCATCAGGAAGTGCGTCTCGCAAGTGCAAGACAGCTTCATCTGTAACATCCGCCTCGAGATAAATGCTCTTTTTCGTTATGGTTTTGCTATACTCCAAGTTCCAGCCATTCAGTCCGAGCGCAGGTGGTACTGCCTACGATTGTCTATTCCCAGCTGCGCTATCGCATGCGCCAGGAGACAAAGTGCCGTCATGTGACCTCGCACAGAGTAGAGTGCCGTCATGAGCGCTTCGCGCAGAGTGATGCTCAACTGCCTGTCACATGACACTCCCTCTTCACGCTGGATTGGTTGGGCATGGTTTCTCCGTAGCGTCGGAAAGTGGCCTTTGTGTCATCGGACCTGACATGCGAAACGGCGAGAATACTAGCCTCTCTCCGTAGAGTTCCACGACGCTGATACGAACTTAAAGATGAGGATGCAGTATTGTCTGGAAGTTCGCTCATGATTATCGCCGTGCAAATGGCTGCTGGCTTGTCGGCGAGTAGCACTCCTGGGTGGCATCACTTAGAGTGCCTTCATGAAGCGCTCCCTAGCATAGAGTGATGCCAACTGCCTGTTTCCCTTTTCCCAGACCCTCCTCCACCGCCATTTTGTTCCTCATTGTTTCCCCGTGCGCCGGAAAGTGGCCTTTGTGTCCATCGGTCCTCCGGTCCGAGGGGGAAAATGCTAATCATCCCTACGTGGGTCCACAGCGCTGCTCCGAACTTGTGAGATAAGGTGCTTGTTTCCGGGAGGGTTATAAGCCCCACGGATTATCGCCGAGAAACAAAATGGCGCTGGTTTGTCGGCGAGTGGTATTACCAAAGGTGGCATCACCCTAGCAAAGCGCACTTGAACTCAGGTCGGTTATCTTAGAAACTCAGAGTTACCGGCTGCTGGAAGCATGCTGCGCCTGTTCTAATTAATCAGAATGAAGTCAATGACAAGGCACGCACAGCCTGATCGCAACACTGGGTCAAGTGCTAATAAAAAACCAAAACGGTACGTCAATAAGGCCACCGCTTATTTGTTCCCAAATAGTTTTAACGGATCAAAAAAAAATTACTATACGCCGCGACACCTTGCTGTGTTCGAGCGCATCTGTCACTGCCGTCGAAGCGGTTGAATCGCAATTCATGTACAGAGCGCGACACTGTTAGCCCGAACAAGCGATCGCCGGTTTTTCCAGTTTTTCTCTTTGAAACCAAGGGATGTCATCCAAGTTATTATTGCTACGGAAAGAGCTCATTTAGTTCTATAATGTAAGCGATACAATTTCAAGTGCTAACGCTACTACCTCTTAATCTGGGTGCCGGCAAACGTCTGGCTATAGCCGTGACGTTCAACGTTGTTCACTGGACTTAGCCGCGTAACTGGTGCGGCCCCGTCAAGAGTTGCGTGCCGCAACGTCACGGCTATGCTGTTCGCCTCTCCCTCTTTAATGGTGCGAATGGCTATATAGGTGGCTCACGCAGGCGGCCCTGTAATTTCCGGCGACCCGTTGTGCGGGGCCCTCAAAAACGGGCCAGGCTATGCACGCGTAATAGCGGAAAAAGAGACTCTGCTCTCCTTCGAATGGCGGCGGTTGCGGCCGACTGCCAATGCGTGCGCCCGCGGGCGCAGCCAGCGCATTTCTCTTCTCAGTTGCGCCGGGACGACGAGATTTTGAACGCACGAAGTACGAATCCCCAATCGGAAGCATCTGCTGCGGGTGACGTTTGTTTTTTATCATGGCGATGGAAGCCTGTATCGCCGAGTCGTGCGCGAGGCCGCGGGACGAGCGAATTAGATCTCCGGGATCCTCCATGTCGAGAGGATAACAACAAAGACGGGCTGGTGTCTAACCGCTGACGGAACATGTGAATTCTGACGGCTACACGGCCCTGTTGACCTGGCGGCTCTGACCAGCTCTAATCACCACTACTGGGTCAACTTGGCGCGGTGCCGTACACTGCGGGCACGGTCCTCTGCTGGCATAACCGACTGGGTGATTATGTAGCTCACTGGCCTAATAACGGAATAAGTGCAGTCAAATTGGCGAAAGGGTTCCTAACTAAGTAACTCCTGTTCGCGTTAACAAAGGGCTTCTTGGACCCTCTCCTGGATGCTACAGATATCTATACACCATCTCTTTGTATTCTACAGAAGCGCGTCTGAAAAACGCACCTCCTTTTCATATTATTCCAGGATACCAGGTGGCGTCGCCAGTTTTGGAAAGCGAAAAAACCGAGGTTTACTTCATTTCACACCTTAGCATGGACTTACAACTGCTGGCTACAAGCGCGGACTCTTTGTACCAGCAAATCTTGAGCGATCGGCTCGGATGCCGCCTGAAGCACTCGTTGGAGGTGACAATTTTCAAGTTCTCTGGGTTACAGTCGCAGCCCTTATGGTTTCGCACATATTGGTAAAGCTCGTGAATAAGCTAGCCCGGCTATGGAACATATGCCGGCAACGGTAGCCAGCAGCTTCCGGCGACAGCGGTGTACGCTCACTTCATAGGGGGGTGCTTTTTCTTGCACGGTGTCCGCCGATGGAGCGCGGCACGGCTACGCGGCACCATCAGCTTGCCAGTCCGATCGCATATAGTCGTGCGTCGTCGGCCCGGCGTCGACGATCGCGTTGAGCGTAGGAGGACGGCCACACAAGGAACATTCATGCTCAGATTGATGATCAATGTAGCATCCCCAGAATACACTAAGTTTGTCCTTGTGCGTTGCACCCTTCTTTGCTCACGCGACCCATCGACTTCGGCCCGAAACGTTATTTCTGTGTCAATGAGCCTTCAGGGAGACTCGCGTCCCTGCGCTGAACGTCAGAAAGCGCGAGCATGCGAGGACGGTACTCCGCCCACCCGCGTCGCAGCCTACGACGTGCCGCTGTCCGCGACGTCGAAGGGGTGCCACACTGGTCGCTTTAAAGCATGTCAGAGCCTTGATCAGTACGCGCTTCAGGAAACGCGAACCAGACCGGCAGGCCTACGCACGCCCCAGCAAAGAGAATATGCTTGGGTGTCCTGTCTCGGACCACTTACCCGTCTCTGCCACTGTCCCCCATCTTACGCAGAGAAATCTTGCCAAATTTTTATAGTGTGTGCTCATGATGTAGCGAGGCCAGCACACATGCTAGATCCTTATTTCAGGCACGAAGTTGGGGTCAGAATTTGGATTATTCATCGCGCGAAGCAAGATTTGTGGTAGTTACCGCTGCGCGAACCGCAAGTTGCACACATCTTTGATCCTCATGTTATTAGAGATTTAATACGTCTAAGGCGGAAACTGACCTTTTCCAGCTCTATCGGAGGTAGCACTGCCTGACTCCTTCCCATTTCCCTACATTTTAAGTATTGCGGTTTAACGTTTTGGTGGCACCTCTAAGAATAAGCTTTTATGCAGGCTAAGTGAATTTAGGAAGTGTAACTGTATTAAGCAATATTTTTGAAAAAAGTCGAACTATTTATTTTACAATATTTGACGCCCAGTTTAGCAAAGTGGTGCTTGACATGACCATACTTATCTTTGAATTCAGTGGTTACAGAAAGTTAAATGTTCCAAAATCTTTTGACACCGTGGTTATCCAAACGCCTAAAGTTGTGAATTTTCTATTTTTCAGCAAAAATAGCTGTTCATGTACGAGAAGCGCAGTTTTTGAGCAAACGATTTAGTTTACAACGCTTCATGACACAGCCTGTATGATAAAACCACGAACCTGTAGATCATGGCAAGTGGACAGCGTCAGCCTCCCTTCCTGAGTGGCGTCGAAATTTACTGGTTTGTTCCCACTCTGCAAACTGCCACCAAAGCTCTATTCTAATGACGTAAGACTGCTTTTTTATGGTCCCGTGGCTTAAACTTCATAGCGCCGCGCGAGCAAATGCGGGTTATCTAATTGACGAGATTTGTTTTCGCTTATTTTTGTTTTCCGCAGGAGCTCACGAACAAACGTTTTGTTGGCGGCCATGTTTGTGGCCGATGACTCCAACATTTGTATAGACTCTAACATCCAGCAAGCTGCTTTCTAAAAAAACCGGCTGTTTGCTTTCATTTTTAGAACGTAATTAAGATACAAAACACACGCTTCTCCCTCCTCATTGTCTCATAATGCGATGCTGAAAATCTAATCCTTTAGCGGCATGCATGCCGCGATGACAGAGGCAAATGGCACTTCGGACGTGCCGCACCGTAGGAACACCCGTCTGTGTCGGCACGGAGCTCCGGCGAGATTGCAACACATCCTGGCTCGGAGAGCGCACCTACCGCTGCGGCGGGTCCTAGTTCGCCAAGTGGCAGTTAACTGTGACATAGCAGGCAATACTTCCACCAGTATTTCAACGCAAGTGACACATGTTTTTCATATACTTTTCTATTGTGTTGTTTGAATGCAGGTATTTATTACAACAAAGCTGCCACCTGGCTATCTTCATCTCTGCAGCATCATTTACGCTCATCGATGGATTTGTTTACCTGCGGACCCTGTTCTTCTAAATGTTTTAGAAACCATCGGCGCCGCCATTCGAAACAATTCCTGTATATTTACTTCCTCTAGAGCTGCTCCAGAGTAGATTGCAACTAAGTATACAAATTGAGCTTGGTAATGATTTTTCCAATCTCTTTTTGCGACTCAAAAATAACGTTCTGCGACGTGACGATGTGCACGGCGTCTTACAAGAAGACGTCAGGCTCCAGTTCTTGACGCTCATGCCACGGTGAAATTCTCCTGTACTTCTCATTTGCCCGGCTTTCTTCGTGCATCCACCAGTCCTCTGGACGTTCCGAAGTTCTCCTGCAGAGGTGGACGACTGACACATTTTACAGCCAGCAGAAAAACGGGCCAGCTAGAGACGACGGCAGCTAGAAAACGGGCCACCTGAGTACACGGGCACAGCTAGAAAACGGGCCAGCTAAAAAAATGGGCCGGCAAGATCCAACTTGTCACGGCAAGTTTTGCGGGCCACCTTAAAAGGGACGGCAAACGGGCTGGCAATTTCCCGGTGGCCCGAAGACTGCCGTGACAGAGGTGGATCTCATTTGTCACGGCCATAGGTGGCTCCCTAGGTGGCCCCAGATTAAGAGTGTACTTACAAGTAAGATGCGAAAATGCGCCGATGTCGTGTTCGCGCTAACAGTGTCGCGATGTGTACGTGCGTCAATAACCCACTTATAATTTTGTTGGTGAAGAGAGTGATCTCCAATCGACTTGCATTTGCGTCGTAAAGCGTCTCTTTTTTTAAACTTATTTTTTATGTGACCGCAGAATGATAATTTTGAATACTGTTGCGGTTCACAACTCAGTACGTCACTATTTATTTTGCTTGCTGCTTAGGTACAATTAAATTTGATATAGCTTGAATCTTTGTAGCCAGGAAAAGGATCGTGAATATTCCTTCACTCTCTATCTCTCTGCAAAGAAATATTATTTTAATTTTAAATTTCAGTCCTGAATGTTTAGTTGCTGGCCTTCGTGACGTGCCATGTCCTCGTCCTCTTTATGGTGTTTTCAATTTATACATCTAACATTGCCAACATATTTTATTAGTTGACCGAGGAATGTCATTGGGTTCGATGTTTTAGAGTTCCTTGGAAAGTAATTATGCCTGTTGTAGGTTAACTACATCATTTTAATATAAAAAAGAATTAGAGTACAGCCGTCAGTGTAAATCTCTTTTCAACTATGCGCTCAAGACAGTGCGCAATACGGGCTATGATTATCTGCCTCATTTGCTCTATGTCTTCCGCTGCTTACTCGCCTTCTCTTGTAAGCATCGGGGAACAAAAATGATAGAAATTGCTGTGAGAGCGCAAGCAAGCTGGTGTGTATATTAACAATTTGGATGAATTGCCCGAGACTGGGGTGAAAAAACTAAAAATATCAACCGTGTAAGAGATACTTCTTTCTGTCTCTTCCACGGTTGATATTTCTAGTTGTCTCGACCCAGTCTCTAGTAATTCATCAAAATGGAAAATTGGCAGGTAAGCAAAGTGAGCTGGGTTCTCAGATTTAAACTTGTTTAAAAAAAAACAACAGTAACTGCATAGTCGGGCTTATTTTGTCGGCAGCCACGGGGAACCATCCTAGCTAATAAATTAGGAACATCTAACACTGCCAACACGCTCAGATTGGTCGACCCAGGGATGTTCTATCTAATTTTGAGAGGCACTTAGGAAGTAATTATACCTGTTATGGGCTAACTACATAATTTTAAAAATATATAGGAAAACTAGAATACAGCCGTCAATTTCCTTTCAATTATGCGTTCAAGTCAGTACGCAATAGGGGCTACGATTAGCTGCCAAATTTTTCCTCGAGTCTTTTGCCGCTTACCCGCTTTCTCTTGTTAACATCGGGAAACAAAATTGGCGGGTAAACAAAGTGAGCTTTATTCTCAAATTTAAAGTTGTTTATATATATAAAAAAATGATAACTGCATATTCGGGTTTGGTTTGTTGACAGCCATGGGGAACCATCGTAGCTATTACATTAGGGACTTATCGTAGAACCTCAGTGTCGGATTGCGGGCCCCACGGGCGCCAGCTCAGTCCGCCCTCAAGCAAAGCAAAACTCCTGCATGCTCTCGCGTGTGACCTACAAAAGGTCCCTATTAATGTGACAAGCAAGTGTAGCTCCATTACTGAACCACGTGACAAGATAGAGAAACAATAATTAAACCTGTCCTCCGCACAGCTGGCGATTCATGCTTCTTGCGATTTCTCTTGAATCAACTCCCAGGAACCAAACAAAACTTTTCGCGAGACAGATATTTTTCTGTTTAATATGATGCTGTGGCATTTGGGCACCTTTTGCATTCGATACATTACTTTACGAAGCGCGAATTTAGCACGATAAGCGCACCAGCTTCCCGCGTCGTCTGCTCCCTGTGCTTCTCACAAGTGTTGGCGCGCCTCGCCAAGGAGAGGTGGCGCTGCGTATGCGCGGCGAAACTTCAGCCGCACAGCCAAGTCTGCATCTCTTACACTTGTATCACTCCTCGGTCCGACACGCGGCCTCCTGAAGTTTTCAAGGCGCTCTGTACCTGACCTGCCAACATTTCATCACTGCTCTGTCCAAGTTCAATATTGGTGAGTGTTTTGTTTCTTCTGCAAACCCTATTCCCAAATAATCTTAGATGGCCTGTGGCCTTTCATGCAGAGCCTATGCTGTACTGATATTTATTTAAAATATGCTGGACGTGAACATTGCGAAGTAAACAATTGAGGCAACTAGCTTGTTGGTTATTATTCTCATCTAACGTGAATCGACTTTTTGTAACTGATTTTTGTATGTGCCTAAAATACTTCAACTCTGTTGGCAACTGGATTTTAATCCAGTTGCGAGTCAGCGCTCTGTTCTATCCGGTGTGTCTCTTCATTTTATATATTTCTGCGCTGTCTTATTATTATGTATAAGAACTACCAACTAGCCCAACTTTCTACCTTATTACAGTATATGTGTGTCTGCTAATATCATGTTTTAAAATAGAGATGAAAATTTAGACATGTTTTGTTCGGTCGTATAATAACCTCGTGAGCACCATAAAATAAAGTATAGTGAACGCAAGGTAATTGCTAAGCCACGTTGGGATGCATATGAAAACTAATTCACGCGCAATTCAAGTTTTGGTGCTTGCTTCTTTTGGATAAAACTGCGGTTTATGCCTTTCCTAGATATTTTTTTATGTTGCGTTGACGCTATACATACTGTTGTGTTTCTATGGTTGCATTTTTCTTGTAACGTTCTACTCAGACAATGTCCAAAAACTGATCGATTATCTGCAGCTCAGCAGAGAATAGACCAGGTTTTGAAATATTTGAGGCTTTAGACAACAGACGCACAGCAGAAACGCGCAACAAGAAACGTGCAAGATTGCGGTATTTTCCTCCTGAAACCAGGAGCGGCAAGGGGCTGCTCACACGTTCCTATGTCGGCCTGTGGCTGGCGTGGCGATCGCAAATTATTTAAGATGTAAATTTATGTGCTCTAAAACCTTGTGGATCAGATATCTGGGTACTCTAAAGTGTTCCAGATTTTGTGTTTAAGTTCTCTAAAATTTATATTTACGTGTCCTCAAAATTGTTCGGGATTACATCATGAGTTTAGCATCCCTGCCCTCAATTGTTAACCACCACACACCAATTGTTTCAATATTCTTGTAGGTCCTGGACATGCACAATGGACAGATATCTCATCAAAAGACCGCGGTTGTCAGCTGAAGCATCCAGAACGCATACGCAAGTTCTTGCTGCCGGCATTACTCCTCACAATGGCGAGACCTGCGCTCCGGCTGTGGCCGGTACATCCAGGGATGCGAGTCCCTCAACACCGATTGTGGGCAACGTCCTGGAATCACCTTCAGCGATCGTGAATGTGACTTCAACTGGCAAGCCAAGCTCTCGTGGTCGCCATGAACATACTCGACCGGCATCCACTAAAAGCAACGGTGGACGAGGATTTTTGAAGAGTTGGGAATCCACCTACAGGTGGCTTTCGTACAAGGCACAGACCGGTAAGGTGTATTGTGCCACCTGCGTAACCGCTAGTGAGAAAAAGTTACCGCTCCCATGTACATCGATGCGAGACAAAGATGTTTTTACCGCTTTCGTTGAAAGTGGTTTCCAGAACTGGAAATAAAAAGCATTGGAAAGGTTTAGAAGTCATGAAAATTCAGCGCTTCATCGCGCGGCTTCCATGGCACTGACAGCTACAAGCACAGGACTAAATGTAGCCTCTGTGCTCTCAGAGTCTAAACTTCAGCAAATGAAGGAAAGTCGTAAAGCTTTGTTGGCAATATTGTCATCTGTTCGTTTTTTGGCGTTCCAAGGTCTCGCACTGCGCGGTCACGATGATGACGAGGGCAACTTGAAGCAGCTTTACTGTTGCGCGAAGCTGATGTACCAGGGCTAGCAGCATGGCTAAACAGAGCAGGCTATAAGTGGACCTCCCCAGACGTACAGAACGAAATGCTGGAGCCAATAACCCACAGCATGCTTCACTCTCTAATGAAAGAAGTGCACGATGGAGAGTTTTATGCAGTAATTGCTGACGAAACTTCCGACATAACTACGCAGGAACAAGTATCATTCTGTCTTAGGTATGCTAAAGAAAATCCTCGAAGTGGAGGAGGTATTCGTTGGATTTTATGCAACCGCGGACACCAGAGCACGTACTGTCTTTTCTATTTTGAAAGATGTGCTTTGTCGATTCAACCTTCGAATCGAGAACTGCTCGTGGGCAATGCTATGATGGAGCTGCAAACGTTTCCGGCAAAAGCGGTGGGCTTCAAGCCTTAGAGTGCAAGATACTGAGCCAAGAGCTCTGTACGTACATTGCCTTGCACACACACTGAACCTAGTCAGGTTGCAAGATTTGTGCATGAAAGTTGATGTGTGTCGGGGTTTTGTTAGCTTGTTCAAAGACCTCGTCAATTTTGTTAAAACATCTCCAAAACGCCTCAGCTGATTCCAGCAGTTTCAGAAGGAAGGAGCATCTGCTCTGAGACAGTTCTGCAAAACCAGATGGACGCTGAAGGCGTTCTCACTCCGGTCGGTCTCCAGTAACTACTCCGAACTAGTCAAATTTCTTTTCACGCTTTCATCGCATGAAAATAATGACACTGGAGTCAAAGCGAGTGGGTACGAAAAGACACTCCAGAAAATTCGATGCCTATTTTATGCTTAGGCTTATGCTCCTTGTATTTGATAGAGTGGAAAGTGTAAATACCACTCTCCAGAAGAAGAGCCTACAGTTTAGCCACGCAGAGCTCATAGTGGAGGCGGTTAAAGAGAGTATCGGTCAACTCCGTGACGAGTTGTCTTGTTTTTGGAGCGATGTCTCCACTAAAGCGGGATAAATTAAAGTTGGGGATCCTAGCATTCTGAAGAGACAGTGGCAGGCACCACGTCTTTTTGATGAAGGATCCCATGCACATGACTTTAATTCCCCGGGAGATTTCTACAGGCAACGGTTCTATGTAGTTATTGACACGTGAATGCATCCCTGCGAACGCGGTTTCCACCAGAAATGCGGGATCACATGACGCAAGTCGAAAAGTTTAAAACGGGAGAAATCGACAGCACCTATCTGTGTGAATTCTATAAAGGGGATCTTGATGCGGGCCACCTCCAACTTCACAGAGACATGTTAATGGACATAGCAAAGCAACGTGTTACGAGCCTTGTTACATTTCAGGACGTAAGATACCTTCTTTCGGGAAAGGATGGTGAACCTCTGAGAGTTCTTCTTCCAGAGGTTGCTGGCTTCTCCGAATTGCACTGACAATTCCTGTCCCTGAGAGTTCTTCTTCCAGAGGTTGCTGAGCTTCTCCGAATTGCATGCACTGACAATTCCTCTCACTTCCTTCACGCCAGAAAGGTCTTTCCCGTGCCATCCGAGAGTTAAGACTTACCTACGCTCAACAATGGGACATGCTAGACTAAACCATACCGGCTTGCTCCATTGCCACAAGGACCCTATACTCGCCTAGTAAACCTAGACATTGTAACAAACGATTTCATTAAGCGAACAGTTGCTAGAGAAAACACCTTTCATATTCCGAACTAGGACTATCTTTTGCACCTTCTCAATTATATTATCCAAAGGTATGTTCGTTCATGAACCCTATTTTCTTATCGTGCGTTCATTTATCATATGTTTCTAATACGCTGCCGATTTACCTTTGTGTAATTTGTTTTCATCTATTTGTATCACAGTATCACAAAGAACGGTGATGTTTGTGCTGATTTTGCACTTTGTTTATTGCGCGTGTAAAAAGCCATTGTGAATTGTAGCGACAATTTTACCTTCAATGGTAAACTGCGACTTGTTCATAATTTTTTTTTATGCTAGTAAACTGTAAGTCAAAAGTTCGTTCTGTTTTTGCTTCTTTTTGTTTCGTTGTTAATTATATTTGAGCATATATATATATATATATATATATATATATATAGACTGTCACGAAAAATATAAATGTGTGTCCCTTTTATGTGTGTGCTGTCAATATAGTAATTTTTTTCTTGTTTTGTTTGATATTATTGTGAGTAAAAGTGCTAAGGCAAAACAACTTGCCCACTCTTTCTCTTCGTCGAAAGATATCCCGCCTATGCCTGTTCCATAAGATTTATCACTCTAACCCTATTTTCCGCCAAGCACTATTTTCTGAACCATTTTACGTATCATCACGCAGCGATCATCAATTAAAAGTTTGGGATCCCTCATTGCAGCACATCTACCTTTAATGCCTCTTTTTTGCCTCAAACCTCGATTGACTGGAACCGCCTTCCCGCAGCCATTGTCACAATCACTGCCTCAGATAAATTTAAGATTGCCATTACTAACCTGTTACATGATGTTTAGTAGTAAGTTTGTGTATTGTTTGCCTTTTCATTGATATTTGTTTTATTTCATGTACTGTGCCATTACTAACCTGTTAAATTATGTTTAGTAGTTATTTTGTGTAGTTTTTGCCTTTTCATTGTTATTTGCTTTGTTCTATTTACTGTGCCCCACTCCTTTCTGTAATGCCTTCGGGTCCCGAGAGACATAATAAATGAAAATGAAATGAAAATGTCATGAAGTAACGAGCTGCAGCGTATCGTTAGATATGTGCGAACGGTAATTTGGCAAGCCCTAAACATTTTTGCCGTCTTGTTTCTTCGATGGTATGTGCTGTTATTCAATGTTACAAACGTAACTGTTGAATTTCTATATCATTTACGTGCCCCACTTCATAAAGAATGCACCCACCATGCTGAAACAAAATCTTCAGAGCTTGCTCACTGAAGGACCGATTTCTTTTATGTATCATTCTCGACGCACGCTTCACTTCCGAAACACCTGACCCCCCTCCAGCCATATTCTAGGTCTGCCCCCCCCCCCCCCCCCGCACCCCCTTTCCGGGAAAATGGAAACCCTACGCCTCTGTTCGTAGAATATTTCCAAAGAGCGCGTTCCGCCAGCGCGTTGGCACAGCAAAGCCCAGCGCCCAGCCGACTGTCGCTTTTCCGCTCGCAGAGTTACGGTGACGTCACGGGGTGGACATGCATGCTTAGTTTCTAGAAGGTGTTGGTCCAGGGCCACATGCTCGCGCTTTCGCCTAAAGTAAAACAATATAGGTTCTGCAGCGCAAGCTTTCGCTTCACGCCCCGCAGGGGGAAACTGCGTCAGGTGTTTGGTGAGTGGCGTCACCACGAACCCCCAGCCATGTGGGCTCACCAACCCACGTCTGGCTCTGCATTACATTTCCGTGTCCATGGAAAATGGCATCCTGGTGGTTGAATCGAGCCTGGGGCAGGTATGGACCCTTCGGGGCCCCCGGGCGAGGCAATACATCACTTTGAGCCCCGCTTCTCGTAGACGGGAGTCCTGGTGACCCGGCCACGATGATCCAGTCAGTCGCCTATTCTTCTACTCTCCCCTCTTTTCTTTCACTTTTTTCCTCTCTCTTTTTCGTTCCTCTCCTTTTTTCTTTGGCGGTAAGGGCCAACCTTGGGTGGCAATAAATTTTCTTATCTAGAACCACACTTGGTATAGTATTTGGGCAAGCGCTGGTAGAGTAGCATTCTCAGCAAAGCCATTTTTGTTATGAGGTGCTACCTATCCCCTTGTTGGGCTCGGTGGTGGGTGGTGCACAACAGACACTGAAGACCTTCCCATTTCTTATGGGTCCCAAGCAAACTAAAAGAAAACCTGATCGGCCCTTAAAAGGGGCTGGACCGAAGCAACAATACGGGGTATCTCATCTCCAGTCCAGAATAGCTTCACTCGTTTCTTTGTGGTGCATTCCGAACAAGCTGGAAAACTTTTGGCAAAGCTCTCACCCTTCGTAATTTCAAAGAATCTTCAAACCCTAATCGGCAAAAACTTCAAAGTAAAAAAAAAAGAAAAGAAACTGTCATCTGGTGACTTACTAGTGGAGGTTGAAAATGACGTCCAAGTGATGTCTTCCTTGAGCTGAACAAGGTATCAGACTACAAGGTGTTTGTCCACCCGCACCGTACGTTGACTTTTTATAAGGGAGTTATCTTTGAGGACGACCTTCTTAAGTCCAGTGACCAGGAGATCTTTGAAGGCCTGTCTGTTTAAGAAGTCACTGCGGTGCGGCGAATTTCGATACGAAGAGATGGAACCGAGAGACCTACGAAGCATGTGATTCTCACATTTTCCTCTACCGTGTTACCGCAGAACATCAAGGCTGGCTATCTCCACTCTAAGGTTCATCCCTACATACCAAACCCTAGACGTTGTTTTAAATGCCGACGATTTGGCCTTAGATCGGTTGCCTGCCGAGGAAAGACAACATGTGCAAAGTGTGGAAGCACAAACCACCCAGCTGACACATGCGGGGGTGCTACACTCCAGTGTGTCAGTGTCAACTGTTCCGGTGCCCATCCTACATAATCTCGATCTTGCCTGAAGTTTCAGGAAGAGAAGAAGATTTCGACCTAAAAATTAAGGAGAACCTGTCGTACCCGGAAGCACGAAAACGCTTTTATATGCCGAGGCCTCTGCCAGGGGGACTGCCGAGGTGGCTGCCAGGGGGGCTGCACCGCCATCTAAGGCATCAGTGGACACTCAATACAGTCCTCAAGACTTTGAGCTCTCCCCCCCTCCCCAACCCCCAGAGAGGCCTCTGTGGGTTCTCAGACTCCAGTGGCCCCGCCAAAACTCCCACGTGTCAAGACGACATCCCATCGTCTTGGCCCTAAGCCTCGAGGGGTGCTGGACACCACTCCCTCCCAGAGCAGTGAGGGGTCCCCTTCTTTTACTTCCCAGCGGCCGGGGAGGCCATGGAGGTGTATGTCGACCCGACAGAACCACCTCCAACTGCCAAGGGAGAGACAAAATTACCCCTGAAGAGGGCGATCAGAAGAGAAAAGCTCCACGAGTCACTGCCCCAACCCATGTGACTTAGCTTGCAGAGCAGTTAGTCACTGCACTGAACCCCACATTGTTTAATTAATTTTAACTTAGCTGTATTATGGGCCATCTCAGTTTCATGCAATGGAACTGTCGGGGTCTCCTACATAATATTGATTATATTAATTCTTTTTTCAGTGAATTACATCCAATAGCTATAGCATTACAGGAAACTCATTTGACCTCCAGACATACGCAGGTTCTACGGAACGATCATATTTTCCGCAAAGATCCAGCGTCATCTCACTCATCCGGTGGTGTGGAAGCTATTGTGCAGAGAGGAGTAGAGTGTTTTGCGGTGCCTCTTGACCAGTCATGGGCATGTTACCAGTCAGAAGTAACAGTGTTACAGTTACAGTTACCTAGGGGGTAAAGTAACTATATTACAGTTACAGTTACCGTCTTTAAAAAGTAACGTGTTACAGTTACAGTTACTACAAAAACAGCACCGCCGTTACTTTCTCGTTACAGTACAAAAATAGGATACAAGGAATCACAAACCAAAACAATATTATTTTATTTGTGGCATTATAGTGAGAAGAAAGGTAAACTGAGAAATTAGAAAAAATTAACCCCAAAGTGTGTTTCTTTTTTGCGTCATTCGCTGTTTCAGTATTTTTATGTGCATAATTTATTTTCAATAATTGTTATGACTTAGAATCAACTGTTTTTCAAAAGTGTCATCGGCCCTCGTCAGTGAACGTTTTCGTTTATTTTTCACTCCGAAACGGAAGCAGGCCAAAACATAGCAAGTCAAACAGCTTCGAAAGAATATACTAGGTGTAAAGGAGAAAAAGTGAGGCCTTCTGGTGCTGTACGAGTGTACGACGACCACCGCGGCGTCTGTGTCCGAAACGCAAAGAGTGGTTCCACCACAAAGTGTCCTTCTATTGGGGTGTTTCTTGAGGCTATCAACGAAAAAGGCAATTACACGTGAGGAAACGGCGACCGGCTGGGTGTAAAAACGACAGCACGGACATATCCGACAAAGAGGACAGGAGAGGGGGGGAGGGTGCAAATACAGCGACACAGCCCAGACGGAATACTCGGAGGCACATCGCACGACCACCGATACCCGCAGTTTGTCCCCACAAGAGAAGAGTGAGCCAAAGTCGGTAAAACAGACATTGTTTTCAGCCCCTACCACCACGGGCGCCGCTTCCTTTACTTACCGGTTTCGTGGTGACTCGTCCGTCGTCCATTCTCAGTCGTGGGCTAAACCAGGCAATCTTTTTTGTTTAAAAAGTAACCACGCTTCTTTTTTTTTTTTTTTTTGTCAGCGAGGAGTTTTGAGAAAAATACTTTAAGATGGCAATTTCACCATGTACGCGGCGGTGGGTCTTAATTTATTTAGTAAAAAAGTAACTGTAATGGCCTAAACAGTTACAGTTACCGAATACGAAAGTAACAGTGTTACAGTTACAAGTTACCAGTAGTAAAGAGTAACGCGTTACAGGTGAAAGTTACCAAAAAAAGTAACTATAGTTACCGGTAACGCGTTACTAGTAACTAGTTACTGCCCAAGACTGCCCTTGACACACCGCTCGAGGCTGTGACTTCGCGATTTCTTACTGACCGTATAATCGCTGTTGTATCGCTGTAAATCCTTCCACGTGATCTCATACACATGAATGATCTACAGAAGCTCATTGCCCAACTTCCAGAACCCATCTTAATACTGGGCGATTTTAATGTTCATAACACACTGTGGGGGAGTGCACGAGTTTATTCTCGTGGAGGAGTCATTGAACGACATTTACTGTCACTCAAATTTATGTCTTCTAAACACCAGAGAACCCACCTTTCTTTAGTTCAGCACACAACACATGTACCTGCATCGATTTATAGATTTCATCACCATCATTGTTTTCATGTTTTACATGGAGGTTTTTAGACAATTCATTCTTTAGTGACCGATTCCCAATTGTTTTAAAAGGCCTTATTAATCTTCCTACCACTTGAAAACGTTTGCCTAGGAGGAAACTCGACAAAGCAGACTGGGAACTTTTAGCTTCGCTGCTGAATTAGATAGTTCTGTTCTAGCTGCACTGTTTCCGATGAGGTGACAGCGTATGTTACCGACCAGATAGTACATGCTGCTGAACAATCTATACCCGCACTTTTGAGAATCTACCCAGAAAACGCAAACCATAGAGGGATGTTGAGTGTTCAGACACATGCACTTGCAAAGCAAAATAGAGCATGGTACATTTTCCGTAAGTACCCTGCTGTGTAAAACAAGATGGAATTTAAAAGACGAAAGGCGCAAGCTCGTTGGACCAGAAAACAGTCCAAGAAACCCGGGGTAAATATGTCTCCTCTATGAGTAGATTTGTGACATCTAAAGAGGTATGTGATCGTGTAGGAAAAATAAAAAGCAAGCTCTAGAAGTAAAGAAACAGTCTGCTCCAGAGCCTGAAGCAGAGGACTATGAAATGCTTTGAAAGCTACCGGGCAAATCCCTCGAAGCTTTCCCGATACGTGGAAGTGGTCTCACATTATCCCTCTTCTGAAGCCTGGAAAAGATGCAACATTTCCTTCCAGTTATCGACCCATTGCACTAACCAGCTGCCTGGGGAAAACGCACGAAAGGCTAATTAACAAGCGGTTAATATACATTTTTGAAAAAGAAAATTTGTTTGCAAATAATCAGTGCGCTTTTCGTAGAGCACGGTTTGCTGTAGGTCACTTAGTTCGATTGCAAACGACAATCTGTGAAGCCTTTGTCCACAAGCAACACTGCATTTCTGTTGTTTTTTTTGGCTTAGAAAAAGCGTACGATAATACATGGAGGTTTGGAATATTACGACCTCTATGGTTTATATTAGGGGGCGTATACTGAAATGTATAAGTGACTTTCTAACTAACAAAACATTTCGTGTTAGAGCTTTACCTTATCGGATCCGTTTATTCAGGAAAAGAGAGTTCCACAGGGCCATCTTAAGTGTTACTCTATTTTCTGTCAAGATAAACTCTTTCGCGACTATATTACCGCTATCCATCACATACCCTCTTTGTGATGATGATAAGCAGATTTCCTCCTCTTCCTGTAACATTTCCAGCTGTGAACGCCAGCTTCGGTTAGCCCTAAACAAACTAGGTTTTTGGGCAGACAAGAATGGTTTTAGGTTCCCCCAGAAAAAATCCGAGGACACCTAAGCACTTCTTGTGAGTTGTGAGTGCGAAAGAATGAATGTTTAATTGAACGCCGCGGAGTGTTCCGCGGAGTTTGCGGCCGCCGACGATGTAGATGCTTGAGGCGGCGCCATGTTCGTCGGCGCCCAGAGGAGCAGAATCGGCCGAGCGCGAGCCACCGAGTTCCTTTTGCCGGCGCGGGGCCCCGCAGCGCCATGGAGTGGCGTTCCTTGAAACTAAGGGCGCGCGCCAGGCAAGGGGAGTTTATTCTCCGTTTCGCTGCTACAGACTACAGGCTTCGCTCCATGGAACAGGAGACTTTAGGTGCCGTTTGGCGCGGCTTCAAGAGCTCATAACGCCGGTTCGCTTCATGGGACAGTTAATGCTTTCGCATTAAAAAAAAGTCTGTTTGTGTGCCTTTTCCTTGCGCCGAGGGTTGCCCCTCAATGCAGACCTTCAATTAAAAGGAACACGTTTGCGTGTTAAAACCGAGCATAAATTTTAGAGCGCAGCTCTTAGGCGCCCGTTTCCGGGTTGACCGGCGTCGCCGACGGCGTAACCGCGCTAAATTTAGCGGGAGAATTGACGTCACGTGACCTCAACACTAATTCAATTCTCCGCTAAATTTAGAGGGGAAATGACTTGGTGTCACGTCACCTATGAACAAATTCAGTTTCTCCACTAGATTTAGCGGGAAAATTGACGTCACGTGACCTCCACAGCAAGTCAATTCCCTGCTAAATTTAGCGGAAAAATTGACGTCTCGCGACGTCCACACCAATTCAATTCCCCGCTAAATTTAGCGGGGAAAATTACGTCACGTCTTGGTGTCACGTAACCTATGGACAAATTCAGTTTCTCCGCTAGATTTAGGGGAAAAATTGACGTCACGTGACATCAACAGCAATTAAATTTCCTGCTAAATTTAGCGGAAAAATGAACGTCACGTGACCTCAACATATAATCAGTTCCCTGCTAAATTTAGCGGGGAAAATGACGTCACATGACTTGGTGTCACGTCACCTAGGAACAAATTCAGTTTCTCCGCTAGATTTAGCAGGAAAATTTAGCGGGGAAATTCAGTATCCTTCCCGTACCCTCCGCTCCTCCTCCTCAAGAGCTGCGCTCTAATTTCGCGTTACAGAGATTTTTAAACGTCTTTAATTTTTAGGAGTAATATTTGACAGAGAACTAAACTTTATTTCTCGCATTAAGTCCCTTAAAGAAAAGTGTATGAAAAGTATGAACCTTTTAAAAGTTCTAGCAAACAAGTTTTGGGGATCGGACAGGAGGAGTCTCTTGCGTCTATATACAATGCGCTCGTGCGATCCCGCCTCGATTACGGTGCCTTGGTGTATGGATCACCGAGACCGTCAGCTCTTAAAATGTTAGACCCAGTGCACCATCTTGGATTGCGACTCTCGACAGGTGCCTTTCGCATGTCTCCGGTTCTCAGCCTCTGAGTCCAGTGAGATGTCATTCATTAGAGAAAAAACGGCAGTATTTGAGCTTGAATTATGCGCACAAAGTTTTAGCCGCCCCGCCCCCCCCCTCCCCATTTTACATATTCCTCCGTAAAGCGTTCAAAGACCTTTCGCTGTTTGAAAATAAGCCCAGCATTGCAAGACCATTTACTGTGCGCGTTGAAGGTTACCACTTTTTTCTTTGTTTAAAACGGTAAACCTCTTTAAAGCTGTTGACGATCTCGCTCCCTGGGAAAAATATTCCCATTAGATATGGCATGGTCCCTTTCAAGGTTTAACAAGCACATTGTCAGTTCTGTACTCATTCTGCAAAAATTTCATGAACTACACACAAAATATTCTGACTAAATACATTTTTATATATACTGGTGGTTGTAAAGCTCAATCCTTCGTCAGATGCGCTGTACACTCTCAAAACTTTACAAGAGTTGAACACCTTAATTCTATGACCAGCGTTTTTACCAACTTCACGCGGTGTTGTTGACAGCTGACCACATCACATTGTAGAGATTACTGCAATCTGCTCTCAAAGACACCAGGAATATGCTTGTGCAGCTTGTGTGGTCAAAGGTTAACTGGGCATTGCAGCACGGATGCCACATCACATTTTGCTGGGTACGAAGGAGCAAGCAAGCCGATAGGCTTGCTTGCTCCTCTAGAAATCTGCTGCAGTTAGCAACCTCGTTACCTTACCGGGACATAAAACCTGCCGTGAAGGCAGCAATCTTCAATACATGGCAGGCGGAATGGGACAAAGAATGTGACAATAAACTTCACCTTAATTACTAAGCCTATTCTTGGATTGTGGGAGACCTAACCGATTTCATGATGTATTACTATGCCGGCTCCGTATAGGTCATTCCCACCTCACTCATAGATATCTCTTTTGGGATCCGGACATTTCGGTGTAGGACGTTTCGGTAGGGCGTTTTGGTGCGGACTTTTTCGGTGCACGGACTTTTCGGTGCACGGAATTTTCGGTGCACGGAATTTTCGGTGCACGGAATTTTCGGTGCACGGACTTTTCGGTGCACGGACTTTTCGGTGCACGGAATTTTCGGTGCACGGACTTTTCGGTGCACGGACTTTTCGGTGCACGGAATTTTCGGTGCACGGAATTTTCGGTGCACGGAATTTTCGGTGCACGGACTTTTCGGTGCACGGAATTTTCGGTGCACGGACTTTTCGGTGCACGGACTTTTCGGTGCACGGAACTTTTCGGTGCACGGAATATTCAGTGCACGGACTTTTCGGTGCACGGACTTTTCGGTGCACGGAATTTTCGGTGCATGGACTTTTCGGTGCACGGAATTTTCGGTGCACGGAATTTTCGGTGCACGGACTTTTCGGTGCACGGACTTTTCGGTGCACGGAATTTTCGGTGCACGGACTCGTACGGAATTTTCGGTGCACGGAATTTTCGGTGCACGGACTTTTCGGTGCACGGACTTTTCGGTGCACGGAACTTTCGCACGGAATTTTCGGTGCACGGACTTTTCGGTGCACGGAATTTTCGGTGCACGGACTTTTCGGTGCACGGAATTTTCGGTGCACGGAATTTTCGGTGCAGGATTTTCGGCACGGAATTTTCGGTGCACGGAATTTTCGGTGCATGAACTTTTCGGTGCACGGAATTTTCGGTGCACGGACTTTTCGGTGCACGGACTTTTCGGTGCACGGAATTTTCGGTGCACGGACTTTTCGGTGCACGGAATTTTCGGTGCACGGACTTTTCGGTGCACGGACTTTTCGGTGCACGGACTTTTCGGTGCACGGAATTTTCGGTGCACGGAATTTTCGGTGCACGGAATTTTCGGTGCACGGAATTTTCGGTGCACGGACTTTTCGGTGCACGGTTATGGACTTTTCGGTGCCATCGGACTTTTCGGTGCACGGACTTTTCGGTGCACGGAATTTTCGGTGCACGGACTTTTCGGTGCACGGACTTTTCGGTGCACGGAATTTTCGGTGCACGGACTTTTCGGTGCACGGAATTTTCGGTGCACGGACTTTTCGGTGCACGGACTTTTTCGGTGCACGGAATTTTCGGTGCACGGAATTTTCGGTGCACGGAATTTTTGGTGCACGGAATTTTCGGTGCGCGGACATTTCGATACACGGGCTTTTCGGTGTGAAACTTTTCGGTGCGCGGACATTTCGGTGCACGATCAATCAAAACAGCGAGGTCTTTTTTTTCTTTAAAAGTAATACGCACCATTTTAGCCGAAAATGATTTTTTTGCACTTTATAATTTTGTAGACTTGGTCATTCATTTACGGTCACTTACTAATATACGACCTAAGTGGCATTATTAGGCGCAGCGCCATCGTGCGGGAGGACTGGAGACATTGGACGTTATGTATCGTTTGCTGGTGTCTTTTTTCTTTCTTTAATTGCTGATAAAAAATATCTAAAATGAGACATTGGCTGCTGCTATAGCAGCAGCCAATGTCTCTTTTCCAACGTACGCACTAGACACATCATGCACATCGTATTTGCGCGTCGGGTAGATACAGGCGCGCATCGACCCGACACGTAAATAATAAAGCCAATACCTTTACAAAAGACGCCAAGAACGCCTCCATCGAACCAACGCGTAAACACGACGTGATGCGTGTAGTGCGTACGTTGGAAAAGATACACCGGCAAATGAACCATAAAGGATTGGAGACGTCCAACGACTCCAATTCTCACGCAGGATATGGTACTGCGCCTAACAAAGTCACGAAGATCGCCTATCAGTAAGTGAGCGTAAATGGATGACCAAGCCTACAAAATTATAAAGTGCGAAAAATAAATCTCTAGCTAAAATAGTGCTTATTAGTTTTGGAAAAAGAAAACAAAAAAGAACTCGCGATTTTGATTGACCCTGCACCGAAATGTCCGTTCACCGAAATAAACAGTTTGTGCTGTCTCGTGCGAGCTTGTCGCACGTACAGAAGGAAGTTCCCTCGATGCTTTGCGGCAACGGTGGCGTAGGCAAACTGGCTGGTGAGATCGGTTTACTGACTCTTTTGCGTCCCACACCCTTTTTTTAGATAATGAAAGTGTATAGTGTCAAGCTGTGGACTGAGTGCCACAAAACCAGTGTGTAATTATGTATATATGTAAATAACATTTTCTGTCCAGATTTAGTGGGTCATAACATAAGTTCCACCCATCCTACAAACTCTCAGTATAAATGGCTCTAGGGCCATCCATATAACACATCTTGATAAAAAAAATACAGCTTTGAAATTAGAGGTTTATTTCTAGAAGTATTGAGTATCCTCACTGCACGAGATGTCAAAGTATCTTCGATATCAACACTCCAATACATGTTTTTGTTTTTATTTTTTGTGTGCTTGTGTATGGGGATCCTTCCTGGAAAACTGTGTCTATCTCAAGATACAATCAAATATGCGTGAAGCCTTGGCACTATCGGGAGAAATTAATGTTACGGGAAGCTGAGACGTTCCCTCACACACACACATGATAAAACGTATTTACATTTACATACTTTAATTGCAATACACAATCAGCGGTGCTGATCACGTCTCCTAGATTTTAGATGGTGTTGGTTAGATGGCCTGCTCTATTGGTGTTCTTTCTACCGATGTTCGACTCGCGCGGCACGAGTGCTTATTACTTTTAGAAAAAAAAAAGAACTCGAGATTTTGATTGACCGTGCACCGAAAAGTCCGTGCACCGAAATATCCGCGCACCAAAAGTCCCACACCGAAAAGTCCGTGAACCGAAAAGTCCGTGCACCGAAAAGTCCGTGCACCGAAAAGTCCGTGCACAGAAAAGTCCGCACTGAAACGTCCCACACCGAAAAGTAGACGTACCCTTCTCTTCTGTGTGGAAGGAAGACCCGCCCTGCTGCCTGCTCTGCGGAGACACTGTAACCATTTTGCATATTTTGCGGGTTTGTTCTGCACTCGGCGAAATGCGAAGGAATCATTTTCCTGATTTTGTTAGATACCACATACCATTCCATCCTGTTCCTTTTGCTGGGAGAGCGCCCTCTCATCTCATTTGAAACGTCTGTTCCGTTTTATTTTAGACACTGCCTTTTACTAGTTGTAGCATTAAGTTTTTAATGTGACATCCCATCTCCTAGACAATAAAATATAAATCTTTAACCTAGTTTGGCGCAGTATGGCCTTCGTAACTTTTGCGCCATAAAGCCCGCAATCATCACCATCATCACTTTCGCTTCACGCGCTTCAAGCTGCGATGCGCTAACTAACCATAACTTGATATGAGTTTGGTTTTATAAATCATAAATCTACCGTGGCTGCACTACTCGTCCAAAAAAATTCATCTTGAAAATTTTCAAGAAAAAAAATTTCTTGGAGCTTTCATAGACTTCACAAAGGCTTTTTATTGCCTCAATCATAAAATGTTACTAGCAAAATTGGATACATATGCGATTCGAGGGCATGCTTTGCAGTGAGTGAAGTCTTACTTACAGCATCGAATGCAATTAGTTTATATTCATAGATATTTGTCAAGTTCGAAGCGTATTCTTACTGGTGTTCCACAGTGATGTATATTAGGTCGTGTTCTTTTCAATGTTTACGTTAATGATATTTTGAATATTAACTCTGGTGCAACATTTATCAGCTATGCTGACGACACTAGTTAGCTTTTTTGAGCTAAAAATGACGATGTGTTATTTGACATGGCAAATTAGGCATTATCTGCATTAGCAACTTGGAATCGTATTAATTCACTACAAATCAACCTAGAAAAAACAAAAGCAGTGCTTTTTCGCCCAAAGCATAAGCTAGTCACAATTACAAGAGATATCGTTTTGAACTTTTCTAAAATAGAGTTTGTAAACTCTTTCAAGCTCTTAAGTGGCATTTTTACTGAGAATATGTCATGGGATAGTCATGTCAACTGCCTTAGTTTCTGAGCTGTCATAAGTAGTAGGTGTGATAAACCGCCACAGGTACATGTTACCAGCAAAGGTGATATTATTAATATACAATTCGTTATTTTACTCCCGTATAAACTATTGTAATTTAGTCTGAAATACAACAAACTCAACAAATCTAAAAAAAATACACAGCTAGTTTATTTAAGAAGTTTCGCGTTATCAATAAAACTAGAACAAATTAGGGTTCAAACGCTTTTATAAACCTTGGACAGCTCTCTCAAAATGTTTCCGCGTGTTCTACTCGTCGTGCGGAATGTTGGAGGTTGTCACTGCAAGAACGAACTATAGCACACAAATGCTTAAACATACTATCCCAAAAATACTTAACCCACTTGAAGATAAAAGATTGGAATTCAGTACATTGTCTCTTAGAGAAATTCGACTAATTTTCTTTACAAATGAATCTGAGTATGAACAAAACTTTTGGGGTCTCATAACTTCTATCTGCAAATAGGTCACTTTCCTGTTATAGCCAAGGATAAAATATATTATGTTCGAAACGCGCTTTGTTAAATTGTGGTAATCAAGATCTGTAAATGTTTTTTTTCTCTCGCTCATTTGTCAACGACTTGTCCAGACAGGTTTTTTCCTTGATCGCCACCATCAACATACGACGGAAATAAACTCTTTATTAATAATTTTTAGTCGAAAGCACGTAATTCTGATCAGTACTCAAGGTGTGCGTGAGCGCAGCGCCACCCCTTTGCTTACAGTGCAGTTGTTTTTACACTTCATTTATTATTACTTACATCACTGACATTGTCTTATATTATCACCATGGGTTCGTTTAATTATGTTCGCTTTGGTTTGATTGAACTGTGTATTTTAGTGACAATAGCTTGTTATAATTGGCATTGAAATTGCCATCGTTCACCCCAAAAGTGTTTCGAAATATCCGCTCTCTATATATCTGAGATCAAGTTCCGCATCCCATTAAATATATATGAATGAAGGAATATTGCCTGTTGTATTTATGTGAGCATTTTCTGCACCACAAACACTCTTCCCGAAAACGTATAGGTTGGAGATAGTCCGCGCTCCCCCTTTGCTCCATGCCCCGCGCAAAACCGACTGCGTGTGCAGGGGAGCCAGTGGGTCCCCGGGGGGGGGGATAGGTAGGTTTGGCATTTCGGGGGGGGGGGGTTTCGACCCCCCAAACCCCCCTCTGCCTACGCCACTGATTCACAGCCTTGTCTGAAACGGTGCATGAATGACGTAGTAGAGCCATGCCAACTCGCAATGCCTTTACGGCGCAAGCATCTCTTTCACTTTCAAAACCGATACATGCTTTCTATTGGCATTTCACAAAAAACTGAAGAGTGCGCGTGTACAGCTTTGAGCGGCGCTCAAGCTGCGCTAGTGCACGGACGTCAATAGCTTTGGCCATAGCCTTCCCCATAGCTGGTTATACTTTGGCTTCATAGCCACGGACAGTGGTGCCAAGCAGAGGGCGCGCAGCATGCACCGTTAGCCTGACACCGGGCGCAGCCGAGACCGGTATTGCGGGAGAACTGCGAGATTTCATTCCCGTCTAGAGAATGGGTCTGAAACAATTCATGTAGCGAGGTCATGGCGACACGGAATGCTTCGCTGACGAGCGTTCGTTTGAATTGCAAGAGTAGTCTGACCGTGGCCGATGCAGCAAGCTATCCCAGAGTAACTACAGTAGGCTCGCGATAATTCAAACTTCGATATTTCGTACTTCCAGTTAATTCAAACAGATTTGAAAATTTTGGTTGTCCCGCTATGCTTTAATGTATTTATAAGCCGCTTCATTCGAACTGGCGTTTTCGCTGAAAGGCCGACACCAGTTCGCACTTTCCACTCTTCCCTCGCTTCCTCCTCTCCCCCTTCTACACTGTCCACCGTTGCCTGTTTCCTCTTCCGCCATGGCGAGGAGGATCTTCTGCCTTGCAGAATCTCGAGTCTGGACGTCGGCCTTTAATTCACACTTCTTTGTTCTCGCGGCCCCGTTGAGTGCGCTTCTTTCCGAGCACCGATGCACCGCGGGGAAGCAATACCCGCGGAGCTTGCTTTCGCGAGTGTTGCTTCTCCAAAGTGCACCAGTGCTCGGAAAGCAGCTGCACTCAACGGGATTCATGCGGGCACACATTGGAGGAAAACGGCGTTCACACCAACGTTTATAGATACTTCTCCAGTTCCGTATCTCCTCGGCGCGCCTGTGGGGAGGAGGCGGCCCGGCGCGGTCCCCGCCACCGCAGCGCTGCGGTCGAAGGTTGCGCCATCAGGACGATCGCCGCTCCCTTGCGCGCAATGTTCAGCACGCCTACTGCAGCCCGGGATCTCGGCTGATTTCGCGAGTAACGCGCTATTATTTTAATTTCGGTCGTTTTTGAACAGAAGGTAACTTGCAAATGATGTAACACCGAAAATAATACGTACGTGCAAGCGGTTCAGCCTTGGCCCGCAGCGGTTGTCACTATGCTTGGTTGCCTCACGTCGTCAATAAAAACGAGCGAGACGAGGATCGTTCGCGCGGTCGGTATGAATTTATTCCATATATTCACAGAACGCACGTAGTGATTTAATGTCGCGAAAAAAAAAGCTGCGCGTCGCAATCGCGCCGTCCTGGGCATTTTTTTTTCTTTTTTGTCTTACAAAATATATCGATCTTACCTATGCTATTTTAGAAGATTTGCTCAACTTGCAATTTAGTAAAGTATCTACAGAAACTGCTCATTCACAACACATTACACAAGCCGTAACACAATCAATTTTATTTTGCTAACTCGCAAAAAATAAAAAAGGGCTTCAAATCACGCGCAAAACAAAGCCTGTTACAGTTAAAGCTCCACTATACAAGCTTGGCCTTTTTCCTTTCTCTTTGGGCCCTTATGGCACTATCGTTTTCTTGGCACTTTTTGCGTGCGAAAAAGTGCATACGTCACGTCACAACGAACGTCGTATCACAAACCGTCGAAAGCAATCACACACTCGAAGGGCAGAAAACCAACAGATCACGTAACAAACAGCGCGAACAGCGAGCGAAAATGCAAGCCCAACCACGTAACCGGAGCTGGCCTGGCCGGCACACACGCGCAAGCTTCGATCGCAGCGCCCTCGCAGTCCCTAGGGATCGGTCGCGCCCGCCTGGAGAGGGGCAGTTCGGGAACTGGAGAAGTATCTATAAACGTTGGTTCACACTGGAGTCAAGACTAGCAATGATGACCAAGACGACATCGAGGATGAGAAACAGCTCACTGGCATCATGCTTTCTGGCATTGAAGCACATAATGTGAACGCCGAGCTGGCTGAATTTGCTAGTCTTGACGACGGTGTGTGTGTTTGTCGTGATGACTCATTAGAGGACATAGTACAGGAAGTAATGCCAGCACAGTGCAGCAGTGAGAGTGAAGATGACGATGAAGAAAGGGATGACCCACTCCCAACTGTCACAGCCGCAGAGGCCTTTGAGCACATCACTCAGCTCCGGAAGTTTCTGTCTGCAAAGAAAGAGTCCCGTAAGGAGCTACATGTGTTGGCTGGTATTGAAAATTTTGTTTTGAGATCTCATGTGCTGATTAAACAATCCACAACTTTTTTGCCGGATGAACAAACTTAACGTCACAGTTCTTTTACCAATGTGTTATGCCTGCACTTGCTTATAACTAGGCCTATATAGAGGAAACTGGCAAAAATCTGCTTGGTATGATCCATGCAACAAATCATAATGTTGTCTAGTATCATATTTAGATGAATTTCTGATAATTCAAACTTCTGATAATTGTGGGAGCCACTGGTTCCTCTCCCCGAGAAGGCGTAAGCCGCGGATGTGCCGGCCGGAGTTGTCTGACTTCGAGCTGGCTCGTCCCGTATCGTGTTGGAGAGAGTGCGCCACCTTGCTGGCCTACTCTCTCGCACTCCTCCGCGCGTCTCCCATTTCGGGCGGTCCAGGGAGATCGCGGAAGGGAGAGTCGGGCCTGCCCTCGGAGTGGACGGCCGTGTGGTCGAGGAGTCCTGGATTGGACTCCGGGCAACGGGTCTAGTCGCGGCGCGAGCTCGTCCGACCGGCGATGACTCCACGCTAGCGATTCCCCTGGCTCTGACAGTCGGCGTCCCCACTACCTGTGGACGTCCGTCTGCCGAGAGCCCTGGCCCCGAACTCCTGCGACGACGGGTAGCGGCGTGAGCTCGTCCGACCGGCGATGACTCCGCTCGCAATTACCCCTTTGGCTCTCAGGTTCGGCGGGCGCTGCGGGCACACTCTGTGTCCACGGCTCGCTTGACCGCAGTGTCTTGTTGGGGACGCCTGGTACTCAATAAACGCTGTTGGATACCGGGATCATCGTTGTTGGCATGGCGTTGGCCGAACCCGGCGCGGCGACCGCCCTCGCTGGTAGCCGTCGGCCGCGCGGTGGGACGGGCAGCGGATTCCCCTTGAGCAGCGGTCCCCAGACGTAAAGGTGCGTATATTCCCTCCTTTTTCTTCCCACATAATTCAAACTAAAATCTGTGACTTCCTGGAGTTTGAATTAATGAGAGTCTACTGTATACCCCAGCAGTGCGTAGCCAGTAATTATTTTCGGAGGGATAGACACAGCCGGTCCCAACCCCCCGATTAGCTAAAACAATTCGTCAATCATTAAAAAAAATTAATTATTTTGAGGGGGAGAGGGTGGGCCCTTCAAAATAATAACTTTCTGACGATTCTCTCCCCCCCCCCCCCTTTCCCCTCTTTTTCTTTTTTTGCCAACGCCAATGGACGCGTTAAGTCTGCGCTCCTTTACTCCTACTCCGACGCTCCGAGTTTCATACTCCGAGCGCAGCAACTAAACGGCGCATAGCGTACAGGAGCGCGACACACCGAGGCTGCGTTCCAAACCTACTCGAATGAATCCGAGTTACCCTGGCGGATTATGTCACGTGACAACAAAAATAGAGAAACGCTGGACGCGGGGAGGTTTTCGAAAACCACCTTTAGCCTAGAGTTCGATCGAGTAAGTTTGGGAACACGGCCCGAAACTATCGACGAGCCACACGAGCTCCTTCCGACCGTGAAATCGTGCACGGTTATGACGAACCCGGCTTCTCTTGGATACGGGTGGCAGAAGCCGGAATTATTTCGAAGATAAATTAATTAGGCCCGTGTAGAGCGGCAGAGTCTAAAGCAAAAGAGACGGCGGCGTTATGAAGTTTCTACGAACGTTTTAATTTTCCGGAAAGGTTTGAAGACTCGCTTCGTTCACATATGTGGAAAGTTACCTTGGCTGATCTATTTATTGACCATGCATGCTGTTCCAATTTAAATTAAAGACAACCCTTTTGAATCCGCTCGTCGACGCAGGAAACCCTCAAATTTTTCAGAGATTCCGTGGTTCCGTCTCGCAGCGCGAGAAGGAAGCTACGCCGATACCGGCACACCGTCGTTCGATAGCACGTCAATTCGTTTTTAGGCGGTATGCATGAACAAACCTTTCCCGCAACGCTAACTGGTGTTTCGGCTTTCCAATCTAAGTGATCTTTATTCGCTCCGGCTGGGCTAAGTATTCAAAGCAGGGAAGCGGTCTGACTGTCTTTTCATCACACCTTTTCTGTCGCCGAGCTATGGGCACGCTCGTACGATAGATCAATTCGTTTTCAGGCAAGACGCACGAACAAACCTTTTCCTCAACGCTCACTCATGTTTCGGCTTTCAAATCGAAGTATATTTATTCGGTGGGCTAAGCATTATAAAAGGGGCAGAGCGGCCCGAATGTCTCCTCATCTCGACAACTTTTTTGTCGCTGTGCTATCGGCATGCTACCGTTTGATAGATGAATTTCATTTTCAGGCGAGCGCACGAACAAACCTTTTTCGGAACGCTAATTGCTGTCTTGGCTTTCAAATCGAATCGTTTTTGCTTGCTACATTAAAGGGTAACTGCAAAGAAAAAAAGTGTATTTTTAAACAGCCTAATTGGGACAAGCATGTCACAAAACAAATTTCCCGCCAAAAACGAAATTTTTCGCAGCATTATTTATTGCGCGAGACTCATTTTAGTTTGCGGCTATTTCGTCCGTTTTAAATCGCGCGCCACAAAGTTGGTATTATACGTCACAGAGTGGCTGCTATACGTCACGGAGTGACGTATAGCAGCCACTCCGCGCGCGTTGAAAGAGCGGGAGTTTTAAATGTCGAAAAGTTGTGACTCCGACTAAATTACGTCCTGCGGCGTAAATATTGCTAGAAAAAATTTGTTTTTTCGCAGAAGATATGTTTTGTGACATGCTTCATCTAAATAGGCTGTTTAAAAAAACACTTTTTTTTCTTTGCAGTTACCCTTTAAGCACTAATCAACTGAAAAGGGGCAGCAGTCCGGCTACACCTTTCGTCTCGACGGTCTCGACAGCAGTGCAGCCATCTTGTTTGTTTACGTGACGTCACGGTACGCGAAGAAGTCACTCGCGCTCCGAGAAATTCTCGGTGCACGAAGAGCGCGCTCGAGTGTCAGTCTGTGAAAGGAGTGCCAAACTCTCGCGCTCCGGAGCACGGACTTAACGCGCCCAATGTACCCCAGCGATCCCAGCCAACTGAGCGCCACGTGACCTCGAGCTCCGCGAAGCGCAAAGCAAAACCGGAAAATCACATCCACTCAATACCAGAGTGACTCAACACAACCTAGACAGAAGGCCTCTGCATGGTCTCCTCTCCCTCTATGGAACGTCATCAGAGTCGGATCGCGCTAACTCGGCTACTGGACCCGAGCCCGACCTTCGACGCGCTGACTGAATACGAGCCCCAGCCGAACACTGACACAGCACTCGTGCCCAATCTCAGGCCTCGATCGATCTGTCTGTGATAACGCTTGCGGAGGCCTTCTGTCTAGGCGGTGTTGAGTGACTCCGATGGCTTGTAGCGTCCGCTTGATACATCTTAGCTATCACGGCTATTCAATCGCCCAATCTTTTTTTTTTAATTTTTTGTGTTTTTGCAGGTTGCACGAGCTATTGCATCTCTTGACGCGATTGCGTGGGCGCCGCTATAACCGACCTTCATTTTTTATGTCCTCTTATTCCGTTCACTTACTTCATCATTACCACAACAGGCCAGGTTATTGCCATCTTAGATTCTATGGTGTCCTTCTCCCCAGCGTTGGCCTTTGTGGAGGCTCGTCAACACACCCGCCTCAGTGGCTCCGTATCTCGTTAAGACAAGAGAAGGTCAGCAATGGCGGCTGCAATCTGGCGCGTGTGTAAAGCGTCTATATGTATTATGTACTCAAGTCTCTATTTTACCCTAAGTGTGAGGGAAGCCGAAGACACGAACGCGTTGTTCCTATCATCTATGGCCTGCACTGACATCAAGCCAGCTGCCATTGTGGTGGCCTTGCTACTGAGGACGTAACCTTTTGCAGCGTAAATTTTCTACTCTCGCTTTTTTTTTATTGGCAACAGTGATGGAATGGGCATTGGACCTTTTGTAGCAAATTTTGTAGCAGGCAAAATATTGGTTTGGAGCAGCCACTGACGCTTTTGGAGCAGATGCCAACGTCTGTTAGCAGGTCACTTCAAAATGTGATTGCATCGCTAAATGAGGTCACATCTGTATATGAATAATGGCTAATTCCACCGGTCGTTTTGGAGCGCGCCGGGATCGACTTTTCTGGAGCGAGCCTATTTCACTGGGCGATCGGGATTGAGACGGACGTGTTCCAATAGTTGTTTAGGATTAGCTCCCGCTCCAGATCTCGATCTGGATCCGAGAAAAGTCGCTCCGACGATTTCGGCGGGTTCAACCGGAAGCCAGCCGGGCCAGCCCTCGGTGCACATACGCGACTTCCTTTCTCGCGGGGCATCTCACCTGATCTCGCCTCAGAAGAATTCGTAATGGCTGCTTGCTTACCCCTTGGCTCGACAGCCGGTTCGTTTTTCAAGAAGGAGAAGGTTTTGCCGCGCTACGGGCATTACGGCAATCTTTGCTAGAAGCTCTTGAGCCATTCCTGCCGTTCGCGCGTCGAACACGTGTTAGCGCCGCGATTACGAAAACAAATACTTTACTAGGGGGAATACATTCCACTCCTCTCAAATACAATAGCCTCGGCGCGGACAGGTTTTCTGGGCTTGGCGAGAGCCATTCTATCGTCGGGGAGGTCTCGGCTATCGGGGGACAAATGATGATGATGATGATGGTTGTTCTACATACCAAATTCATTGTTGTGGAAATGCTCGAGACATGTGCCGCGCGCCACTACACGAAGAACATGGCGTCTAAAATCTAGCTTAGTGCTGCTACAGTGCTGCGCCAAATACTTTGCTGCGCTGTGCCGCCATGATCTTCCCAAGGGTTGCACGTTGCACGTGCCTCGTGCATCGACGCACCTTGCGCTACTTTTGAAACGTGGAGGGGCTTCAGGAGAAATCGGAGACGACACCGCCGCGGCCCAGTGTTGTCAGACGGAGAAAAAAAAGTCAGCAGATTGATCCCCAAAAAGTCAGTAGATTTGCACAAAAATCAGTAGATTCCACGAAATCTGTGTTTTGCCAGATTTTGCTATTTCCATTAAACCAGACTTCGAAGAAATAGTATAGAGTAACAGATAACATGGTAATAAACACAAATGAAAATGAAAAAGACCAGTTCTCAAGTAATTCTTTATGAAGGACAAAATAAAATGGCACTGCAAATGGCTTTTTTTTTATTAGCATTAATTAGTGTTGCAATTTCGAGGATTATTCTTTGAAATCGAGACTGAGCCACTGTTGGGATCAACAGATGGGGGCGACAGTGCGACATCCAGTTGTCGCTATTATTGAAATGAAACCAAAACAAGACGTTCCGGCAAGTGCGCGCGTACATGTTCAATGGAAGTCCTCTGCAAGCTGCCATCTTTCCTTTCTGGGCTGCGGAAGGTTTTTGACGCGACGCTGTCGGCGCGGAGCACTGTTGAGGCTACGCGTTGTCTGCTACGGGCATATTTCTTTTTCGCCTGACTCAAAGTTTGCGTTCAAACGTGGAGAAACTTAATTCCTTAGCTTTTTAAGCCACCGATGAATAATATTATATCATTTTCTCGCCAGAGCCTGCCAAATAAAAGAAAGAACCGAAATTTGGATGTCGATCCCTTCCATTCCGCCGGGCGAATGAATGAAAATGGCAGCCCTCTCCATTCAGCCGGGAACAGCTGAGAGTTCACGCGCATGCGCTCATGCCTCTCGCTCTGCGCCGCAGGCTGATTGGCTCACTCGGGAGAGGGACGTTACGGCGGCGAGATCATAGACTGGCCTTCGAACCTGCTCTGGGTGAATAGATAGATGAATACACGGCTAAGTCACTCGAATAGGACGGGCTTCTGGGCCATCTAGCCAGTGCTTCATTTTTAATTCTGGGAGAATATGAGTTTCCTTTGATGGGCGACCCTGGAAACTGAAGGGGAAAATAATAAATTTTTATATGTTTACTAAAAAAAAAGTCAGTAAATTTTCGTTTTTTTCAGTGAATCAGTAGACCCGGAACGAAATCAGTAGATCTACTGATAAATCAGTAGACCTGGCAACACTGCCGCGGACATAGCGAACATCCAGGTGCACATGCGCGTGGACTGACACGGACCTCCCCTCCGTCAGGGCTGGATTCGGCGCTGTAGGCGTTCTGTCTAATGCAAATGAGAGGAGTGGAATGTATTCCCCCTAGTAAAGCATTTGGCGAAAACGTCTTCAAAATGACTGCGGCGGCCGCGGAAAGGGGATTCCCGGGCAGTTGAATGACGGGAAGGCATCCGCCGATCCCGGAGCAGTGGTCATGTTGAACTGGGGATCCGTAGGCGGCGCGACCCCGTTCGGATCGTGTGCTCCATTCCGGATCTGGTCAACTGATCCCGGCGCGCTCCAAAATGCCCAGTTGAATTCGCCATAAGAGTTTCTATTTGACACTGAAGATTATTATTTATTATCTTTCGTGATAAGAATAGATGCAAAGGAATCGTACAGTCTTTTTTTTTTTTTTTTCTAGATAATGCTGAAGTCAAAGTGGATTCCACTTGCAATCGGTATTAAAAAAAAAAAAAAGATTCGAAAAATGAGTCATAGAGAAACACCTCATTTGAGAAAAAGCATCTCTCTCCTTCCCACTTTTATACTCAGTGGTTAATATAGTGTGAAAATTCCTGCAAAATGTCGGCAAAAATCAGCATATCCGCTAAAACGTCTTCAGATAAAAATACGTCCACGGAAGTTTTATGAACCCAGAAGATTTTAATATAGTAAACTGAAAAAATACAACCACCCACAAATATTATAAAAATGTAAATTTGTGCTTTAAAGTCGCACTGCGCTTTAGCGGCGGCTTTCGAACTAGACCTGAGTCGAAGTTCGCTGCCCTTTCGATAGTCTTATTCCAAAACTCGAAGCGCCTCATCGCGGCGTAATGCCACGTTATGCATTGTTGTGGGAATCAGTGGGGAGCAAAATCCATACGCGCTCCGCTCCTGGTCTACGGGTTCCCAGAATGCAACCTGCGCGGTGACGGATTTATGGAAGTATAGTCTATTCGCGACTACAGCGACCTATAGACCTTTTTATCGTGGGTAGCACCATTTTGAGAGCGAGAGAGAAAAAGGGAACGGGCTACCGGCGCTTTCCCTCTTGCTGGTTGTGTAGAAAGAGCGAAAGTCCCGGATGAGAGGCTTGGCCGGTGTTGGGTGTATGCAGTGCCCGAACTTCGTTCGCGCTGTCTTCTCTGTTTCAAGCTCTCAAACTTAATTAGAGCCATGGTATTCAATGGCGACAGTCCCCCGGTCATCGGGTCAGCCGCTCTCCCCTTGCCGGATTCGTTGCAAGCTACATAGGTCCTCGGACAGTATTCGACGCTTTTTGTCGTTATTCGTGCACCCTATGACCGAGCAATGGTGTCCCGATGGCCGGGGGACTGTCGCCATCGAAGCCCGTGGCTTTAATTAAATTTGCAAGTTTAAAACAGTAAAGAAAGCGCGAACGAAGTTCGGGCACTGCAGACACCCAACACCGGCCAAGCTTCTCATCCGGGACTTTCACTCTTTCTACGCAACCAGCAAGTGGAAAGCGCCGGTAGCCCTTTCCCTTTTCTCTCTCGCCCTTTTTCAGAAAAACGCCTATTGGGGCGCCACCACCAAACAAACATCGCGGCTGGAAACAGGTCGCGTCGTCGGTTCGGCCAACACCTCCTGACGTCACGTCCGGGGTCCCGCACGGGCGCTGATTGGATGCGAGTGCCGCGTCAGCGTTCGCGTGGGACTATGATGGGAAACGAGCCCCACGCGAACGCTGACGTGGCACTCGCAACCTATTAGCGACCGTGCCCTACCCTCGGATGTGACGTCATCTGACGTAACGCGCAGGCTTTGCTGTCTAGGAGGTGTTGGTTCGGCCGAGACACCTGAACGGCTGGCGCATTCGATTTAACAGATTTTCTTTTGTTTAATGCCCTATTTTACAGGTATTTGAACTGCGACGGTTAAGTGTAGCCGGTGCACATAAACTTGCAGAGCAAAGTTTTGTTTTCCCGGTGCTTTTTGTTCTTTTCATGTTGTGGGGTTTCCCCATTCCCCTAGCTCGTCCCCGAGTGAACAACACCACACCGTTCTCTGTTGTGACCGTTGCAGGTGGTGGTCGCAAGCCCGAGGAGAGAAGCCCCCCGCGCCGGACGCTGTCCCTCCTTATCACTAAAGTCGTGCTCGGGAGAGCGCCACCTGGCGTATCAGTCCCACCAATCACACGTGCGGTGGGTGGAGAGGATGTCACGGAGATGTTGCCGGAGGAGAGGGGGAAAAGGGGAGGTGCGCCCCTGGCGACAGGAACGATGGGGACTGCCAGGTTCCCACAATGTCAAACTTTTGTTTCAGAGATTTAGTTCAAAACCGAAACTATGGGCTCCGGAGAGACGGCAATAGACTCTAATCAGTTCTGATCAGCTAAGGAAAGCGGCGATAACTACAGAATTGTTCCACCCAGAGTAATTTTCAGCTAACTCGCATGCCTCGACCATGCGACTTATCTTTCCGCGAAATCAAGCTTTAGTGCGTATCCGCGTTTAACAGCTCCAGTTGTCTGCTCGGCCAACAACACAGGCTGCAGGAAAATTACGAAAATTAAGCAAGCGCTTCTTGAGCCAAGGAGCATGTTAACCCGCTGGCGCCCCACTAAGCAGCTGATACTCGTATTTCAATTCAGGTTTTAGTAGCAATCGAGACTCATTTTGACGAATATGCGGGTTATGTATTATATTACGTACTATGTCCCACTAAAGCGATATTAGTATATTCTTCGGGTTGAAATATGAGCTTAGTTGACTAGCTATCAGGTGAACTGCTGAATGAAAGTATATTTGACAGACAGAGAGATACTACTTAAACTCAGCCAAATGATTCTAGCCGGCAGCACGGAGACGAATGCGGACAAACTGAAGAGAGTCTTCATCGGAGATTCACGTAGAACCCTTCTGCATTGAACTCGACTTCAAATCCTGAATGGAGAAATTTAGTATTTTTTTGTGGCCGGACAACCTGAGCAATGTAGACGTATACTGCTGCTGGCTTCGACGGGGGTACAATACAAATATTGGAGGCGCGATATATCATAATATTTTGACAGCTTCTAACTTTGCGAGACGCGTCCCCCACCTTATGAAAGCAGACAATTTCCCTCATTAATCATACGCAGCGAGCAGGTTTTCCGGAATCAAGTAATTGCGAAATCAGCCAAACTCCTTCGGTGTGGTCCAGAGGCTTTATCGACGAAAAGCAGCCAAGATAAATAGCCAACGCACCGACCGGCGTGGGTGGCGCAATCTTGAAGCTAATCGAACACAACCAAACTCAAGAAAAGCAGCTATCGAACCTTCCCATTCACTTGACTGCAACATTGATATTCCCTCCAGTGAAACACCTCGTCTGTCGTCCTCGGTCCTTTGTTCTACATCCTTATAAAGAAACCACTTATCAGTTACCAAGTAGTCGTCACTTTGAAAGTGATTCGAGACAGACAAGAAATCAAAACGTTTTTCCGTGATTCCTCCCCATCCAAGAAATCGAAAGCACGCGACCGTGTGTTGTGGAGCAAACGGGCTTTCAAACACGTGATGGAAGGAAACAATCTACTGAGGCTTCACCACACTAACGAGCACTCAGGCAAACTCAAGAAATATTCGGACCTTCGTCAAATTACATTGTTCGCCACCGCGCCGACATGTGTCCGCGAAATCCACCAGAGACGCGGACAGGCTCAAAGCGACCTGTTCCGGCTGGTTCCCGGTTTCCCCGCTTGGTGCCGTCCGTTTTGCTGGAGTCGCGAATTGATTGCTACACGGGAACTACCTTGACTACCGTCTTTACCCGAAATTCAAATAAAGACCCGCGTTTTTGTTTCCTTTCATGGCACAGCCTTTTTAAATTAGAGGTCAACCAACAGTCAAGTCCAAAAAAGGCCGACCTGTAATAGTACCTGATAGTACTTAGCATAATTTCCGAGACAGTCGCGCTAAACCATGCGCTCCCCCGTGTCAGCCGCTGCTCCTAGCACTCCGGTGCAAAGCGGTGAAGCTCGACCCGCGCTGGTGTGAGGCGGTGAAGGTTGGCGATAGCCACGCCATGAAGGCAGTGGCGGACACGATAATTAAGTTATACCACCAGGAGTAAAATAGTCCGGGTCCGTCTTATTACTGTAGCCGCCACCCAACTATTTTGCAATTTCTCTCGCGACTTTTAGCTACAGCCGACATAATCCGTAAATTGGGACGATGACGGGGTCAGCGCGATTGAGAGCTTGTTTCCTTTCCCATTCTGTTTGCGCGTGTCTTATCTCTCACGCTTTTAGTTTTGTTTCATCTTAAGTCAAAGCGCAGGTGGCGCTACGAGTCAATGGAACCAATCACGCAGCGTCAAAAGTGCGACGTCATGGCCTTCGACAATTATCTGTACGTGCTATTTCATTGGCTAAACCGTTCAGGCACTGCGAATGCCCCTAAACTTGCGCTTTTAGTGTGTGTTCGTGACTATGTGTGTTTGAGCCTTTGACTGTGTTCTGACCTAAGATGAAACGTAGGGAAGAGACGCTGTGAAATAGCAAATACATATTTGTATCATTTTCATTTATTTGCACTGCTCTAAATATTAGGATGAAGCAATAATAAAATATTTTTTTGTTTGTTCGAGCTTACCTCGGCGCAGGTATGGAGGCAATTCTTAGCAAAAATGGCGCTTTGGCGCGCGCGCCTTCGCGCGCGCGCGCTTTGGGATCTCGGAGGTCATGGGCGCGCCGACCATAATGCGGCCGCCGCGCCGGACAGACAGTCATCACCTAAATGTGTTTCTTCCATCGTGGTATACAACAAGAAGCGGTGAGTGAGGGAATGCGGAACCACTGCTGGGAGAAACAACCGGAGCGGTCTGTTTGGGAGACACCCGATACTTGGGCTCCATCTATCCCCGTGTGAGTGAAGCGCTCGGTGCGCCGAACATAATGTGGTCGCCGCGTCGGACAGAGAGTCATCAGCTAAATGTTTCTTCCACCGTGGCCCGGGGTGCGCTCGCGGACAAACTTCCCCGAGAGAACGCAGTCACCACCGACGTACGATGGGTACTCGAACACGAGGGGATTCCGGAAAACGAGGCAGCGCACGAGGCGGCCCGGTGTGAGATGAGAAAGCTCTCCTTGAACCCGACCGCGCCGACGTACGCCCCCGCTCAAGCCCCGAACCCGGAACACCCAAAAACGTACCCCTCCGAATGCCTCCGACGAGAACGGGACAGGAGACCCAGAGAACTGAGAGCCCTCTGGGAGCCCAAACACGAGCCGATCCCCGAGGGCGCCTTCCGAAGTCGCGAAATGGTAAACCTCCATATAGGTGTTGCAATCGCGGGATGAACTGCGGGTCCATGCAGCGTGGGCAGCGTGGGTCGGGCGGGACTGTGTAAGGCTCTGCTCTCTTCAGAACGCTAAGTTCGCTGTAGATTGTTCTGGGGCTCTGGAGGTCTTGCCCCCGGGTGGCTGTCCCGCGAACATGCGACAATGGACAAATCCTACCGGTGATCCCCCACAGAAGTACCCGGATCCTAAGGTCCTTGCTGGACTACCCGTCCCGTGGAGACCTGAGGGTCTGACCCCAAGTTACCGAACTTCGCAGAAGGGGCCAGGGGGCTGAAAAAGCCCGACTCTTGCCAAAACCCACATGCACTCATCAATTAACCACCGCCCATCATCAGCCACAAAGGAAGATTTGAAAGCAATTGCGGCCAGGTCTTCGGGAGTCCGAGCTACCGTCTGAGCGCGAGGGTCAAGGATCGCGTAATCTCTTAGGACTAAAAAACGTTACTGATTGACTGGCTTTGGATACGCCCTCGAAAGCTCCTGCCGCCGGCTTTAGAGACCTGCACTTGGGCTGCTGTTTCGTTCTTCGACCTGCCACGCCATTCTTAACGCGCAGTCCTCTTACCAATGGTTGCCACCTGCCCAATTTTTGACCGGCATGGTCGTTTTTTTTAAATTAAAGGTTAGTTGTCGGTTTGTATCTAAAACCGGCTGTCATTTGCCGTTTTTTTTTTCAACTACCCAAGCAAATTGTCTCTTTTTTTTTCTTTTTCTTTTTTGTGGGGGGGGGGGGGGAGGGGGAGGGGGTTATAATTACGTAGTGTCTGTCTCCCTCGAGGAGGCAATAAGCAAGGCACTCCCTTCCTTACCCGATTGAGGGTGTAAAAGTTGCTTGTTCCACCCTTTTGGGTCAGAGTGTAGAGAGCCTTCGCGATTTGCCAAAGGAGATCGGAGAATAGCGAGCAAGACATCACTTTAAATTCGAGGACACAATCCTTTTGTAATTCATGATTCGAAAGTTATTAAAACACGCCCGCATTACACGAATTTACGAGTGACCAAAAACTTTCAAGCCATAGGCTTGTGCCGGTGCTCGTGGTCTATAACCGCGTTCACCACCAAGATATCCAGAACTAGCAAGTTTTGAAAATAATAGATTTACGCTCGAAATGTGCTCGCCGAGTATGGTATTGGTATCACGCTCAGCGTCTTAGAGCCATTTTTACATTGAAGCGTTATTTAATTCGCAGCCATTTTTATGCAAACAGCAATGATCAGACCTCCACCAGCTGCACAGGACGAGTGTGCGAGATTTTTGTTTTTGGAGCTTTAATTTGGAATAAATGGCATACATCTATGCATGTTATTGAGTTCGGTGTTGTGTATTCGCGTACTTACATGAGCTATGATGTATTAAGAGATCTATGTCGATTGATTCCACTTTGGGAAACTCGTGTCAAAATAAATTGAATTTCTGACTGTCAACACTGCCTCCCCCCCCCCCCCTGCCCCTGCCCCCCTCCTCCCCTTTCTTTTTACCAGTTCAATCTCACATAACTCCACACCAATCGGCCGGAATAGCCGGTTTTTTCTTCGAGGAAATGTGGCAGCCTTCTTTACCATGTCAAGGGCCGTAAGCGCGCGGTGTCGTCGCCCCTTCATGCACAACCATAGCTTCCTCTATACTCACAAAGCCTGGCAGTTCAACGACGGAGCCATAGAGTTCCCGGTCGCAGATTTGGAGCGCGAGGATCCGGCAGCACAGAGCATCAAAGAGCCATTTCTCGGAGAACAGGGCCTTAGGGGAACCTGGACGTCAGCGCGCAGCTTTTGCAGCGGCGAGGACCCTAAACACACTTCTTCGCTCGCGAGACGTGTTTCGGTGTCTCGCCGCAGCGGGGCGCCCAGTCACGTGGCTCTCCTCTCATTCGTTGTCATCCGTTCCACCTTTTCCATTTCGGTGGCTGCTTCTCATGGCGATCTGCTGCAGGCTTTGTCAGTATATAGGAGGCTATGGCACAACATGCGCGGCAGCCGACGACGTCGCTTGCACGAAACCGCTGACGTTCGAGAGCAGAGATTGGCCCTCTGAAGACGCGGATGGAGGGACGGTGAGCTGGCCAGTGGCGTCGGAACAGGGGAGAGAGGGGGGGGATGGCAAAATGCTGCCCCCCCCCCCCGGACAGTTGAGAAATTTAATTGGAAGCAATACAGAGGGGGCGCAAAATCGCTGTCGCCCCCTCACTACGACCGCCGTCGCCGCCGCCGCCGCCCCCCCCCCCCCCCCCACCCCCTTGCACCAGGGAGAAGAGGGGTTTCGGGAATGTTCACCAGGCTTTCTTAATATAACCGCTGCGCGAAATGCTAGTGCATTTCTTAGAACAACACACGCCTCAACGTACCGTCCGTTCGTCTCCGATTAAAATTTTGTGCTACCTCTGTCGCGCAGTGCAGACGAGCTGGTGAATAGTAACCATGTTGAATTAACCTGAGACTGAACTACCCCAGTCTCAGGTTAATTCAACATTGTTCTCTTTCCCCTTAGAAACAAATGAATGATATCGATGTAACCACAAAAGGTGCCTAGCACGTACTTCTGATATCTCCGTTGTCTGCTCAAAAAGAACAAGCACGTATGTACGGACCAGTGGCGTCATAAGGGGGGTGCGGGGGGACCGCCCCGGGTGCAGCACTCAGGGGGGTGTCGCGGCGGGCGACGAGTGGAGGGGGGGGGTCGCTGCGGGCCACGCGAGAGCAGGGGTGGGGCGGGGGGAGTCGCAACGGGACACGCGAGAGAGGGGGGGGGGGGTGTCTTGGAAGGCCACCGCCCCGCGTGCCGCTGACCGTAGTGACGCCACTGGTACGGACGCACTTCCACTCGTAATGGGCATTGAAAATTTGAAGATAGAGTGAGTAGGCAGGCGAGCTGGCACGAGCTCTCGGCCTCTTCTGGCTGGAGAACGGAGAAATTTTCAATGACACATTTATCAAAAACCGGAGACGACGGGCGAAAAGGGGGACAACACACAAACGGCTTGTGTGTTGTCCCCTTTTTCGTCCGTCGTCTCCGGTTTTTGATAAATGTGTCATTGAAAATTTCTCCGTTCTCCAGCCAGAAGAGGCCGAGAGCTCGTGCCAGAAGTTACCGGTTGGTCTGATCGACTAGCTAATACCACGACACGTAGATTGTTAAGAAAGACGAGATTAATCGTCTCAGAAGTAAAACCCCGAGCGTTCAAGTTGTCGTTGACAGGAGCCGCGGCATACAACCGCAGGCACACGATTTTCCTGCAATGGCGGAAACGAGGAAAGTCCGGGAGAGACATGAGGAGAAATACTCCTTTTGGGGATTTTCCAGTCGCCATATGGGGAGATCCTGGTACCACAACGAACGCTAGTAAAAACGTAGGAGGGAACGACGACGCCATTAGGTCGTTTGGTTTGGTTCGTGCCGGTTATTGCATGCTTATGGAGTTCTTCCGAATGCTGCTCTTCGATGTGGTTATAAGTCCTCCGGGTTCATCGTCGGAAATCTGCAACCGGTCTCGCTCTCAACTGGTTGTGCACGCGGAGGAAGTGGATGCACTTGGTAAGTGTCTCGTTAGCGCTCGCTTGGGTCGCCGACGATATCAGAGTCCGCTTTGCTGTGGGACACCCTCCAGCGTTCGACAAAGGGGGGCCTTCACGAGGCACACTGGTCCCGACTTTGTAAGGTGGATGCCCTCACTCGCCGCGAATCAACTGTTTTCCTGCAACATCCCAAACTAGCCCGTGAATTTGAGGCTGAATGGGTACCGCCAATAAACGACTCGACAAACATTTCCACGTCGACTTCATGGTCGCCTCGAGCATGCCCCGGCTGTTGCCTCGCGTTAAGTAACGGCGCCCTTTCTTTGATGGTGATTCTCTTTGGCGAAAGTAGCCGCCCACCCACGTCCGAAAGTGGTGGCGCGGATCTCGCGGCTGCACGCACCCAGGACCGTTTCAGCTTGCGTGCGACTCCCATTTTTAGTCGGCGCGCGTTGAAACGACGGACGTCCGACTCGCGTCGCACGAACGCTTCTTGTATCTCTGGATGGGACATGCCACCCGTTCGCCTGTTCCCTTTGTCGGACGGGGGCCTTATCGAGATGTCCAGCTTTGACCACCACAAAGGGCGCCGGCTAGAGCGGCTAGCCTCGAGATGATGTGCGATGAAGCCGCCATGACGGCAAGTCCCTCGCGAACGTTCACCGACCGCGGCGTTGCCCCCACGACAGCCCCCTCAGCTCGGGCTCGATGCCGGGTTCTGTGTTCAGAGCTTGTTTGCCCGTTCACGCCAACACATGACGTGTTGCGCAGTTTCAAGGAAGAGTGGTCTTGGTGGCCCCAAGGCGCGCGGACGGTTGGCCTTCTCCCAGAATAGAAATGGAGCGTCAGTCGAAGTCGTATCGCCGTGTTCAAGATATGCCGCACGTGTGCGACCTATATTGCGGTATTCGGACGGGCAATGTGACTTATAAAGCAGATCGGAGTCACTGCAGGAAGGCGGACACGTCCCATCTTTGCAGCGTTTATCAGGCGCGAAATATCTAGATTTTTCACCGCACGTGTTAAAGGGTGAAAATATTTTTTTCCAAAATCCCCCCCCTTCCCCTTTTTTCCTTCTGTTTAATTCGAGTTCCAGGCAAATAAGCAGAACGAAAATAAATAAACGACTTATTAAAACAGAGAGCTAGTGTTTTTTTTTCTCGAACCTTCCCAAGTGTCTTTTGTCTTTGTCAAATACGGTTCTCATGAGACGGATTCGCGTGACAGCAAACCTCCTATGCTGTGTCCCGACACACAAATATGGTCAAATTGATTGTGATAGACCTTTTTTTCCAAACTGGCCAGTGAAAGTTACCGTTCCGTGATGCGCGTGTGCGCTTATTCAGGTGCGAAGCAGTCGGTAGCTCACAGTTTCCTTTCAACAAATAAGGACACTTTGTGATATGCTCTAGCTGCCATGATCACATTCCAGCATCAGGCAGTTTCAGTTCTTGTGACGCCATATATCTTGATGTCTGGATTGGAGAAAATTCCCACCAGTTAGCCTGGTCCTCGCCTGTGAGGTGCTCTTAGGCCCAACAGTGTTTTGTCATGAAGTCTGAGGTCTCATGAACAGAGATTATAAAAAAAAGTTCTGTTGCATAATCTAAAACAACAGAACTACACTCACACTGAGGACACAGCAAACCAATTTTATTCTCACGCTTACTCTTCACACATTTGTTGCAGGCCAAGTTCCCAAGTATTCAACTTTGCAACAGAGAAGAAGCAGAGGTGACAAAAGCTAAAGTAAGTCTCCCTCCAAGGATGGCTTTTTGAAGTTAGTAGAGCAAAAAGGTGCCAAAAGCCAAGAATATTTGCGATCAAAAACATTTACTCCAGCTTAACAGATATCAAAAGAAACACTGATGTTTCATCACCCATACAGGTTGCATCTTGGGTATATACAGTGAAACCCGTTTAGAACGAACACACGAACAGCGAATTATTGTCAATATTGAACTCGAGGAAAATTTAAATAAAAATGCATGTAAAAAGTACTTTTTATAACGAACAACATATTGGCTATATCTAAGTGCGCCAACAATCGTCTTCTAACCTGTCCCGGGGGAGGGGGGGGGGGAAGGGAAAGGGAAGGGAAATAATAGATAAAATCATCCAAAAGCTCAAGTTGCGAACAAAATTGAGCGAAGAGAAGCGATTCAGAAGGGGAGAAAGCTAAAAAATGAACTCTGCACACACGTGCAGAAAAAAAACAAAAAAAAACTTCATTTTAAAACGGTTGCCCACGAAGAGAAGCAATTCTGAAAGGGATACAAGCTAAAAAAACAAACTCTGCATGTAAGCAAAAAAAACAACAACTTTCCATTGTCTTGTTACAAGGTGGAAGCAAAGAGATGAGAAAGGAAGAGAAGCTCTCGCCTTACAATGAACACATCGTGGAAGTTCGTTGTAAACGGTTTTTGCGATGTTAAACTAATCGTAGCGTTTCCTGCTGTTCGTTATAAACGGGTTTGACTGTACCGACACAAATGAGGCGAGAGGCCAGCCAGTCACCACTTACTGCGAATGTCTTTGTAAACGTCCGGCAGGGGGCGACACCAATGAGAGCTCCTGGAGTCGTGGTCTGTCTGCCTTCAGTCATCGGTGTGCAATACCAATCACGGTCCCCTACCGGATGTTCACAAATACATTCGTGATAAGTATTGAGTGGCGGGCCCCTCGCCTCATTTGCGTTAGCATATACTAAGAATATCTAATCTAGATAAAATTATTGACTTCTCCGTACCATTATTTCTTCACATTATACTCCTGTCAAAAGAATGAAGACCATGACAAGAAATACAAGCCACAGTTATGAATGTCTTGTTTTACCAAAGGGGGGATTGTTGGCCGAGTAGGCCAGAGCACACCAGCTCGGAGCACATGGAGCGAAAGCTCGTGCTGCAGAACCCAGGCATCCTGGGTTCAATCCCCACCCCTACCCGTTTCAATCTGAATGAGCATCGTACCGGCGTGGGGTCGTGTATCAGTACTGCGTGATGAACGTTAAAGACCCCAGGCTAGCGAATGTACTGCGCTGGCTAAATTGCTCACCTACAGCTGAAAGACAAGTCGCCCTTGAAGCTGACTAAGTTCAGGCTGTATAAACATGGACACACCCCGATTGTTTTAGCAAAGTCAAAATTCTATTGGGTTTATTATATTTATTTATTAAATTGGGTTTATTATATTTATTTATTAAACTGGGTTTATTTCTTTTTGTCACTTCACTACCATTTGGAACCATTGCGCAGGTACCACACTAACCCACCAGCTTGCAAGCCCACCTCTCATCTCGAGCCAATAGCAGCGGTTGAGCGGAAAGATGTCTGCATGAATACCTGCAAGAAAAAGAGAAAGTGAAGCTAAAACCTTCAAGTGAGTGCACATCAACTTGCATAGCTTGCCAGAGACGATATGATCAGCTTGAATGTGCGAAGACAGACGGCGCTCTCAATGCCGAAAGTGGCTCCGAGACATCTACCACACTTGACCGCAGCTCGCAATCATGCGAACAGTCATACCCTTGGTGCGTCGTGTATTCAACCATGATTTCCTTGTGGTGGTCGGTATCGTCGGTGCCTTGTGCGAGTGCTCCCTGTGTGCCTTGGATGAGGCATGTCAGAATGCACCAAGGAGTGTTCCAAAGTGCTCCACTGCCAGCAGAGCCTGCTCACCTTAACCAGCAGTTGGTTGGCGATATTGCCAATGAAGTGTTTAAGAGGCTTTTCAAGTTGTTTCGTGCTGTGGTTGCTTCAAGTGGGGTGTCTGTAGGTGTCCTCAGTCTTCAGAGTGTTGTGGTGGTTTGAAGGTGAGAATGCTGCCGGTATTTGTGGTCGCCCATTATGTGAGTGAGGTGCCTGTGTGTGTGTTTATTGGCAGTGTTAAAAATTCAGCACGTCCGAGCCGACATGGATACCGCTTGATGCGTGGCTGCATGGTCGGCGGAAGGGAATATGTGCAAATAAAGTCTCAAGGTGTAATGTTTCCTCTCTGCTTGTAATGCAGAGAGCAGTGCCCCAAGGAATATGTGTTGTGGTGATTTGTGCAGCCTTTGAGAAGAGTGCAGTGCTGTGAAGTGATAGTGTACGGAAGGGGAGGCCCTGCAGTGAGGTGAGGTGAGGTGAGGTGAAGTGACCCACTTCCCGGAAAGTGGTCTAGGCAGTTATCCCTCCGCTGCAGTGATCATGTCGTCAATTGCAAGCATTTCCTGCCCTGCTGATCTACTGGGCAACATGCTCTGCAAAGTCTCCTAGACCTTCAACAAGGCTACCAAAGGTCGACAATCCCACTTTTCCAAGGGGCAGATCGCAAGATGTGTTGTGCGGTGGTGTGAAGTGCGGTGTTGTGTTGCAGCTTGTTTGACTGTCGGCACATTTGAAGCTGGTGAATGTGCAGTGCGAGTGAAATCATGTTGGCTCAAAAGGCATCTCATGTGCTGCAGACTTCTGTGCATGCCGGCATGTTTCACAGAGCGTGATGTGGTGTGTGTGGTGAACGTCTCTGGCGAGTCTTCGGAAAAGAGAAAGAGCAGTGCCTTCATGAAGCGTGATCAAAAGGCGACGTCAACTTCGCATTATCTAAGCGCCTGCTTGAAGAAGAAATTTCTTCAAGCAGTTGCTTCAATCTTGGCTTCTACCAAAGATTCCGTGGAGCTCGAGTGGACTCTGCGTAACTAAGCTAAACATTCACAGTTGCGACATCGAAATGGAGCTGCTGCAAGGTGGACAGTTGAGCAAGGCCTAATTTTTCACGAAGCACAACAGCATGTGGAATGGCAGGAGGAGATGTTTTTAACACAGAGGTCTGCATGGCAGAACCTCTGAAATATGATGATTCGATAACTCTTGAGAAGTCTACCAGGGCCACTCACCACTGGTGCAGTTACATGTCCCCATGCCAGGCAGCCTGGGTGTGAATAGGAAAGTCCAGGTTACGTGCATTTCACTGTTGTGATGGGAAAATATCTGCAGTACTGCCTTGGCAGAAACCAAACTATTGACTTCTGAGAAGCTACAAAGAAAATTCTGGAAGTTTCCAAAGCCAAAGCAACGAAAGGTGTTGGGCATTCATCAGTGGAGGACTGAAGATTAATTTAGACCACCCAGGGTTCTTTTGGTGTGCGACCAAGCTCTTGCACGGCACCCACCTTGTCCATGACAAGCCTTCTCCAAATTGGGGGCATGTTGGTCAGCACGCAGGCCTGCCAACTGGGTATGTTGAGAATCTTATTCTATTACTCTTGGCAGTCAGTAGAGGAACAGTAGGTGAAAATACACCAGCAAGCTGTCTAAATGCATTCACATGCTTGTTTAGAACCAGAGGAACACCAAGAGAACGGTTTCAAAAGCCTGTCCCAGCCCAAGACGTAACAATAAAAGATTAAAAAGCTCTATGAACTTCCTAAAACAAAAAAGCAATTCGAGAGTTGACTAATTTAGACTGTTGATAGGTAGTCGTCCATTTGCGGGCTTTACTGCAAGTAATTTTCAAGCAAGCTTACGAAAGCTGCTTGACATTTTTTAACCTTCTTCTGATTGCCTTAGTTTTTTTTTTTTTATGGTCACTTTTAGTTTGCTAATAATGGTTTGTGGCTTTTTAATGCAGAATGCATTTTAACGGAAACTAAGTGAAGATTTGTGCCCTGTTGCCATACCATGCTGTGTTGCCATACAGAATGTCAGCCAAATTTACTCATCGCACAGAATAAAGGTTGGTACCCGTCACGGCCTATACAGGAAAATTATATCATGCTAGGTATTATTAGGTACTTGTATGCTTTTGAATAAGTACCTTTTCAATAGTAAATTTAACGGTACATTTCCAATTAAAAAATTTATGGGCATCATTAAGAACTAGTAATCGGCCCCCTTTATTTCAGAACATTCCAAAAGAAAAAAAGCTAAGGAACGCATTTCCATTCCAGCGGTCCTGCTCTTCGTAGCCAAAATGAGTAACTACCGCCTCAACCGCCTCGCTGGAGAGAAATGTGGCTTGAGCAGAGGAAATGGAATGCTGCACTGTTCGAATGATATTGCAACAATCTTGATTCTTAGGTTTACTGCTGTTGTGGAAAGAATGTGTGGAGGCTTACGTCAGTTGCGTGATTTGACCACGAGGATCGCTAGTGCTCCGATGCACTTCGATAAGTAACCAAAACCTAGAAAAACATTCAAATGGATTTCTTTTTTTTTTTTTTTAATGTCGTGCAATGCTACTTTTGCGTTATATTTTTTGTAAAGGGAGCCGTGGCTCTTAATGATGTCGAGAAAGTTTCCAGTTGAAAGCATGCTAGCTTAAAAGTTGATGACTCAAAAATATTACTGCAAACATCAGTTTTACTGCACTAGCCACTGGCAGGATGAGAGCGGCATAGAGGAGTTTCAGTTGTCCCACCTCCAGCACCAGCTTCCTAGCTTCAATCAAGCTTCAGTATCTCACGAGTCTCGGTCGACTGTACATGCACAGTCAAAGCACTGCAAAAAGGCAGCGGGCACATACTGTAGGCCGGGCTTCCAGAGAGAGCCTGCCGCTCTCAGTTTCTCGGCGAGTATAAATAGGCCATTTGACAAAGACCAATACGACATAAACCTCTTTTTTGTGTGACACATTAGGCGTTCCAAGAAACGCCCTGTATATCGCCGATCCACTTCGCATACAGCATATTTGTGCGGTAAACTAAAGGGGCATGTTTCTTTTTAATTGTGTTCTAGTAATAGCTTACGAACTGCTTTTGAATGCAGAGTGCATTATGGAGAGCGTTCCATGTATTTCGGGGGTTTCTTGTTCTTTTAATTGGGTGTTTTGGGAGGAATTAATTTGAGGTCTATTTTTTTCTTCTTGCAGATTCGCTGTTTCTAGGTGTGCATTTTCGCTTTCGAACAGAATATCGAGGCTTGCATTGAGGAAAACAGGACATGGCCGTGGGACTCCTCAACCTGCAGGAAACGTGTGTGAGCCAAATAGTACCTGAAAAATGCCCTGGTACTGATAAGCAAAGGTACTGAGACAACAAGTGCGTCTCCTAGAGAACAGAAACAGCTTCGCAGACGGCTCAATGTGGGGTTTGTTCCCTGCGAGCCCGAAATCAAACTGCAGATAAAAATATATTTCTGTAAAACTTTTTTTTTTTTTTTCAGATTTTGTTAAAGGGGTAGTGCAACGATTTTAACGTCAATAGAATTTGCAGTTTGTAGTTTTATATTGTTTATCTAGGCATAAGTGACGAGAAATGTACCACCCTCCCCTGAAAAACTGCTATTCCGCTGCGTGATGGCAAAGAAAAAAACAAATTAATTGCTGATCTGCAGCCGTTTGTGGCGGGTACGAGCTACGGTGGAATGTCACTGGGGGACATGCGGAAGTCAACAAAACCTGTCCCCTTCCACTGCTACACTCACCAACAGCAGCCCCATGGCGAACAGTCTTTTGTGTCGAAAGACCGGCTGGGGTCTCTGAAGAGAGAACCAAATGGGAAACCAGGAGGTCACCCATAGAGGTCACTCGAAAGACTGCACAAGAGTTGAGAAACTTTGACCGATTTGTTTAATTTTTTAAAAATAAAAACTAGCGAGCGCAGAAAACATGGTTTTCTGTTTTTTGTTCTATAGGTGACACAGATCAATTCTTGCAGTTAATTGACCAAAGTTTGGAAATCGTTGCACCGCCCTTTATAACCGGCCTGGGGGTTACTTTTCAGGGTTAATCGCTATGCACAGAGTGCGCGCGCCCTAGTCATTGGGCTGATTTTGGCCTTTAGAGTGTCGCGTCACGTTCCGGCATGGCGTTACATAACTTAGGTGCAGTGTGTTACTGTTTCATATTTTTTTTTGTAAGTTCCTGTCACCAGTCATGTGATTCCACATTGTGGTGTCGCAACGTGTTATATATTGTTCCGTCTGTATCATGTCACATCACACGGTCATGTGACTCAAGGTGGCACCAACCATGTGACCATCCAAAGTATTCTGCGCTCAACGATTTTGTCAGGTATAGTCAAAGTGATGCACAAATTTCAACAAACTGCCATGCATATGCACATATACAGGGTGTTTGATCTTAATTAGAACAGATTTATTTAAAAAAGCTGCGAAAGGTACACTAATGCAGTCTGCGCGTGTAAGTTATACGACCAAGGGGACATGATACATGGGACTAATTCTCACGATAGGCCGATAATAAACTAAAATTTGTTAATTCACTTTTTACAGTGGAGCAGTTAAGGGTTAGTTTTCCCGAGTATCTTGTCCGCCAGCTAACAAATGTCGACATAGGACTCTGCACAGCTACCGCCATCTATGAGCGACCAGTTTTGTATTGCCTACTGATGTATCAATAGCCAACTTCCCAATAGTATTGCACCACCACAATTAAAGATGGAATTGCAGGGGACGAAACTTGCGAAATAGGCTAAAGTTGTGCTTTGAATTATACTGTTGGGAATATTCGGTGACTATATCTTGTCAACTGGACTGTGACTGAACCTATGCCACAAACTGAAAAAATGACGCTTGAAGAATAACACACAAACAAGTTCACCGGCAGTGGTCTCGGTAATTAAAGAAGACAATAACAAGAGCACAGTTGAACCACACGTCTCTTGACATCGTAGCTAACTCTGCCTGTCACGGTCTAAACATATGTGTAATAGGGTGTTTCATTTTAAGTGTAACAGATTTTTCTAAAAAAAACTGTGAAAGCTGCGCTGTTGTGGTCTAGGCGAGTTATATGGCCAGGGGGACATAATGTAGGGGCTAATCGTCTCGATAGAATGGATAATTAACCAATTGTGATAATTAACATTTTAACTGGTGAAAATAAACACGTTTCCACTTAGAAACTTGCTCAGTATCATAAAAAAAACACTAAATAGGTATTTTTTAGAAGGTGGGGCACTAAAGTTACCACTCCTGCAACAGGCTCAAGGCTGATGGTGTGAAAAATAGTAATTGATCTCAAAAGCAGCACATACAACTACCTAAATTCAGCACATAAGGAGAAAATTAGTAATGCCCTGCAAGTAGCCAAAATGTTTTTGCTACAGTTCTTGAGGTGAAAACGAGTATAGGGTCTGTTGAGATAAGATCATGCACGCAAGTTCAAAAATATTTTTTTTTTGTTTTTGTTAATTTTTTTTATATGTTACTCCTAGACGTGTGTAAAGAATGTAATAAATTTTTTTTTTTTTTGCTAAAACATAATAATGGAAGAGATAAACACAATTAAGTGTGCTAGAATGGCATATTCCATTTTTGAAGTTTTCCTTTATATCTTGTTTGGTGACACCTACTATCCAATCTACAAATATCAGAAGTCTCAACAATGTTTCACTTATAATAGATCATAGGAACTATTGATTTCAATATGTACAGCATTGTGGAGGTTATATATTTCGCGTCAAAAATGCGCAAATCTGGCTTCGACATTTTGTCACTAGATTTCTGCGCCGTTATCTAAACAAATTGAATAGCTACAACTTTAAAACTTATGTCCTATATTCCTGTTGAAATGATCTTTCGAGTGATATATAAGTCACTGCTCTATCTCAACATTTTAAGTTTTTATATTGCTCGAAACATGTCCTCAAGTTCAAAGTTAAAAAACTTTAAGGAGCACATAAAAAAAAAAAATCTTTGATTATTTTGAAATTTATAGTGACAGTTCTCCACGATACGTTTGTGTTTATTCGTAAAAAATACGTTGCATTATTTTGTTTCCTTCCAAGTTACAGCGTGCAATGTGCACCTTACACGCCGGCACTTTGATAGTCAAAAGATAATCTCCACAGAGGAGATTATCTTTTGATTCCGTGTATTTTATGACTAGGTATATTTTTTGTGCTGTATTCGGATGTTGGGCTCAAGTTTAAGTATTTTACTAATTAAAACAATACCTGCATTGCTTTCCCTTTTTATTAATTTAGCCAATAAGCCTGTTTTGCCCTGTAAAATTACAAGTTCTAGGAACTTCAGCTGAACTTTTCCACAAAATCAAGGCAAAAACAAATGTAATCGCTACTGCAACATTTTTTTACAGAAAGTAGTAGAAAAGTAAGTACAGCTGTGCAAATTATATGTGAATATTTATGCGTATATTCGCAATGAAGTGGGAATGTTCGAGCCCAAGCTTGTTACACTGCTATTCATGACGGTTGTACATCCAGCTGACCAAGGTAAACCTGCGACTTCACTGGCAGACTTTCAGTAAGACATCTGTTAAGCTTAAAAATATTCATAATTATTTATTCTAGCAAAATAAAAAAGGAAACATGAAATTATAACAAAAAAAAATGAGTAAAGATATAGAGCGTATTAGTTGCCTGCGTTGGCGAGAGGGCGTCTGGAGAAGTCAGTCTTTTGTCCCTCTTAAAATTAAACTGACGATTCCACGAAGCACTCACCTGTGCCGCAATAATTCTAATGAGCGCGAGAAAACCGTTAGACTCCGAATGTGGCTACAAATAGGGATTGCACGAACTGGAGGATTTTGCCCAATCCTCTTTGGAGATTTGACATCCAGATCTTACATATTGCGAAAATTTCTCTGCTTGCCATCTCCTTTTTTGTGTTTACTAAGATAGCACAAAACACACTACAGACGCTTTAAAGGGGCCCTGCAATCATATTTAAGCGTCTACCTTTTTTGCTGTTTCCACGTCTTGGGGTTCGGGCGAGCCAGCGGGCACGGAGAGAATAACTAAATAACAGTGCGTCATATTTTAACCGGATGACGCGCAAACCTCCTCCACCGACGAGGGCGACCCGCGGTACCGAAAGCGCGCAAAATGTGACGGTTTTGGTCCTGGGCTTACTACTGGTCAGAGCCGCTAAAAGCTTTTTTTTTTTAGTCGAGATACAAAATATAAGTGTCGTGAACCGTTTCAATTATGTATGAAAGTAGTTTTTGTTCAGTATTTTAGATCAGAAAAGAAACAAATGCAGTTTATAAAGTACGGAAACAAGAAATGACCCGTCGACATACCTGCCACCAAGCGGCAGAAAAAGCGGCGCATATTAGAAAGGGCTAGTAGGATGAGGCACCGATGAACGGCGAGCGTAGAAAGGTCCCGAAGCGTAGAAAGGCCTATTGGCGGTATGGCAGCGCGAAGTGGCTCCCGTTTTGTACTGATCTTTACCCCGTGTTTGTTGTCGTTTGTGGCCAATGAAGTGTTATGCCGAAATAGTCTTTAATCGCGCAGCAAATGCATTGCGAGCCGCCCTGGCCGCCCGCCTCATACAGCCTATCCAACACACGCTTTAGTGGCGCCCTCTCGAGCCGTCGACACGGAGTGCGGCAGCGGTGAGCGCTCGATGAGCTCACTATTCCTCCTCTAGTTCACGGCCACTCAAGCCAGGACCTACGACGTCATGAAGGAGATTATTTTTTGCTTGTTTTTGTAATTCTAATTTGCCTATAACTTTTAAAATAAAGCGAATTTTGCGAAAAGAAAGGTTTCATTAAGTTACTACGTTCAGTGCGCTTAGGTTCGGTTCAAATTAAAAACCAGTCAAAAAGTTGTTGCAGGGCCCCTTTAAGTTGCTGCCATGACTGAAGACATTCTGTAAAGACGCAAATACATGGGACTGCCAGCCACTTTGTTTGTTTATGACTGCAGCGCGCGTGTTGTGTTGTCTCACGATCACAAGATTCTGCGACCTCCCGAAAGCATGACAGGAGAAAGAAAGATGGGAAGATAATGCGTAATTAGCTTTTCTGTGAAGCAATGTACAGAGTAAGTCTAAGCATGTGGTGATCAGTTCCTCTCAAAAGAAAAGTGCACCAGGAGAAAACGGGCGATAATTGTGTGTGCTCTGCGGCCCATGCCGTCTGTGGTTCCCGTAAAGCCCCTTTTTAGATTCACGAGGGGGCCACCAGGGTGGCAATCAGTTCATTGAACGACGTTCCATCGACAGATCGTTTTGTCGACACGCAATGTTTCATAGACAGATTGCTTCATCGACAAGTCGTTTCATCGGCAGCTCAGATTACCTTTACTCGTTATCTTTTTTTTTTTACTATTTCAATGTCATATATATATATATTTTTTATTTTAGGCAAATAAATAATCTCAAATATTTTTCTTTAAATCTTAACGGACGTCTTAGTGAAAGTCTGCCAGTGAAGTCACAGGTTTACCTTGGTCAGCCGGACCTACAACCGTCGTGAATAGCAGTTTAAGAAGCTTGGTGGCTCAAACATTCCCACTTCATTGCGAATATAGATATCAATATTTGCATGAGATGTGCACCATTCTTCTTACATTTCTATTTCCTTCTGTAAAAAAGGAATGGCAGTAGTAGCGGTTACAAGTGAAAAAATCTAGGTTAAAGCTCCTAGCACTTGTAACTTAAAGGGCAAAAGAGGCTTATTGCTTAAATAAATACAAAGGACGAGCAGTGCGGGTATTGCTTTAATTACTAGAATACTTGAACTTGAGCCCAATACCTGAATGCAGCACGGAAAGATATATCTACCGTAAAATGCCTTATTATCTCCTTATTTTGATTGGATACTCTCTAAATTTGGAAGGGCGTGCAAGTGCCCCTCCAAATTTAGAGAGTATCCAATCAAAATAAGGAGAGAGCCCTTACTCGGTTCGGGGAATAACATTTAAGATAATGGCCACAAAAATATTAAATTTTCATAAAATGGGAGGGGCGCTTACACGAGGGGGCGCATGCTCGGTATTTTATGGTATTCATAAAATACACGGAATCAAAAGATAATCTCGCTTGTATCATTGGGCTAAAATGCCGATGTGCAGCGTTGTAAATTTGAAGAAAACAAAATGATGCAACTTGTTTTTTTTACAAATAAACGCAAAAGTATGGTGGAGAACTATCACTATAAATTTCAGGAAAATCGAACATCGTTTTTTTTTAATTGCCCCTTGAAGTGTCTTAACTTTGTACTTTAAAACGAACTTGGATCAAAATGAAAATTTACATTTTTTAAATAAAGCAATGATTTATATATTATTTGAAAGAATGTTTTAATAAGAATATATGGCTTAAATTTGAATGTTGTAGCTATTCGATTTGTTTAGATAATGGTTCAGAAATCTAGTGACAAAACGTCAAAGGAGTCATGTTTGCACATTTTTGATGCAAACAATATAACCTCCACAATGCTGCACATATTTAAATCAATAGTTCCCATGATCTAATATAAGTGCAAAATATTTGAGATTTTTGATATTTCTAGTTTGCGTAGTAGGTGTCACAAAACATGACATAAACGAAAAGTTCTGAGATCAAATATGCAGTTCTGATGCACTAAAAAAAAAAAATTGTTTTTTCAATTCAAATATTATGTTTTTTTTGCAAAATTGTTTTTGATTGCATTTTCTACTCATGTTAAGAAGTAACATATAAATATATATATATATATATATATATATATATATATATATATATATATATATATATATATATATATAATAAAAAAAGTTTGGACTTGCATGCATGATCTTATCTAAACAGAGCCTATAGCTGTCTCTTGAGCGAGATGTTCGACCCTCAGCAATGAAACAAACTGCAAGGAACACGTTTATGAATATGTTCCTTGCAGCTTTGTTTCATTGACATAATTGCCAGTCAAGTCAGTTAAAGACACGTGAATTCTGCAACAGCAGTGCCTAACATCCTTCTTAGAATGGAGAATCCCAAAGACAATCTGTTGGATTTGTTGCAAAGAATAAGCTCGAAAGGATTCCCAGGAAATGCTTGGTGTTGACAAAACAAATCCAGTAGAACATAATATTTTCCAGCATGCTTTTTAGTGTAGATTGAGGCACCCTGATTTGATGTGTTAACTATTGGCTTAGAATGCATAATGCGTTGCAACAATGCCAGGAAGCATTACTGTAAACGGGTACAAGTGGACAAACTCTGGACCAAACATGTAGTTATCAATGATACGAAATAATATTCGAGAGGTAGTTGCTTCCTAACAAAACAAGCTAGTTTGTAATGAAAAGCTCAGATTTTGTCACAAACAAGAAATAAACCTTTTAAAAATGAACTAATTGATGGCCTATCCTCTATTTTGCCTCTATTTTGTTTCAGCACTATGGTTCCCCCAGGAGCGTCTGCATGGTGGCGACCGAAAAGACAAGAGAACACCAAGAACAGAAGATCCGAGTTTTGGATCTCCAGAGTTAAGGAAGCACCTTCATTCTACAAGTGGAGTGTCTTGGTTGCAGCATGCAGTGTGGTTTGGTGCAGTGCGGTGGTGTATGCAGCGCAAGTCCAGTGCAATAGTGTGTGCAGTGCAGTGCAGTGGTGTGTGCAAGAATGCGCTGTGCCATTGCAGAAGACGAGTGAGGGTGCAGTGCAAGTGAGGAGGTGCATTTGGTGCTAGACAGTGCATCTAAAAGTCCACTTCGCTCTTTTTAAGCAAATCTCGTGAGCGGCAATGGGCTTAGTATTGGGCCAGTTCTGAGCATGTCAGAAGAGGTCCACAGTGGTTGATCTGCGCTTACCGTCGGTGCAGCACAATATTGCAGATATCCTTGCTACCTGTGAAGGTCAGTTAGCCCTTCCTGCTAATCTCTTTGCCCTACAAAAGTTGATTTATCCTAGACTTTCTGGCAGATTAACTTCTCAGCAGGGGCAGATGCAGGAATTTCCTGAGGGGGGTCAGGTGTTGGTCAGCGTACCATATGTTTAGGAACCCCCTCCCCCTTTCCTTCGTTTTACACCCTAAATTTTACACAAGCAGAAATCAAGAGGGGGTCAGGACATCCGGACCCCCCTCTAAATCCGCCCCTGCTTCTCAGCAACACACTCACATTTTTTTGTTGTTGTAATTGTAATGTAGACTTAAAAGATTTTTTTTTGTCCCACAAGTTTATATATTTTAAGATTCTTGGATGATGTAGTCCCTAACAATTTATGCCATTTACCTGCAAAGCTTGTGTTTTTCAGGTGCCGCTCCTCATGGGTCCATGAAGATTTGTGACTGGGAAACAAATCTGAGCTATTTATTTGTATATAACGTCAGTTGCAACTAGTTATCGTGGATCTCAGATCTCTTACAAGAACCTAGAACACTTGGAAACTAACGTTAGTTCTAAGTGGGCAGCAAGAGCACATCTACTGTAACGAAATCTTGCTCTGCAATAACCCACTCCTACCATACTTAGTTTGCACCGATTAAACTTAAGTTTGCAGATCCTCCTCACCAGAAGTATACTTGAACTGATCTATCTTAACCTCAGCTTTGTGAAATTTGCATCTATGCAAGCCAGGACTTATGGTCACTCACCAAAACCGACTCTGCTGTCAGCAGGTGCGTGTTCCAAAGTCTGTGTTTCAGCTACTCCAGCAGAGGAGGTGGTTTCAAGTCGTCGGCAGTCTTCCGTACAGCCGCGAGCGGTGGAACCTGAACATCACTCACAGTAAGCAATGCAGAATGCGCCTCTAGAGAAGGGATGATCGCGCCGCGTACACAAACGCTGCGCGGCTGCGCCACCTGAGTGGCAGGATCGCTGGAACCGCTGGGATTCCCATATCCATTGCGGCCTTGCGTGCGACCGCCGCGAGATCCACCACGTTTTCTTTTTAATTTGTTAGGAAACAAATTTTTGAATCTTTTTTTCTTTTTTTGACGATCGGAAATATTATTACCGGTAGACAGTGTATATATATATATTAAATGTAATATATGATAAGGATACGAATTTTTCACCGTCCGAAAAACAAAAAAAGTAACTGTCCTGATTCAAAGTTTGTTTGCACCGCTGATCACTGGTTTGCACCGTGCCACCTTTTCATTCCCCCCCCCCCCCGTTGCTCAAAAAATGGCGGGTACTATGAATTTTCGGTTGTGGTAGCTTGTCTTGGAAGGAGCGTTTCGGCCTGATGAGGTCGCGCGATCTGCGAACGAATGAGGGTCCGTTGACGTGCTGTTCCTTGCGTGCGTGGTTCGGTTTTGTGGTGCCTTAGATGGGCCGCATTTCCGTCACGAACTGTCAGCTCTTTCCTGGCGCGACTTCGGGCCTCCTTTCGAAGTGAAAGTCGGATTTATGTGCGCGACACATGCATCCTGCGCTTCTTGTCCTCCCACGTCACATGGGAAGCATGCTGGTAGTTTAGACGACTGCTGGTTGCAGTGAGACCACGGCAACCTGCGCCACGTTCGCCCGGGGCAATCGGGACGAAAAAGACGACAGCGGCATCTGGCAGCGCTTCTAACACATCCTGGCGATCGTTTGGTAGACGTGCCCCGCGACAGAGCAACTGCCAAGGAAGAGAAGGCACGAGTGGCGAAGGAGGCCCAACAGAGCTGACGTCGACCATTGTGTTAGCAGCGTGTGAGGATGCTTTTCTAACGTACTACACCGCGCGACACTGTTCGCGCGAACGAGGAATGGGCGGTTTTCTTTTTCTTCCCCCCCCCCCCCCTCCTAGAATCGAAAGCTTGTCACCGCAACTACTGTTGTGGTAGAGGGATCGGTGGCCGAGTGGGCTAGCGCACACCAGCTCGGAGCACGTGGAGCGAAAGCTCGCGCTGCAGAACCGAGGGATCCTCGGTTCAATCCTTACCCCCTGCCCGTTTCGATCTGGATGAGCATCGTACCGGCGTGCGGTCGTGTATCACTACTGCGTGGTGCACGTTAAAGACCCCAGGCTAGCGGTTGTACCGCACTGGCTAAATTGCTTATCTACAGTGGGTAACAATGTCGCCATGTTCTGGCAGACTAAACTCCTGCTGTATAAACAACTAACGACTAATTTGTTTTTTGTTGTGGTAGAGAGTACCCAATCGCAGCACTATTTTAAGGGTAATGTCTCATGCTAAAAAGCGCCGATGTCGCGTCCGCGCAGACAGTGTCACTCAGTGTACGTAAGTACGTTCATGGGCGTGCAAGCCTTCGCATTATCGCGGTTCGTGATGCGGATAAATTGAACAACCCCGCAACCAGCAGTGCAACACCTTGCAAATCACGACTATAGCACCTGGAAGAACAATCGCTCGAGCCGCTCGTCAAATACCTGCGGGATTCCGGTGGTTCGTGCGCGTTCACCCGCGCAGTAAAGCTTGTCTTGTCGGCAAGACAGTCCAGCTCGTCGAGATGTTCCACCCGAGGATAAGCGAATCCGTGGTCAGATATTTGCAGCTACAGACACATTCCGCTCGTAGCGCGATCTAACCGACGCCAGGAAATCGTGCGCGTACTGGCGCAAGCTCGGGTAGACACGCTGTTTCACGTTCACACGTCGAAACCTGCGTGATCCTTGCCCAGAAGGCGGCACTTGTTTGCCCATTCTTGGGTCGCTAGCGGCATGCTACGACGCGCAGTCAACCACCAGCATGGCCCTACCCCTTCCCCAGCGCGACGTCATGTGCCGCCTGTAAATTCGAAAAACTCTTGTCGTGTTCAACTGTAAAACGAGAAAAAAAAAAGCGCGATTTAATTTATATTGTGTTAGGTTGTCGAAGAAACAAGGGATGATTTTGTCGTGTGAAACATATACGTTTTGATAAGATAAGATATAATCTAAAATGCACCTACATTCATAGGTACATATCTTACTTCTCCACAGTAAAGGGGGTTCTTAAAACTACACCAGTAGCCGGATTTTTTTACTACGGTTCTTAAGGTGAAAACGAGAGTAGAATCGTTAAACAAAGTTTGAGCCTTAAGTTCGAGTAGCGCACCGATAGGATTTTGGCGAAAAAAGCGCTGCATCATCGTCGGGAGACTGGATCAGGTATTGAATGCCAAAATGCGTCACACGGACTGCGCACGTGAACAACCAATCCGCAGGTGAATATTAGGGTTCCCGCTTGTGGCCAATGAGTCCCCGTGACGGAAATAAACTGTTACCGTGTTCCGCGTGCCGCACTCTACCGGTGCCTTCGAAGAATGCTTCAAAGTCCCTAATGTCCCGAACCGTGCCCCGTCTTTTTCAGTTCGTTTCTTTTTATGCTAGAGCGAACCCAGAGCTACAAACGCGATCACGCTGCTCCGAACAATGCTTGCACTGCACGAGCTTGGGGTGTTTTCTTCGGCCGAATTTCGAGTCGGTTTTGAACTTCTCCAAAAAAGGCCGTGTTTGACTTGTGTAAATTTTGTACCGCCATTTACTAAACTGTCATCTTGTGATATCGGCCCTATTGGATGTCAAATTGGAATGGTGTTTGTTTTCTATTCCGCTCGTCGAGTATCGACAGTACTCGTTCCAGCAGTGAATGTACTGCTGGAACAAGTACCACTACCACAAAAGGTCGGTCTGTCTTATTGGTAAGTATGCTCTGATCGCAACTCGTTCTTTTTCCACTTTTCTTGGGCGTAATAGTTACAATTTTTTTTTAGTTTTTTTTAAATTAGACTGAAAAGTTATAAAAAAAGGGGGGGGGATCGCAACGACGTCATTGCCCAGCGTAAATTTTTTTTTGACAACCTGGGGCAAGACTTCAAAATCTTGTCGCGGTATTAAGGGGAAGTTGTGGAATCCGGGTATCGACGAGTAAAAAAACAATGTACAGAATGTATTCTGACATTATTTTCTTTGAATAGTTTAAAAGGAATGATAATCCAAAGACGGGCAAGAACAAAATGCAGTCACAATAAGGAAAGCATCGTGCCCAGTTCTAAATTTATTTCTTATGTGTATTTTTTTTTAACGTGCCATTATTAATTTGAGGGTGGGGTGCTGCCGGCACGTAAAAATGGACACAAAACTAGAACCGTGAGAGATAAGACGTGCAAAAAAGAAAAGAAGGGAAAGGAAACAAAGGACGTTTCGGGCGCACGCCCTCACGTTCTTATTCTTTCCTTTTCGCATAGTCTGACGAAGAGCGTGCGCCCGAAACGTAGCTTTGTTTCTCTTCTTTTTGCACGTCTTATCTCTCACGCTTAGTTTTGTGTTATTATTAATCGAACTTGCCTGCATAGTGCATCATTGAATATCGCAACTTTGGCGTTATTTCAGTTGTGGGAGTCGGCAAGTCTATTTAAATTTAGCGCCGGTAGTAGCGCTGCGCCCCCTACGTTAACCGCACGAGGAGCAAAAGCTCGCGCGTCGCCGCGAAGGTGTTTTCGGTGCGAGTAGGTGCGAGCGGTACTGTAGCGTGCGGCGCTTCGTAATGTGGTTGCTAGTTGTTGTACTAGTTGCTCGCGGATGCGAACTGCTTACAAAAGTTCAAGCACGTGTTTTAAAGAAGTTCAGCTATTTTAATTGCCTATGCGAAGAACACGTCGTCTGCTGCTTGCGCAAGGGTTGTGATGACGTCAGTACGACGCCGAGGTATGATTGGCTTTGGTTGGAGGGATAGTGGGTAGACCTCAATGCTAGATGCCCTGGGTCTACCCACTTTTTTTTTTTTGTTTCAATCAGCCAATAAGAACTCTGCGTTGTGACATCATCGCGACCCCTGTCAAGAAGCAGACGAACTTACGCTCCGCATCAAGCTAGCTCCGGCCTTGGGAAGTTGGGGCCTATGTCAGTTGACTAGTTCGCTTTATGCACCAATGACTATTCGAAGGTTTTTACTCCCTCGGAAAAAAAAGTGAATTCGAAAAAATGAAAACAATAAAAATATTTATGCGTACATTTTTCCGTATTACAGCTGCATTCACATTGTTTCAGGCGCCACAAACTGCGGGCGCTGGATGCCATATCAACTGCCACTGACCTGTTGCATCAGCAAAACAATCCCACGAGTGGATACTCCTTCAACAAATGTGAGTTGACACAAACTTCTAATGGTATCCTAGGACTGTAACGCTAAAAAACAGTCACAAACGCGAAGCACGTCGATACTGTCCGCATTAATTCAGTACTCGAGAAAATTGCTAATAATTCACTTTCTGCCATCTAAAAACCGTCAAAAAGACTTTAAATAAACATTTTTTAAGGTTTTAATAAAAAAACATTTGAAACAATAAAAAAAATATTAGTTTAAGGCAATGTAGCCAAATTTCGCAAATGTGCAAATTTGTCTAGCAACAATGGGAATACATACGTCAGTAGACGTACATCGAAAACAAAACCACTAGAATTTCTGTGGCGTTGTGCGGGCGGCCATGTTGCTACACCCTGAGTACGTTTTGAAACTCTACTCGTATGGTAGAGCAGGGAATACCACACGAAAGTCTGGCCACATTGTACACACCGCCGCGCTCGGCAGCGCTTTCTCGGTGCCGACCGCAACGACCTAACTGCAACGAATCGGCCACTTATTGCTTATCGATAGATTGCGAAAGTAAAATAAGAAGCAAGCACAATGTTCATAAAAGGGAATTATGATTTTTGACGACGTCGAGCTAGGTTGAGCGGCTTCCTGGCCGTTTGCGAAGATGAAGCCGCTCAAAATCCAACATGGCGCAGGCCTTCATTTCATAAAGTTCATCTTCATGAATGCCGTACCGCTGCCCCTACCGCAATTCCAGCGGTACCGCTTCCGCGGTAGGTTTCACTTGGAAATTTACGGTTCGCGCGTGCCGTGCCACTTGTTATGGCGGGTAATTATAAGTTCCGGATGCCTACCTTGGGCCCAGCGGTTGACTGTCCGTTACTTGTCATCGGCGTCTTCCAGGGAATCGAAACAGATGCAGCAATTTTCGCGCTCGCCGACGCATTTATTCAGTCATTTGCATCACAGAGAAAAGTAATTTATACGCCGTTACTTTAAGCAAGCGTTGCTCTGCGAAAAAAAAATGATGGACGCAGTATCTACGTTAGCAAGAGGTGCTACAGTGAAGATACGATGTGCGATACTGTTAGCTCGAACACGATATAGTGCTTTTACACTTTAACGGGACACCGACAGGGTATTTATGCTCGCCGAGGTTTTTAGTTGTACGTGACATATGAGAGCCCAACTACCCAGAACAGAATTTGCGGCTCGAAATTCGGTTTCTTTCTGCCCGAAAATCGCCGATCGAGAACTGGCCGGTTTGAGTCGCGCTCACTCTCTTTTCCGTGGTCATTTTGGTGGTCGACGCGACCACCAAATTTAATCAAAGTCGTGGGTCATTGAAGGCACACAGTCAATATTAAAAATAGAAAAAATATGAAACCCATTTTTTGTAACTTCCAAAAAGCTGCAAATTCGTTGATTGAAAAAAAAAGAAGGTAGCACAGACAACCGGAAGCATCCTGTGTGTTCACTATATAATTCTCAACATGGCGTCGTTTCGCGTATCGTGAAACTCGTGGATGGCAGCGGACGACGGGCGTTAGACCTCTACTTCAGAACTGTCGTTCACGGTACCGGCGAATTCTGTCTTTCTTTGAAAGAGAAATTTTGAAAAAGATCAAAGAACTGATATTCGTCCTGTACGACACGCCCGACCAGCAAGCCGATTGCACGAAGACGTCGCCAAGCCGTCGTCCCTTCTCGTGGCTGAAGACATCGCTCGCTCAAACATCAAGCACGAAGTGCGTACTTCGAGTTGAATACGCACGCGTACGGTTTCTTTACGAGGTGCGAATGTGGCCTATGCGTGGTGCTGCCCGACTTCAAGCCGGGAGTGCATGTATTGAAAGGAAATCGGCAGCAAACTTCCGACATACAGTCTACCAGCTGCATTACTATGCTGAAAGAGTTCCTTCAGTAGCTCAGTGGAAAAGCGTCCACTTCACACGCAGCGGGCACAAGTTCAATCCCTAATGTAAAATTATTTTTTTTTGTGCATTTTGCGGTGTTTACATTTCTTTTTTACAATTATCACTGAAAAAAAACAAACAATTGTTGTGGACGATACGTCGCTGAACTAAATGGTAGGGGATTTCATTTTTGACACCTGCGAACTGAATGTAGTCACTTTCCACAAAATGCAAGGAGCATATGAATCGGGTAGCGTCCGCTTTCCGAGCTTCGAGTAACTGTTCTACAGGAATCGCAGCCAGCCATTGATCCCAACCCGTTGATCTTTCGGAAACTTGTGCACTCTGCCGCACAATGCCACTTTAGATGCAGGACATGTGAGGCATACTCTTCACGCAACATCTTGGGAGTATTGTTTTCGGAGTCGATCACGGGAATTCACTACAGCCACTCACTACTAATTGCCAACACATAAATGTACAAAACAACTCATCTTGAAGTACAGAACAGCGAGCGGAACAAACATAACTGTAAAGGTATCGCACGGCAAACAAACGCATTTCGTCTGTTACGTGTGGAGAAAAAAAAAAATTGCATGGTCGGGTGTAGCCACGTGACTTCCGCTACTCACTCTATCCTCTCCACTTTGCCGTGCAGTGCGGGAGTTTCGGTTTCGGTTTTGTGCAGTTGCGTTTTTTGGATTTATTAAACAAATGCGTGACTCTGTAGCAAAATATTAATGGGGTAGTATTCCGACACCATAATGGTGTCCGACACCATAATTTTTCCTTTTTCGCCTGACGAAAAAGGAAAAAAATAAAAAGATTGGGAGGTGTCAGTGTCTTTTTAAATGGCTATCGGCGGGCACCGAATATTATTGCTTAGGTTAGTTTGCCACATGTCTGTTTAAAGTTTTGGAGACTCTGGTGCAACTATGGTGCTAGAATATCTGTTTTTGCGATTTAAAAACAATACAGTCACATTAAATACAGAAACCCGGAGTACGGACCATGTACAGCTAGCTTGGGAACGAAATGGGTAAATACATGTTTTTATTAATATTTTTGTTTATGGTTTATGTAGAGACGTACCACAAACGCAAAAAAAAAAGGGGGAAAAAAAAAGTAGTGACGCCCGTTGGTTACAGAATTTACCCAGAGCTTCAGTATTGTCATATAAGACCTGGGGACTGACAATGGTTAAAATTTTCAGGGGTTTCCAGCCCGAGTCACTTGCCTTTCTTTCCCTATCACGGTCGCAGATGACAAACATGAACAGCATACCACCTTCGTTGTTTATTATTTGGCATTGATTCATGATCACGGATGTCTAACATTATGAACAATTATTTGGGGGAATGGAGATGTCCATAGTAACGAGAAAATACTGTAATAGCAAACAGAAATGTCTGTTTCTACGGCATGAAAACACAATAATTATAATTTTCTGAGTGTGCAAACAGCACTATTGGTGAGCTATGTCTAAAATGATATTGGTTGTGGAATCTCAAATACCAACCTGAATGTATATTATGATGAAAAATCAATTGTTCAAGCTGTGTAATAAGACAATAAAGCAAATTGTAGTGGGTCGGACATTGTCCAGCAAAACTTGACATCTCGAAGAGTGAAACTCTCCAAGTAGTTTTAATTCTAGCTGCCAAAGGTCCTGGTGTTATTGGTTTGAGGCAACAGATTTTTTTCTAAAAATACTGCCTAAAGGTCGTTGGCAACCAGCAGGCTAACAACTTGTCTGAACAAAGTGGATGCTCATAGACTTCTGTTAGTCTATGATCCTGCTGCATTAAAATCATGCAAGGAGAAACCTGCTGACGCAGTGGACAACATTGTCTCTCGAGGGTCTCGAGAAGCACAGCCGAAAGATTTCATGCTCAGTTGATAGCTCGTGTCATTCTGACTGGTCCATCGAAATAAAAAGTTAACGCAATGCGTTGTTGTTTTGGCATCTTATTCCTTGCTTACTTACAGACCTGAGCCAAAATGTTTCCAGACATATTCCTTAATACTGTGTCGACCGCTTCTGTAGACCACTTCGGGATTTCTCATTTCTCTTGGCCTCTTGATGAGCTTATGATACCTGTCGCTTATGCTGTCAAGTCGAACCAATTTTTCTTGGTGTGGCCACCGAGATTGTATGATGGCCATGGGATGGACCAGCCACTTCTTCGTTCTTTCTCATTTTTGCTGTATGTGTGTTCCTTATCCTCTGGATCTGTACAGGACAATGTAAGAGCACAGTAGTTTGTCTTGTCACAACACATACACTTGCAGAAGAGAAACGGGGCTACGAAACATTTCATTGGGCTGCTCCTACTATCCTTTTGTTTGTTATCGTCCTCTTTGCTGAAGCCATTCTCGTTTTACATTTCAGTTGACCATACATTAGACTGCATAGGTCAGTATGGCAGAACGTAGCATACTGATGGTTACATATGCAGCTTGATAGGTTGGACAGCACATCACAAAAGAAGTGACCACGGATACTACCTTTTGTTTAATGGGGTTTCCTGTCCCTGAGGCTTGTTGAAGTGATTTCTATCTCTTGGCAATCTGTATAGATACACATAACACAAATGTTGCTATTTTATGTGGAACAAACAAAAAAAATGCCTAACATGAGTTTTAATTGTTTTGAGGTGATGTTCGTTGGTAGATGTAAAAACTTGCGAAAGAAATAAACAGGAGGACGGACACCATATCTCACAAAAGCTCTGCTGTCCGTGTTCTGCCCTTCTATGCATAATTCTTTCGAGAGTTTAAAAGTGCCTTTCAAAATTAAATTATTTCACTTGCAGCTTTCTATTTATTTCTGAAAGAAATAAAACATGGTAAACCAGTCGCAGGGCTGTCAAACATCTACACGAGATAAATTAATACAAACAGGGAGATATAAGATATGAACTCTGTGAAATATTATAGAACTGCCAGAACAATATATATAAACTACAATTTGCTCGACGGGGATTTACATATAGTGCACGACATGGACGAGAGGTAGAGGAAGTGAGATTGCGCCAACGGATCATAAAATATTTGCAGGACGGTCTTCATCTACGGAACCATGTACTAAAAATGCTCGCCGAAATGTGTGCAGTGCAATGAAATTACGGCGATATTTTGTGAACTTTAAAAATGAAACAATATATTCCATTACCTAAAATAGTACATAGCCCTCAAACGGTGCAATTTGGTGGCTGGAAGATCAGCTTGGAAAAAGTTTGTTGGATTGAAACTTTCGAGCTCACCATCTTCAGTTGGGATCCGAACGAACTGGTGCTTCCTGTCCCCGTCGCTGCTTGCGCACCACTTTGTGTAATTGCACGAACGAGGTAGTTCAAAGACACGAAAAACTTTACACTCGCCCGAAAGTCCGAGGCTCGCGCAGAGCAATGATTGACGCGTCGACGCACCGAAGGCGAGCGAAAGTGCGAAAGCACCAAGGAGACGTACGGATGCCTCTGCAAAGGTCCACCGGTTTCGGAGCGCGCATGCGCACAGGCGGTGGTTTCGTTTTAGAAGAAGTGCAAAAAACAAAAGGACAAAATTAGGGAGTGCAATATTGACACAAACTTAAACAAAAATTTTATATTTTTAGGAATACGTAATAATTGGTGAAATAATATGTAGTTAAAACTAGAGCTAAATTAAGTTTGATTCATTACTGTTTTCTTTAGTTTTTAGCAATGAGCACCTCCCACCAGATGAGCATGCTGTACACCCTGATGGTGGCGCCATCCGTGGTCGCGCCGCGCAAGTCACTTTTTTTCTGGAGGTTGCCCAAGCCCTGCTGTCCCAGTTTTCCGCGTTGTACCTCTGGAAAGAGTCCCGGCATGGGTTCGGACGGTGCCATAGATCGCACATATAATAAAATTTGATACTTTAGCAAACCTTCACATCATTTACTGGTGAAGAAAAATGCTGTTAACTAAAGCAATTAGTTTTACAATGATAATAAAGGTTCAAACTATTTGGTATAACCCAAATAATTAAAGTGATCCATGTTATTTTCCGCCAAAAAGACAGAATGCACGCGTGTTTTCCCATAGGAATGTACAGGAGTACCGGCAGAGTAGGCTGGTTGCTGTCTGCTTCAATTTGCATCCCAAAGTCGCATAGGCACTAGCGCCAGTTGAACCTCTAGCATTCATTATAATAACTCTATGCTCACTAGCTGTCTTTGACAGTTGACCGACTGCATGTGTCTTTCACATAAATGTAGCTGATGTAAGCAGTAAAAGATTTTGAAAGAAGGTCACAAGCTTTGCTCGGATGTTTTAAACTTTTATGTCACTTTCACATTTTTATTAAACTAGCCAAAAATACCACATTTTTCCTGAGATTTTCCCCTAGCCATGAAAACCTGGCAACACAAGTTGAGAGTGACTCACAATTATTGACGAAAATCTGGCAACAACTTGAAGTTTGTATTGTGCCGCCACACAAAATCTGGCAACAACTTGAACTGTGTATTGTGCAGCCACATAGCAATATAGCCAATTCATATTTTGCTGAACACTTGTTTTGTTTTTGAAACATATTTTGTGTTTTGATCCTTAGAAGACACTTTTTTTTTATGCACACTGTGAACACCGATGGCATCACAAATATAAAACCTAAATAATTTATTATTAATGCTTCAGGTCGCTCTGAGTGACAAGATTTATCATTCAAGCGAGCTAAAATAGTTTATGTAGAGTTTGATTTAGTGGGTCATGAAAGTCTGCCAACATGAAAGTAGATACAAACCACAAGAGCTTGGCAACAGTTGCTAGTTGATGGGTGTGGTGCCTGGTAGTTAAAATATGCATAAAAAAAATTATGCACATTTTTGTTTCATCGGGTCCAGATGTCAAGTTTCTTTGTGTAAAATATAAAATACATTTTTGGGGCCAAGCATAAACTGTATAAAGCCAATTTCAAATTAGGAACAAAATGGTTTGGAAGCCCTGATAATGCTAATATTTTTTGTTCAATTTGAAGTTTACCCATGAGAGTTAGGAAACAGTAATGAGCTAACTTGGACATTGCAGGTTTCATTGAGATCACAACTGCTACATTAATCAGGTGCCTGATAATTAACAAAAACGAACAAACAAAGGCACTAGGTGTAGGTAGTAATGAAAGTCTGGCAACATAAATTTTAAGGCATGGTCCAATGTCATGAAAGTCTGGCATGGCTAGAATCTCCTGTCACATAGGCAATAAAAATGCATCCCCCTAAAATCATCATGCAGCATGCCATCTAATGAAGGTAACTTTTATACCAGTGAAAGGTGTTTTGCTGGTTGAAACAAGAAACCCATTAGTTTTGAGAAAGAAAGAGAGAGAGGAAAAGGAATGTGCAGCACTTTCAAAATGGCGGATGGCCCTGTCTGTTGCTGCGCACATATGCAACCCCAGATAAGGTTCATTGTTTTTTTTTTATGGGGAAATAATGTCCGACGGGACTTTTGCCCCCTCTAGAGAGCTTTCTCGGCTGGATAGTTTTTGTGGGGAGGAGAACAGCAGAAAATATTGTAGTAGAATTAGCCGAGGTTAGGTTGATTGTCTTGAGTTTGCTTCTGACGGGCACCTTCGGACAAACTGGAAGCTATGCGGCCCATTCAGTATTTACAAGTATCTGGCCCAGTGCATAAGTATTTGTCGCTTTGGAATGGTACTGAGCAACCGTGGTATATGTGTGCAAATTTTGGTATGTATGTGCGCAACTCTGGTATATATGTGCAAATACTGAAAATGGTGTATTGTGCCATGGTCGGTAAAAATTTAAGTCAATATTACGCGCAGGAAAATCTGTGAGTATGCAATGCAGATGAACAATGCAGAAGCTTTGTACGGTCAATATTTATTGAAAATTTCAACTGAAAAAAGAAAATAGAAATGAATACCAGGATCCATCACTCCAAGCTGACAACTGGGCAGGAACTTGATATGCGGTGGGAGCTACATGCCCACCGGACCAATCAGCTGCCTCCTTTTCTCCACCTGACTCTCTCTGCACTTGGATATATGGGCGGGAGTGTGATGACTTGGCAAAAGAGAGACTTGTGACTGCTCCAACGAGGACGTAGCGTCCACCGCACTCTCAGCTTAATGGTGAGAGGGGCCTATAGGATTCCTGCAAGAGGGGCTGGGCACAAGGTTCTGAAAGAGATTGAGACAGGGTCCTGAATTCAGGTGAACGGATTCATAAGCCACATTGATTTCTACCAGTTCCCCCTTGGCCGCATCGCACCACTGTCCTAGCTTCGATAGATTCCTTGACCTCTTATCTCCAGTCACTGCCAGTTCTCTCGTGCTTTTCAATAAGATCTTGAAATAGAAACATAGCTCTGTTATTCGTCTTCCTTTAATGAATCAACTCATTGTAATCGGTTCAGTTGCTCTCCAGGTATTGCCGACAACATGTTTCGGTGGTGCCACCTCGCAGGTACTCTTTTGTGACGTAGCGAATGCGATTCGAGCAGATGACGCGCTAAGGAATCGCAAAGAGTGGTTGTGTTCCTTGCATCTACGCCAATTGATAAGGGTTAATATATCTCAGCAAAGTGTACGACGTTTCTTCTACTCAAAGTCAGCATCTCCAAGTCTTTTTTGATATATACAATCTATAAACCTTTTCACCTTCCATTGTGTGGGCACTGCCATCTTGGAGTCGTGTGATGTGGCCACTAGGGTGGCTGAAGTGGGAGGTGTGCTCATTGCCTGCCTGCATACATTCAATCCAGTGATCAAGGACGGAAGTAGATGGTGCAGTCATCGAATCTGATCAAAATCTGCGCCAAGTACCGCACACCTTTTTCTGTATCGCTGCATGTGCTGAGATATTATCTGGTATCGATAGCGGTGATCAGCAGTACTCTCTTGATTGCTGCTGATGTACCGCTTTTCCACCCATTGCGCTTTATCTTATTTCCTGTAACGGTCTCCCACTAAGAGACTGAACTCGGGCCTTCATAAGAGCACATTGAGAATGAATACGAGAATTGAGCAGTTTGACTGAGGAACGACCCTTTCATATGGTGCTGTCCTTCTAAAAAAAGTGTTGCTTCCTAGAATCTTGCGGTTTCTCGACTAATAACATGGATGAACCATGTGCCCCGTGACTAAAGCAACTTTCAAAATAAGCCTCGCACCAATACTGACCTGCTGTTTTAAATATAGCTGTCCCTTTTGGTGTGGGGAGAAAAAAAAGTACCTGTAAGGTTAGGTACATGGCCGGGCTCTCACTTTGGCGCAGAGTGGTGGAGTTTAATAGTATTTTCCCCTTTCAGACGTCCTTCATCAGGGGCCGGAATATGTTGTAAATCTTATAAATACATGTACTCGTACAGAGCCTTTTGTAATTTTCCTAGTCTTTCACTTTGGTATTGAACGAGGTAAAACAAATCAGGCTCCGTGAACATTTAAATAGTGAGAGGGCAATCTGCCTCTGAAATTCGGCTGCATGGTTTGCGGTAAATTATCCAGTGCGGTCCGAGACTTTAAGACTGTAACATGCTCTACGCTGCTGTGATGACGCAACTGCACACCTGTATGATGCATAAGTAATTGTGTTGTTTTTATATGTTTAGAAAGCCTTGAAGTTCGATTAGAAATTCAGCCGGTGCTCTCCAACTGGATGCCACATCCCTGGGTTCTGACAGTGCGAGCTTTCGCTTCAGGCGCTCCGAGTTGCGGTGCTGTGCGATGCCTGTCCAAGTGAAAACAAACGGAGCATGGCTCGGGTAGATGATTGGTTAACCAGATCTATGCTGTCTGCATCAGATTTGATCCCAGCGCACCCAGACTTGTCCTGAAGCCATGGGTTATTTGTCTCAAACTTGCGCTGAAATTAAAGTGGGCTGCGGAAGTGTGCGGTAATAGCTGGGCGAGGGTTCATCAGTGGATTCATCATATGCCGGAGCCTGCCCCAATGTGACGAGCCCGACAGGATTCAGGTAGACAGGGGTGCCTAAAAGTAAACAGATCTGGAGCTCATCTTAGTAAAGCCTGATATCAAAATAACTTCAACCTCTTTGTTCCTATCTAAACCTCTAGACAACAAGTTTCCTACTACTTATTCCAAAACTTGAAGTGCCTCATCGCGTTGTAATGCCACATTATGCATTGTGGGAATCGGTGGGCAGCAAAATCCATAGGCGCTCGCTCTGCTCCTAGCCCACAGGTTCCCAGAATGCGACGCGCACGGTGACAGATTTATGGAAGTAGTCTATTCGCCAGAACAGTTCCGTGCATCACGTGTGACTTGACAGATAGGAACAGCTAGGGTTGCCACCTTACCTCGAAGAAAAAACCGGCCATTCCCCCGGGGGCGGTATTTATGTGAGATTGAACTGGTAAAAAGACGCAGTGTTGACAGTTTTAATTGACACACGGATTCAATTTATTTTGATACGAGCTTCCCAAAGTGAAATTCATTAACATAGATCTATATGGGCGGTTTCGTTTGGATTCAGGCAACGAGGTGCAGTCATATTTTTTAATTTCCTTCCAATTTTTATAGTTTGTGGCGCATGTTTTAAGAAGAACAATCCTTTTTATTTTAATGTCCTGACATGTTTAGTTTCCGAGAAAAGAAAAAAAATCAAAGAAGCGGGAAAGAATGACGAGGTTCCGACGATTGTCGTGTGTGGTGTTTTTGAATCGCTCTCAATCTCAAAGTATTCAAAAGAGAGCGTCTATATTTTTTCTAGTGTGATATATATGCAAGTAGGTAAGACGACATTATAACTACTATTTATTATTCGTCGCTCCAATCTTTGTAAAAATCCCCAAACTTGCCTCCACAAACAACTGTGACCTAAATTGCAGATTTTTTTCGAGTCGACTATGTTTAGTATTGCTTTTAAAATAATACCACATGTAGAACCTTTCATTGCCTTCCAAACGGACGGACTGACAAGGCTAAACCCCAAGGAGCTTCGCCCCTAAAAAACAAAAATTCGCAGTTTAGGTCACAGTTGTTTGCGGAGGCATGTTTGGGGATTTTTACAGATATTGGATCGACGAATAATAAATAGTAGTTTTAATGTCGTTTTACCGACTTGCATATATATAACAATAATAAAATATAGCTCTCTTTTGAATACTTTGAGATTGAGAGTGGTTCAAACACGCCACACACGACAATCGTCAAAACCCACCATCAGCATTTGCTCTTTTTTAGCATATTTAGAGGCTTAAAACTCATAACCAGTACATATGCCTTTAACGGAATGTATTCTGGGTAAAAGAAGAGTGAAAAAAATGCAACGTGAGAAGAAAAAAAAAATTAAAAATGTTTTTTTTAATAAAATGCTGAAATTGAACGAAAAGTGAAAACCTTCTTTGTTTCATAATTTATTTCTCAGTACTCATACATGATCAAGGCACAAACTTTGCTTAATTTGGAAGGGAATAAAAGGTTCTGCACGTGGTATTATTTTAAAAGCAATACTAAACATAGTCGGCTCAAAACAAATATCCGCAATTTAGGTCACAGTTGTTAGCGGAGGCATGTTTGGGGATTTTTACAAAGATTGGATCGACCAATAATAAATAGTAGTTGGAATGTCGTTTTACCGACTTGCATATATATAACAATAAAAAAATATAGAAGCTCTCTTTGGAATACTTTGAGATTGAGAGTGGTTCAAACACGCCACACACGACAATCGTCAAAACCCACCATCGGCATTTGCTCTTTTTTTAGCATATTTAGACGCTTAAAACTCATAACCAGTACATATACCTCTAACGAAATGTATTCTGGGTAAAAAAAAAGTGTAAAGAAAATGGAACGTAAAAAAAAAAAAAATTAAAAATGTTTTTTTTATACAGCGTGTTGAAATTGAATGAAAAGTGAAAACCTTGTTTGTTTCATAATTTATTTCTCAGTACTCGTACATGACAAAGGCACAAACTTTGCTTAATTTGGAAGGCAATGGAAGGTTCTACACGTGGTATTATTTTAAAAGCAATACTAAACATAGTCGACTAAAAAAAAAAAAAATAACAATTTCGGTCACAGTTGTTTGCGGAGGCATTTTTAAGGATGACGAAAATAATCCCTGGAGAAGGGGAACAAGGGGACAAAGGACAAACAGAAATCTCCAAACACAGCTACCGTAAAATACCGGGCAAGCGCCCACTTAAAATATAGAAATAATCGTGAGAGAATGGGGGATGGGCGCTTGTCCGGTCATCAATTTTACATATAAATGTACTGTGCGTATTTTCTCAGATCTCACAAATTTGGTAATGGGCGCTTAATGTGGAATGGGCGGATGCATGGTATTCTACGGTAGGTGACTGGTGCGCGACCGAAAAAATCCGCCTGGTCCGGGTATCGAACGCGGGACCTCTTCATTACAGGTGGAGTGCTCTACCAACTGAGCTAACCAGGTAGAGCAAACGGGTTTTATCAGCCGCCACCAGTCTAACACCAACAAGGGTGAAGCTTGCAATTTAAGGTTATTATTATAATGCAATTAAATGCAATGGTGCAAGCGAGCTGGACAATGACGAATATAATCCCTTGAGAAGGGGAACAAGAGGGACAAAGGACAAACATGGACAATGACGAAAATAATCCCTTGAGAAGGGGAACAAGAGGGACAAAGGACAAACACAAATCTCTAAACACAGCTAGGTGACTGGTGCGCGACCGAAAAAATCCGCCTGGTCCGGGTATCGAATGCGGGACCTCTCCCTTACAGGTGGAACGCTCTACCAACTGAGCTAACCAGGGGTTAGACGTCATTCTTGTCCAGCTCGCTTGCACCTTTGCATTTAATTGCATTATAAAAATGTTTAAGGATTTTTACAAAGATTGGAGCAACGAATAATAAATAGTAGTTATTGCATTTTACCTACTTGATATATCGCACTAAAAAAAATATAGACACTCTCTTTTGAATACTTTTGAGATTGAGAGTGATTAAAAAACGCCACACACGACAATCGTCAAAACCTCGTCGTTCTTTCCCGCTTATTTGAGATTTTGTTTTCTCAGAAACTAAACATGTTAGGACATTAAAATAAAAAGGATTGTTCTTCTTGGAACATGCGCCACAAAACATAAAATTTCGAAGCAAAATAAAACATATGACTGCGCCTCGTTGTCTGAATCCAAATAAAACCGCCCATATATAAATACATCATAGCACATGTAAGTACACGAATACACATTTAAAAAACTTAATAACATACATAGATCCATTTAGCCAAACAAAAACAAATCCTGCACCTTTACTCATCTGTGCAGCAAGTGGAGAACCGATTATTGCAGCTAACATGAAAATGACTGCAGTGAAATAACGCTTCAACTAAAAATGGCTCGAACACACTGAGCATGATTCTCAGTGTGCAGATTTTCGAGCGTAAATCTATGCGGACTGCAAGTTTGTCTGCTTCTTTTGCAGGGGTTGCGGTGCGTACATCAGAATGCTGAGCTCCAATTGGTTCTGAATGAAAGATAGTATCTAGACCTTGAGCCAGCTTGCTTTGAGGTCTACCCACTATCCTTCAATCAGAGCCAGTTGGAGCTTGGTGTCTTTCTGACGTCACCGTAACTCTTGCATAAGAAACAGACGACTTTCTCTCTGCATTATATTCAAAAATCGCTGGTTCGGAAGGTTTTGCTAGTGTTTGCGGGTATAGACCATGAGAACCGGCACGAGCTTGAAGCTCATGGTCACTTGTGAATATGTGTAATGCGAGCATGTTTTCATACCTTTCAAATCATGAATTGGAGGACATCAGATTCAAAGTGATGTCTTGCTTGCCATTCTCTGATCTCCTTCGGTAAATCAAAGACTCTCTGCATGGTACTCTGAATATAGTAAATGTGCCAGACTTTTACAAAAATGATTCTTTTGCGGCTAAATAAACAATTCCATGTACCAAGACACTATTTACAAAATTAGCTTAAAATAGACAGTCCATATGCTTATATACCCGATAATGTTAATGTTCTAGAATATATTTATAAACTCCCCCTACTACCCCCCCCCCCCCCACACACACACATGCACGCACGCACACACACACAAATTGTGCCTGGACAGTTAAAAAGAAAAACCTGGAAAACGACGACCGGTTGTAGATACAGACCAGCGACTGGCCTTTTGTCTAAAAACCCGACTGTGCTGGTCAAAAACCGGGCAGCTGGCAACCCTAGCAACAGCGTTGCCTTGCGGATCATGTACAGGTTGCATTTCTGCAACAATGCGGAGAAGCAAAGAGCACCCGCACCGTCACTTCCAGCCTACTATGCCGAACCAGGCACCTCTCTCTCCAGCTCAACGTTACTACCCTAGCAAAAATTCCAATAGAGGATTTTATCTGTAAAAGATAATGGTCCAGTAAACCTACAGACCAATAGAATCCTATCGTAACCAGTAGGTGGGACCTAGTGGTCCATTAGAATCCTATTGGTGTATTGGTCCAATTGAGGTCTATTGGTCATACAGAGGCCTATTGGTCCATTGGAATGTCCCAATACACCAATAGGTCTTTATTGGAACAGGTCTCCCACTTGTGTGCTAATTATTTCTTTCATTTATGGTTCCTCAATTTCCGTTCGATGATGTCACAGTTGTGGCGTGCTGTACCCTGCCGTGATCTTGGTTGTGGCGCAGCAGTTTGGCTGGAAAAAGGAGACCCCCTTTTCTGGTGTAGGTCACTATCAGTTCGACAGTTCACGGAAGCATTAGTGGCCAGGAGTTGGGACGCTGTGACGAAGGCGACACTTGCATTTCGTCTTCTTTTTTGAAACGCATAGGACAAACCACCAGATTTGCGACCTCTGACAGCATGACATGCCAGCTCCTGCGACATACTTTTTAACCACTTTGGCACCGCTTTCGATGCACAAGTAGTATAGAATGCCAGACATACCAGTCAAAGCTGCATTCCAGTAACCGCACCATACACTATTGCTTATGGCCACTGGTCACTAAAAATTTTGGTCCCCGAAAGATCATGAACAGTGCAAGGGGCATAACCAGAGAATGGGTTTAGGAAACCTAACAAGCATGGGTTGCCTATATACTCCGTTTCACCTTACGTTGGACCCCGAGCCAAAGCTACGGACCGCCAGAGCCAATCAAGCGCATGTTTAGAAGTGACGTCAGCTTGCTCCTCAAGCGCGTATCAGTGCGCGGGTTGCAATGGCGCCAACAGGAAGGTTTAGGCGGGCTCACTGGGGGTGAACCGATCGCATCTGCCGTTTTCGATTAGCATACCTGACTGTGTAATGTTCTTCGCTTTTACGGAACGCTGGAGCATTCTGGAGTTGTGAGATCGACGCGCGACGGTTTCGTCGCCTCTTTGTGTGTGGGATAGGCTAACACGGATAGCTTTACCCGTCGAGCAGAAGCGGGGTCCGCAGAAGCCTTTCGCTTTACTTGTGCCACACAGAAACCCATACACGTTTTAAGTCACTTAACAATTCAGGTAAGCGTTAACAATCGAACCTTGACTTTAACCGAAACGCTCTTGCTTGCTTGGAAGTTCGCCGCATACTCCTGCTCGCATGCAGAACGCGCAGGCCAGGGTTTTATAAATCGGTAAATAAAAGAGAAAGAGCAAGCAAAGTGAGTGTTTTAATTCATAGTTTTTGCTGCAAAACCGTGCGTGCGCTTAACAAGACCTCCTAACGTGACTGCCACGACGTAGGGGGAACGTTCATCAACACTATACCTCTCTGAGAGCGAGTGGCGAACTACGCACGGCGGTATGAAGCTATTTTGTTTATTTTCTCCAATTCCGCAAAAACCATGCGGCATCGACGAATAAATCTCCGCTTCACGGCGCAACCAGACATGTTGTCAGTGGATGTTTTCTTTTCCATTCACTACGTTGCCTTAGCCTACCAGCTCGTCCGTCGTGATCCCGGTGAACACAGCCTTCTGAATTCGCAACTTTCACGACCTATAGGGGCGTACTAGTGCCTATCAAAATGGCTGTCATCTGGATGATCGTCGTAGAACAGCAGTACGAGGCTGGGCTTACGACGCGTGAGTAATTCCAGTTTTGCTCTATATGAGCTGTATTAGAGCCTTAGTTTATTTTTTCACGCCAGGAAGGTGTAGGCAAGCACCTTTTATTGTGAAGCCGATCATCCAGGAGCTAGGGAGCGCGATTCTCACACCGCGGTACCACCATCGCTGAAAGTTGCGAATCCAGGAACGTTTCCGAGACGGCACCAACGTGCGGATTCGCACCTAGCGATGTTTGCCCCAATAGACCCCTTGCAAAAAACCCGGCAACAGTGTGTCTCGGCATGGTAACCATGGCAACAGCGAGGCGGTCAGCAGCTGCGTGACATGGTGAAGGAAAGCAGGTCGCAACCTCGCTGTGCGCCAACCGAGCTTTAGGCGCTTCATGTGTTGTTTTAAGGACAGTTTACGCGCTCCAGAGTATCAGTGAAGATGCCAACACAGTGCTGTGTCCCGGTCTGCATGCATAATGGATACACTGACCAATAGACCTATTGCTATATTACCCAAGCATCAAGGAGAATGCAGGGATTGGTGTTCCACGCGCCGCACGTGCTGGCCTCAGCAGTAGTAAATTTTCTAAAGCAAAAACCTAAAACAAATTGATTCTTGCACGCTCTGCTGTTCGTCAACGCTTTATTTTGCTTATTTACTTCGAATCTTTTATACGGGGAAGGCGTGCGCGTGTGGCGCGTGGAACACCAATCCCTGCGTTCTCCTTGATGCTTGGGTAATATAGCAAATGGTCTATTCGGACGGAAGGGAGTACTTATATATACCTATTGGACCGTCCGCTGCCGCGACCGTTTGGCTAACCTCACGAATTCGCAGGTATTTGCTTATTGAGGATAATATATTGGTTTTGCATTATACTGCATTGCGTTTTCTTTACTATTACTGCTAGCCAGGTATACGTTTGACGCCGATAAACGAGCGTCGGTTTTACCCGACGGATCCGTTGCCTTTCGGCCGGCCTCACGATTTTGCATGCAGTTGCTTCAAAGTTCATACACTACGTTGTTATTTCATCGCACATTTATTTGGTGTTGCTCGGTATACAGATACCATTGGCGAGGTTAAACGAGCAGTCGAATTCTCGTATCAGTCCTGCGAACATTTTCCTCACTTTAACAATAAACGCCCGAAAAAAACAAAAAAACAAAACAAACTTTACCTCGCAGGCGCGTTTTTTTTAACATCTTTTTTATGTTAATGAGGCATCCACTAACATCATTTTACTTTATGCTTCCATGCACAATTGGGACAGCACCGCATTAGGTTCCCCTTGAGGGCATCTTTTGATGCAAGTTTAGTGGGGACTTGCAGACACATCATGATTTAATGTTTGTCATGATTTGTCATCATCTCACCATCTTCGTTCTCAGGTTTCATACCTTGCAAGCTAGCTAGCAAGGTTATTTTCCCAGCCGGCGGCGGGAAACAGCCACTTTTCTTCATTTGCCATGCCACTTTTTCACGCAGAGCCAGCGGGCCGAGAGAGAGAGAGAGAATAAACTTTATAAAAGCCTAATAAGATCCAGAACGTTGGGTTCTTTCTCCTACGGCCGGCGTGGTAGAAAAAAACATTCCTTCACCATGGAGAGCGCGCACACTGTTGCCCGAGGCGCACAGAGTTGTCACACTTTTGAAAGGGGTCTATTATTGTAGTAAACGTTCAGCTCAACTTGGCGCGCCTCTTTTCCAAACGAGGTTTTAGCGAATGTCGTCTGGAAGCGAGCTGGAGATGGAAGTACCGGCGCCTTTGACGGAGACACACTTGACGATGCCGCAGCCATTACGCAAACAACGGCAATTTGTCAGGTGACATCGTAAACATGGGCAAAAAGTATTTGTAAAGTTGAAATGATTGCTTCCAATAAGCATTTATCAGAGTTTTAGAGAGTGTACAATAACTTTTAAATAAAAAAACTCTGAAAGAAATTTTTTTTAAAGATATCACGTCACGAAATGGAAAGCAAACCTGAACCAAACGCATGAAGAAACGAACACAACGGCAGCGTTGCCAACTAAAAGTTTAATTTCTCCGAACATATGGTACCTAATTATGTATTAAATATTACGTTTGAAAGCTCTTCTTGAATACAAAAGTTGTTTTTGTGTTGATGGTACACGACACAAAAATATTAAACTAAGGCTAAAGTATATCGATGCTTCATACTGCTCAAGGTCTTTGATGCACTACTTCGCGATGCGTAGGAACAACTTGTCTGGGTCGCGTCACAGCCCCCAGCCTTCCGCTGCGGTCCTACGTAAGGTGAAACGGAGTATGGTAGAAGGCATGCTAAGCTGCAAATATTTAGTTTAGCTTCAATGCTTTGAAGGAAGCTGGGGTTCTGCTTACAGTTCATCAGTTTGAGATAGCAGGTGTGTAAATACTTTAAGGATATAAAATGTTAAAAAAAATGTGTGTTCAGGTATATCCACTCAAAATGCCCCCGTGCACAACTGTAAAAATAGGTTTTATACCAGTGGTTCTCAAATGGGGGTCCGCGAAGTCACCCTAGGAGTCCGCGAAGCCCTGCCTCCCGGCGAAAAAGAGTAGTCTTTTTTCAGATTGAGAATAAACATTCCAATTCTTCGGTGACTTTTCTCGTGTATATGTCAATAAGAGAAGTTTACTTCACACTAGCCCTTAGTTATATCCATTTATTAAATCAATATCATAATTAACCAATAACTTCCTTTCCCCTCACCACAAACGGGGTCCTCCATCATCTCCGCCGATCCACAAGGGATCCGCGAAACATCAGTGGTTGAGAACCACTGTTTTATACCTTTCACAACAGGGCAATAAACATGTGCTCTGAACATTTTATTTAAATTTGAAAGTGGTTAGCAAATGCAGGGTTCAAAATGGCTGAAAATATTTGCAACAAACTAGCAAATTAATGAACATCTATAACACTGAAAAAGAAAACAATGAGAATAAAACTGCTCTGGATACTTGGGATAATAACAATTGTTTCAAAGTCTAAAAAGAACACTTGCACACTTGCTGCATGAAATATACTTCAACTTGAAACTGCTAAATGAATGTATTACTTTTTAATAGAGATTGAACATTGCACTCATTTCTTGGCATAAAACTGATAAGAAGATAGGAAAGTAGTACTTAAAGAACCCCGAAAAAGAAAAAAAAGTTTTTTTAAGTGTCTAGTTGGGACACGCGTGTCAAAAAATTAATTTTACGCGGAAAAAAAAGGAAAGAAAAGTTGTAGAGTATATTGACATCGCGAGGCGCAGTTTAGTCCGCAGTCACCTCCTTTCCACTTGTTTTCTCTCTTGGCATTCCGGGCGCGTGGAGGAGAGGTGCATCGGCTTCGCCTTCACGACCGAGATGGTCATTCCGGAATGACCCGTGATGCCATGGACTTTGCGCACAGAATTTAAAATAAACCTATCGTCGTCAATATTGCATTAATTTTTTTTTTTGCGTAAATTTTTTGTTTTTTACGCGCCAAATTCCCAGCCAGATTGTTTAAAATTTTTTTTGTTATTTCAAGGTTTTTTTTTAAGCTATTGATTAACTTTTTTACAAAAATATTCTGTTGAATGGAAGATTTCAAACCTACAAGAATATTTACAAGTCATTAACCGAAGCCAGGCAAAAACACAATAGACTTCTTCCAAAACCGACGCGCCCCATCGCGGCGAAATACCACGCAGTGCACTCTGGGAACTAGTTGGCCACTCAGTTTCGGTTTCGATTGAGCAGCTTCATTTCATGCCATCACGCCGTAACCAAATGTGCTGCTTGCGTTTTCGATTATCTGACTTTTCGTGAATGTATAATACACTCATTCTCGAGCGATACAAAAACGAATACCGGGGCACTTTCCTTGGTTCCAGAAACACCGGATATTGTGCGTACATATGCAAACGTAGTAAGACGTGGCTTAGTCACCTCACCCCACTTGTGTATCTTTGAGCTCAATTTCAATAATCCCGTCTAGTAGCAGTGAACTACAACTGAAATTTCGTCATCTTGAGCCTTATACGTATTTTGTTTGCCAAACGCCCGCTTCTTGTTACTTCATTGGGCGAAAAGCAAGCCGCATCCTCACAGGAGTATCAAAGTTGATCCCAGCGTTGACGCATGAACTTTTAAGGAAACGCAATAAATTCGACATCACTACTGCACAAAAGTTACTATGATGTCTTCCCACGTGTCATCATATATATCCCACTCAAATTTTATGCTGATAGAAGATTAAGTTTTCGGAAATGCTGAGATCGGCTAGCTACGACGGAGGCCCTAACAAGCGTCCCCTACTCCTCGCTAAGCCTTTTTGGACGAGCTTTTACTGATGCCAAATATTTGTGTTTGAACGGTGAGTCTGAAAGTATCTTGGCATACTCAGTCAGAAAGAAAGCAAACACAAAACAAATATTATGGCCATTAGCAACCGTCAAATGCGCTTTGAATAATTTCGTTCGTTTGGCGGACCACATAGGGGTCCACGCCCGTCCGGCGCACCTCCGGCGAACACTACGACATTCTTCACCACAAGTGCTCGACTTTTGCTTTCTTAAAACGGTTTGTATGAGCGAATGTGCCTATATGACTGCAGGATAACTTTATGCGCATACGCGACGTTGAATGTTAGTGGAATGCAAGCGGGTGGGGACTTCGCTTCGTGCAGTGGTGCAGGTCAGTAAAGATAAGAGAACAGAAGTCTGTTCCAATTAGAGCTTTCAATAGCGCCTCCAAGTTTTACCTCGCGTACTCAGGCGTATTAAGAAAAACAAATTGCAAAAAGTTATATTTCGTCTATGGAAGCACAAAACAAACAAACTTCCTGACCAGCAACACTAACGTGAAGGTGGCAGCTCGATGTATGCATACTTATTGGTTGTAACAGCTTGTTGACTCGTACACAAGCAAGATCCCCGAGCTTCGCAGATCCGAGATTCCCAGCACTGGCTCGTTTACATACCTCGAAACGCTTACAGAAAGGTTCGAGTACAAAAATACAACAAGCTTGTGTTAAGACAAGCTATACGTCTCGGGCTTGTGCTATAGATTCGAAGTCTAACCATTTAGGTTAGACTAGAGACGAAAAATTACGCTCTCGGGACCAGAAAACATGCCACGCTCTGTGTATAATCTCTTGTCGACGTGTCGATCGAAACCGAAACCATATGCCACTCTCCTCCCTGGCCAACTAGTTCCCAGCGTGCAACGCGCGCCGTGTTGCATGCAGGGGTTTATGGAAGTAGTCTATTGCAGTGCTTGCGAGAGACCCTTGCACATATTTTCTCCCATCTTTGTGCTTCTTTTGTTAGAAACTGAGGAAAATGAAGCACATAAAAAAAAACAAAAAAAACATGACGAAATAAATAAAGTGCTCTGATGATGTCAAGAATAAACGAAAAGCAAAAAAAGGCTTAAGACGGAACACATCCCTCCAAGTGGCTGAATATGCATTAATGAACGACCTGCAACAAAGGCAACAGTTGCAGTAGAGACTAAATCGAGAAAAAGTGCAACAAACACAGAGACGAGTAGAAGAAGTGGACGGGACGAGCGTTCACCCTGTCCACTTCTTCTACGCGTCTCTGTGTTTGTTGCGCTGTTTTCTTGATTTAGTCATAAACCAACTCGCCTGCATCGCACGAAGAAAGATGACAGGGCAGTAAGCAAGGGAAAGAAAAAGGGAGGGGGGGAGGTGAAAAGGAAGCGACCAAGAAGACAGGAAAAACTGAGCGTAGAGACTTAACTCTAGACCTCCCAGGTAGGTTGTAGCTACATGTGGACGGAGATATGCTCTTCAGGGTCAGGATTGCTGACAAGGGAGGGTCTAATATTCCCCCAGAGAATGACTCATGAGAAGAGGTATGGAGACAACTGAAGCTTTCACCAGGTCATTTTCCAAGGAGCTTTGAATCCTCGTCTCTGCTTGTCCCACACCAAAGTTGCACATCTATGTCCATAGCTATAACCCACCTAAGTGGTCTAAAGTGGGTCTTTATGCTCAGTTTCCTGTCCTCAGGCTACTTTCTTTTTCCTTTTTTTCTGCTTCAGGTTTCCTCTGCCACCTCCTTTTCTTCTCCCTAAAATGTCCACACTGCCAGAGCGAAATATGTGTCTTGTCCTGTCTTCCTCCTTTTTGCTGCTTTTCGTTTATACTTCATAGATATAAACAACACACGGATTGTACTGTGATAATTAAGCATATGTTTCTACCCCGACAAGGCCAGGCTCCAATCACAGCGCACTTGCAGGGATGGTCCGCAACACCATCGCTCGACAGAGACCCTCTCAAAGACCCCTGAACCAAGGCTTTCAATCATCTGCCAAAGTACCAACGTCAATGGGTCTTTGTCAATTCCTCTTTCTCTAATATCAAGAGAAACTGCTGCTGCGATGACAAAAACCTCTGGGCCAATGGCAGAGGCTGTTGGACCTTATCTTCATCAAAGCCAACACCAATCACACGAGGATCCTGCCGGTGACATAATATTGTCACGTCACCGCGGCTAGGGGACCCGCAGACTCGCGCGGTGGAGAAGGGGACTGTCCAACGCTACTATCATCTAATCATGTCTCATTAAACATTGTCACCATATAGCCCAAACCTGGTCTCCAGTCTGTCCGCCCAGCCCTTAACAATGCGTACCATCTGTACACTGGATAGTTGTTCCTAGAATGAAGCGATACTACTGCTTATCGGTCTGATAAACCTGGCGGCTTTCCAGTCTTTCGTACTTTCGAGCTCTTCTTCCTCGGTGCGCACTGGTGGTCAAGCTCCTCCTCGCCTGCTCCTCTGGTCACACGATTTCTCTGTTAACCAATCAGCTTCGAGCACCTCACTCCTCCTCTCACCCGTCAACCAGTCAGTATCAAGCCTCGCAGCCACGCTTTTATTCAGGCTTCCTGAAATGCTGAACACCTAGCCAAAGAATATTTGAAATTAAAATGTGTGACCCGGACGCAAAGCAATGTCCTGCAGGGCTTTCCCACCAAATAGCACCTGAAGACAGAGCAATGTGTCGTAACATGCCAATAATAATAATAATAATAATAATAATAATAATAATAATAATAATAATAATAATAATAATAATAAGAAAAGTCGTGACATGCTGGAAAGGCACTTGCTTGACAATCTGAATGGTCTGGGTTCGATTCTTGCTTGGCTCAAACGCTTTTTTACTAGGGAGTTCTAGAATAACGTACGCAATTTTAGTGCAGCTAGCGCTAAACTTGGCGCTTGCGCTAGCGCACGCTACGCAAGTAGGGAGTTTTAGAATAGGGAGTTTTCGTCGACCGCGTTTCCCCCTCCGCTAAGCCATCCGCAACGAAGCAGCCGCTATTGCGCCGGCGTGCCGATGACCTTGACTGTAGAGTTCCGGCTAGCGTAGCTGGTTGCGGAGAGCGTTGCGGGACAGCGGAAACGATCTACGAAAACTCCCTAATAACGTACGCAATTTTAGCGCACGCTCAATTTAGCGCTTGCGTTAGCGCGCGCGACGCAAGAGAGTAGGGAGTTTTAGAATAGGGAGTTTTAGAATAACGTACGCAATTTTAGCGCACGCTAGCGCTAAATTTAGCGCTTGTATTAGCGCTCGCGACGCAGAGAGTTTTAGAATAGCGTTTCTCCGTCGCGACGCAAAAGCCTAAGCATCTCGCGCTTGCGACGCCACCAAGATACAGTTACAATATTTATCCCACAAAAAATGCTGTAACTTTAGAAAAAACAAAATTTTTGGTCCACAGTACCATTTTTGGATTTGTTTAAACATGAGAATGCGACGCGAGAGGTTGACCCGTCGTGTCCGCTTGCGTCGCCTCGGCAAGAGAGGTCTCATGTACTGACCTTCGCACATCGTACCTTCGCCGAGAAATGTACAAGCGTCACAAGCATCAAGTTGCCGGTGATCGTTGCCGAACAGTCGCGAGGATGCCGCCGACGTCGCACTCACGACGCCGCCAGAGCAGCCGCCGACATAATCCTGGAAGCCGCCATTTTTTAACTCTGCTCGTCTTGGCTTTAGCCAACTTCTCATCACGAATCCTCCTTGGAGAAGCGCAAAGACTCTTTGCGTACGCACGCTATTTCCGAGAAATAGCGCACGCTAAAATTGCGCACGCAGAGCGCAAAACCTGGTTTGCGTTCGGAGCATGCGCAGTGGCAACGACGCTATTCTTTGCGCACGCAAAGCTTTAGCGTGCGCTATTCTAAAACTCCCTAATAGCACATGCTAAAGCTTTGCGTGCGCAAAGAATAGCGTCGTCGCCACTGCGCATGCTCGGAACGCAAACCAGGTTTTGCGCTTTGCGTGCGCAATTTTAGCGTGCGCTATTTCTCGGAAATAGCGTGCGTACGCAAATAGTCTTTGCGCTTCTCCAGAGAGGATTCGTGATGAGAAGTTGGCTAAAGCCAAGACGAGCAGAGTTAAAAAAAATGGCGGCTTGCAGGATTATGTCGGCGGCTGCTTTGGCGGCGTCGTGAGTGCGACGTCGGCGGCATTCTCGCGACTGCGATTTTCAATACGGGACGACATTGTACTCGGTTTGGCAGCGATCACCGGCAACTTGATGCTTGCGACGCGCGAACATTTCTCGGTGAAGGTACGATGTGCGAAGGTCAGTACACGAGACTCTCTTGCCGAGGCGATGCAAGCGGACACAACCGGTCAACCGCTCGCGTCGCATTCTCATGTTTAAACAAGTCTAAAATAGTACTCTGGACCAAAAACTTATTTTTTTCTAAAGTTACAGCATTTCGTGTGTGAAATAAAAATTGTGACTGTATCTTGGTGGCGTCGCAAGCGCGAGATGCTTGGGCTTTGGCGTCGCGACGGAGAAACGCTATTCTAAAACTCTCTTGCGTCGCGTGCGCTAATACAAGCGCTAAATTTAGCGCTAGCGTGCGCTAATATTGCGTACGTTATTCTAAAACTCCCTAGTTTTAGAAGAGCGTTTCTCCGCCACGACGCAAAAGCCCAAGCATCTCGCGCTTGCAACGCCACCAATATACAGTCACGATTTTATTTCACAAACAAAATTCTGTAACATAAAAAAAAAATTTTTTTTTTGGTTTAGAGTACCATTTTAGATTTGTTTAAACGTGAGAATGCGACGCGAGCGGTCGACCGGTCGTGTCCGCATGCGTCGCCTCGGCAATAGTGTACTGACCTTCGCCGGTAAACGTCCGCTCGTTACAAGCATAAAGTTGCCGGTGATTGTGCCCACCTTACTGGGTTTTCCAAACCGAGTGCAATGTCGTCCTGTATTGAAAATCGCAGTCGCGAGGATGCCTCCGACGTCGCGCTCACGACGCCGCCAAAGCGGCCGCAGCCATGGTCCTGGGGGCCGCCATTTTTTTAACTGTGCTCGTCTTGGCTTTAGCCAACTTCTCATCACGAATCCTCCTTGGAGGAGCGCAAAGACCCTTTGCGTACGCACGCAATTTGCGAGAAATGGCGTGCGCTAAAATAGCACACGCAAAGCGCAAAAGGTGGTTAGCGTTTGGCGCATGCGCAGTAGCGAGGACGCTACTCTTTGCGTACGCAAAGCTGTAGCGTGCGCTATTCTAAAACTCCCTAGTTTAGCGCAGGCTAGCGCTAAATTTAGCGCTTGCGTTAGCGCACGCTACGCAAGAGAGCTTCAGAATAGCGTCTCTCCGCCGCGACGCGGAAGCCCAAACATCTCGCACTTACAACCCCACCAAGATACAGTCATAATTTTTATTTCACGCACGAAATTGTGTAACTTTAGAAAAAAAAACAAGCTTTTTTTGGTCCAGAGTAACATTTCAGATTTGTTTAAACATGAGGATGCGACGCGAGCGGTCGACCGGTCGAGTCCATTTGCATCGCCTCGGCAAGAGAGAGCTCGTGTACTGACCTTCGCCGATAAATGTTCGCAAGTCGCAAGCTTCAAGTTGCCGCTGATCGTTGCCCACCTTACTGAATTTTCCAAACTGAGTGTAATGAGAGACCGCAATCCTTTAATCCCCGTGTTTTGTCGACAACATGGCCGACGGATCAGGTCGGCGCGAGTCACGTGGTACTAAGGATTCCAGGAGGCGCCCGCCCTATGGGAGAATACATGGAGATCGATGCAGCACGGCTGATTAAAAAATAAACGCCGAGTTCACACTTTTCGAAACTAGTCTTTCGTGAAGTTGGTAAAGCACTTTTTCGAGTAACGAAAGCGGGGCGGGCGCGGTACCGTCGATGCCGAGAAGCGCTCTGATTGCAAAACGAAACTTAAAAACCCGTCGAAGTTGTGCTGTTTTTCAGAAAGCTGTAAAATGCAGCGCGTGCCTTCTATCGCACTTCAATTTTTTATTTAGTGTTTTCCGATGATGCTCAGCAAGTTTCCAAATGAAACCAAACTCTCTCTCTATATATATAATAATTAACACCTTCATTATCCCGAACCTTAATCATTTTCCTAAATAGGCCCCTGGCCTAGGATCAAAACGACGTTAGCCTTTTTTTGGTGCGATGCGTAGTTTTCGCAATATCGAATTTGTCCACGGGAGAAGGCTTCCAGATGCTTATGATATACATGAATGGGAAAAAGGGGGAGCGCAGAGTAAGAAACTGAAGAATGAGAAAAAAAAAATTAAGGTTTAATACACTGGTGGAATCAATAGATTGAAATATTAATGATTGAACATTTTTTAATTACAAAACATTACGAAATACTATACACTCTAAAGCAAAAAAAAAAAAAAAAGAATACAATTCTGGTGGACTGACGTCGACGTTTCGGCAATAGCACTTCCTTCTTCGGGACGTGCTGAATGTGGCAGTGTTCAGTGTGTAACACGAACCTTCGCCCGTCTTGGATCGCGTCCGCGCTGCCCCTGTGCACTGCTTGCTCTTCTCGGCCACCCGAGGCGCGCTGCTGTGCCCACTTGGTTTTGTCTTCTTCCCTTGTTTCGTTCTGGGCACTGCCGACCTCCAACGGCGCCTAGCACGAAGTGGTTTGAGGACGCTTGCATTGCCCCTTACGTGGCCGAGGGCTTCGTATACACCCATGATCAGTTCTAAAAACTTGGTGTTTGCCTTTCCTAATTTTTTTTTTCTTCTTTTTTTGGCCGCCGTGTTAAAGTAGCGATCTTCCAGCTTTGACTGCAACATTAGGACCTGATGAAGAGAGGTCCCCGCTCGGAACGCTGGGGCGGATCCAAGGGGGGGGGGGGGCGACAATGGCGGCCCCTCCCCCTCCCCAAACAAAGTCAAGACCACCCCCCCCTCCCCCTTCTCGGAGTGCAATTTGACATGGGTGGACCCGCCGGTGTACACGAAAGAATGGGAGAATAGCATCCTTACAAATTTTCCGCCCCCCCCCCCCCCCCCAAAAAAAAAAAAAACGAAAAAAAAAACGGAGTTCTGGTTTAGCCCTTGTCCGAACGTCGTCTAATAAATACGCTTTAAAGCATTTACCTCCTTTTTATGTTATATAGGGTGTTCCATGTAACTTTAGTCAAGCTTTAAAAATATTTTGGTGTATCTTAGGAAGACGATACGAAAGGAATAAGGTTGTTCATTTTTTGGAGCAAGTCAGGTTATTTTCGTATTTTGTGCAATTAAACAATTAATTAAGAGTAGTTAATGAAGTTTTTAAATATTCAATTTAGGGCAAAAGTTTCAATGACAAAGTTGTAGCGCGTGCTCAGAAACATACAATTCAGTGTTTTTTTTATCAAGAAACGTAACATGTCTTTTATCTAGTCATAAAAAAGCACGCGAATTATATATAAACAACAACAACAATGTATTAACAGCGCCTAATCAACAGTGCACTATTCAGCATGCGAGCCTAGTTTATTCGAGCCACGGCTGAGAGCGCTCCAATACAAGGCGCGCAAGCGCAAAGTCACATGTTTTTTTCGTAATTGGCGGGCTCTTTTCGAACTGCGGAGAAAATAACTGTGTTAAGGTTTCTTGATGAAAACCACTGACTTGGATGTTTCTGACGACGCTCTACAACTTTGTCATTGGAACTTTTGCTCTAAATTGAATATTTCAAAAGTTAATTAAACAATATTTATTAATTAGTTAACTGGGCCAAATACAAAGAAAAAATTGCCTGACTTGGTCCAAACAATGAACAAACTTATTAATTTAGTTTTGTCTTTCTGAAATACACGAAAATAGTTTTAAAGCTTGGCTAATGTTACGTGGAATACATTATATATACCGGGTGTTAATTTTTAATTCAAACAGATTTACTTAAAAAAATCCGTAAAAGATGCACTGATACGGTTTATGCAGGTGAGTTGTACGGCCAGGGGTACATTATGTGGGTGGCTAATCGTTGCGATAAGTCGGCTAATTAATTAAAATTCGTTAATTAACCTTTTAATTAGTCGAAATAAACATATGGTTCCAATTGGAAACTTAGAGAGTGTCATCAAAAACCACTAAATCAACTCTTTTTAGAACGACTTGAAGCTCGTGGGAAACTCGGGGGCGCGTTAAAGTGACCACTTGTGAAGCAGGCGCAAAGCCAGCAGTGGCGGAACGCGGATGATTAGATCATTATCGCGTTCCGCAACTGTAGCTTTGCTGATCTTCGTCAAATATCGTCGGAGAGAGGGGCAAATTTATCAATAAAAAAATCACTAAGGATCTTATGACCTAGACGCTTAATTAGCATAAAAAAGCATATCTCGAGAGAGTTCCCAAAAAGTTATATTGATGTAGCGTAAAAAGTAGGGAAAAGGGATGGAATGAAATATAGCACCCCCGATAAGCTGGTAAAACGCGTTTCCACCTTGGCCGCTTCGAGGTCCATAACCTGAGAATAAAAAATCCGACGAACTCGCCGTTTGCGTCTTCTTTTATTATAGGAATTGCCCGAGAACATGTATTTTTTTGACAAAAATGAAAAATTCGTCCCAAAATTCGTGCCTGAGTTGAGATGAAATCACCCATATATATATATGGGTGGTTTCATCTAAATCGTTCAGACAAAAAGAGTCGAATTTTTAATTTCGCTGAAAAAATATATGTTATGGCGCCGTCTCTAAAAACGCAGTAGCCACAAACCGCAAGTTCGTCGGATTTTTGGTTCTCGACTTACGAAATTTAAAAGAGGCCGCGGCGGAAAGCAGTGTTTTTCAGATCCGTCGTGGGTCGGATGTTTCCCTCGATCGGCCGCCGTGGATTTTCAGTCCACATCATATTAACTTTTTTCAAGAACTCTGTAAGCACAGTTAAAAGGCTCTAATGCCATGAAATAAGTTTAGGCGCTTTGCTTTTTTTCTGTAAAAATGTCAAAAAAGCCCTTTCGGTTAATTGTTGATGAACTTTGACAATTAAATACTGGCGATCTACTTAGGTTACATCAATATTTTTTGTCTATTGAGAGCCCAAAACACGCTATTTATATATATTATAAGATCATTCACCTGTAGAAAATTTTATTTGCGGTACGTTTACATTAATCTTATGCTAAAACCGAAAACTATCAATTTTAAAATCGATTTCTTAAAAAAACCCATTTTTTATTTTTTGTTAAAATATATATATGATAGTTGTCTACTCGAAAATCAAACCGAGAAAGTGTGTATTTTGTTCGTATTTTCTATATTTAAGCCTGAATATCGGAAAAAGACGCCTTCGTTTTGCAAGATCTAAGTCTAAATAAAGATTATTATTATTATTATTATTATTATTATTATTATTATTATTATTATTATTTATTAATTCAGACATAGAGACCCGTAAGTTTCTATGAATTGTGATAACATTTTTTTTTCATTTTTGTCTGCGTTTTGTAATCAATTATAAACGCAATTTGTGGTATTGAGTAGTTATTCTTGTTTTGATAAGAGCGGGAAACCACTATGTGTGGACCTATCGCCTTGCCAGCGGTCGAGCCCATATCTTCTATTCTTTTTACTCAATTTTCGTTAAGATCGGAGTTGGGTCATTTCATTCCCTTCCCCTCTCCGTGACAATATCTCCGTCTGTTTCGAACCGTTTCTGTGTCTTCATTTTTGTGTATTACGGAAGTGAAAGGCAATTCTTTGATGATCTGTGCGATGTGCGGTGAACAAACCCTAGCGTTTGGTTTCGGAAAGAATTGTACATAATAGATCAATTATGCGGTGACTTTCTGTGTCTTAGTAATTTGGCAGCTAATAGCTAGTGATGCAAGTTTACAGTTAAAGTTTTATAAATCGAAACAATATACAACGTCTGCGCCTCTTCGATACTGAAGGTCTACTAGGCTGCTGATTTGATTAGACATGTTGCTCCTGGTCTACCGCTCTTATCAAAACATAAATAACTATTCAATACCACAAATTGCGTTTATAATTGATTACAAAACGCAAACAAAAATGCAAGAAAACTTTTTCACAATTTATAGAAACGCACAGGTCGCTAGTCTGACTTAGATCTCGCAAAACGAAGACGTCTTTTTCCGATATTGAGGCTTAAATATAGAAAATACGAACAAAATACACACTTTCTCGACTTACTTTTCGAGTAGATAACTATCATATCTACATTTTTACAAAAAACGAAAAAAAAGAAGGTTTTTTTGAGAAAATCGATTTTAAGATTGATACTTTTTGGTTTTAGCATAAGATTCATATAAACGTACCGCAAAGGACATTTTCTACTGCTGAGTGGTTTTATAATATATATAAAGAGCGTATGTTGGGCTATCCATAGACATAAGAAATATTGATGTAACCCAAGTAGATCGCCAGTATTTAATTGTCAAAGTTCATCAACAATTAAACGAGGGGGCGTTTTTGACGATTTTACAGAAAAAAAGCAAACCGCCTAAAATTATTTCATAGCATTAGAGCCTTTTAACTGTGCTCACAGAGTGCTTGAAAAAAGTTAATATGGCGTGGACTGAAAATCTACGGCAGGAGATCGAGCGAAACATCCGACCCACGACGGATGTAAAAACACTGCTTTCCGCCGCGGTCTCTTAAAATTCGTAAGTCGAAAACAAAAAATCCGACGAATTTGCGGTTCGCGGCGACTGCGTTCTTAGAGATGGCGCCATAACATGTATTGTTTTTTTTTCAGCTAAATCAAAAATTCGACCCTTTTTGCCCGCACGATTTGAGATGAAATCACCCATATATATATATATATATATATATATATATATATATATATATATATATATATATATATATACAGGGTGTTTCACGAAAGGTCCGGTCAAATTCGATATTGCCAAAACTACGCGTCGCACACAAAAAAAGGCTTGTGTCATTTTGGACCTCGGCCAGGGGCCTATTTAGGAAAATTATTAAAGTCCGAGATAATTATATTGTTAATTATTTTTGCGTAATTAACTGTTTTAATATTGGGTTTAAGGGCATGGTTTCAATTAGAAAATTGTTCAGCATCATCAAAAACACTAAATCAACAAATTGCAGAACGATAGAAGGCACGCGAAGCATTTCACGGCTTTCTGGAAAACCGTACAAATTCGACGGGTTTTAAGTTTCGGTTTGTTATCGGAGCGCATCTCAGCCCCGGCGGCACCGCGCCCCGTGGAGAAATAGTGTAACCAGCCTCTGCTGCGTCGCGCGATGACAGCGCAGCAGAGGTTGGATGCACTATCTCTCCACGGGGCGCGGTGCTGCCGAGGCCGAGATGCGCTCTGATAGCAAACCGAAACTTAAAAACCCGTCGAATTTGTGCGGTTTTTCAGAAAGCCGTAAAATGCTGCGCGTGCCTTCTATCGTTCTGCAGTTTGTTGATTTAGTGGTTTTCGATGACGCTGAGCAATTTTCTAATTGAAACTATGCCCTTAAACACAATATTTAAAAAGTTAATTACGCAAAAATAATTAACAATCTAATTATCTCGGACTTTAATAATTTTCCTAAATAGGGCCCTGGCCCAGGACCAAAAGACACAAGCCTTTTTTGCTGCGACGCGTAGTTTTCGCAGTATCGAATTTGTCCACCTTTCGTGAAACACCCTGTATATATATATATATATATATATATATATATATATATATATATATATATATATATATATATATATATATATATATATATATATATATATATATATATATATGGGCGGTTTCATTTGGATTCAGGCAACGAGTGGCAGTCGTATATTTTATTTTGCTTCAAATTTGTATATTTTGTGGAGCATGTTCCAAGAAGAACAATCCTTTTTATTTTATTGTCCTGACATGATTAGTTTCTGAAAAAAATAAAAAAAATCTCAAAGAAGCGGGAAAGAACGACGAGGTTTTGACGATTGTCGTGTGTGGCATTTTAGAATCACACTCAATCTCAAAGTATTCCAAAGAGAGCGTCTATATTTTTTTTAGTGTGATATACATGCAAATAGGTAAGACGGCATTATAACTACTGTTTATTATTCACCGCTCCAATCTTTGTAAAATCACCAAACATGCCTCCGCGAACAACTGTGACCTAAATTGCGGATTTTATTTTGAGTCGACTATCTTTAATATCGCCTTTAAAATAATACCACGTGTAGAACCTTTCATTGCCTTCCAAATTAAGCATAGTTTGTGGTTTTATCACGTACGAGTACTGAGAAATAAATTATGAAACAAAAAAAGGTTTCACTTTTCGTTCAATTTTTTTTTCTCGCGTCGCGTTTTTTTCACATTCTTCTTTTTAGCCAGAATACATTCCGTTAGAGGTATTTGCCTTGGTTTTGAGTTTTAGCCTCTAAATATGCTAAAAAAAGAGCAAATGCCGATGGTGGGTTTTGACGATTGTCGTGTGTGGCGTTTTTGAACCACTCTCAGTCTCAAAGTATTCAAAAGAGTGCTTCTATATTTTTTTATTGTGATATATATGCAAGTCGGTAAAACGACATTCCAACTACTATTTATTATTTGTCGATCCAATCTTTGTAGAAATCCCCAAACATGCCTCCGCGAACAACTGTGACCTAAACTGCGGATTTTTTTGTTAGTCGACTATGTTTAGTTTGTTTTTAAAATAATACCACGTGTAGAACCTTTCATTGCCTTCCACATTATGTAAAGTTTCTGTCTTAATCACGTACGAGTACTGAGAAATAAATTATGAAGCAAAGAAGATTTTCACTTTTCGTTCAATTTCAGCACACTGTATTAAAAAAAAACATTTTTGATTTTTTCTTTTTTTTTGTTTCGCGTCTTTTTTACACTTTTCTTTTACCCAGAATACATTCCGTTAGAGGGATATGCACTGGTTTTGAGTTTTAAGCCTCTAAATACGCTAAAAAAATGATTCGGTTCTGTTATCAACATGAATTTCGCATTAAAAATATAAAATTTCGCATTTAAAAATCTAGTTTCCATTAGGAAGTGTATTTTACTCATATTGTTTTACAATATCATACTTTGATATTTCTAATGTAGTATAGATTATGTAGCGCATAGGATTTAGGCTTGAGGCCCCTCCAATCATGGCACCGACGGAAATTGTCTGAAAACCCGCTTTCGGCAGTTGCGATTTTAGTGTTTAGACGTTTGGAATTGCAAACTTGTCATTATACCGCCTAACGACATTCATGTCTTTTATATGAGTATTCATTCAACGTCCCTTAGATTATTATAATAATGAATAAAATATACAACTATAACCCTTAAACCCACCATCAGCATTTGCTCTTTTTTAGCATATTTAGAGGCTGAAAACTCAAAACTAGTGCATATACCTCTAACAGAATGTATGCTGGCTAAAAAAAAACGTGTAAAAAAACGCGACTAAAAAAAAATTTTTTTAAATTTTTTTTTACAGCGTTTGAAATTGAACAAAAGTGAAAACATTCTCTGTTTCATAATTTATTTATCAGTATTCGTACGTGATTAAGACACGAACTTTACATAATGTGGAAGGGAATGAAAGATTCTACACATAGTATTATTATAAAAAACAAAAACTAAACATAGTCGACTAAAAAAAATCCGCAGTTTAGGTCACAGTTGTTCGCGGAGGCATGTTTAGGGATTTTTTTACAAAGATTGGATCGACGAATAATAAATAGTAGTTGGAATGTCGTTTTACCGACTTGCATATATATCACAATAAAAAAATAGATCGAAGCTCTTTTGAATACTTTGAGATTGAGAGTGGTTCAAAAACGCCACACACGAAAATCGTCAAATCCCACCATGGGCATTTGCTCTTTTTTAGCATATTTAGAGGCTTAAAACTCAAAACCAAGGCAAATACCTCTAACGGAATCTATTCTGGCTAAAAAAAGGGTGTTAAGAAAACGCGTCGCGAAAAAAAAAAAATTTTTTTTTTTACACAGCGTGCTGAAATTGATGGAAAAGTGAAAAACTTCTCTGTTTCATAATTTATTTCTCAGTACTCGTACATGATAAAAACACAAACTTTGCTTAACTTGGAAGGCAATGAAAGGTTCTACACGTGGTATTATTTTAAAAGCGATACTAAACATAGTCGACTCAAAATAAAATCCGCAATTTAGGTCACAGTTGTTCGCGGAGGCATGTTTGGAGATTTTCACAAAGATTGGAGCGACGAATAATAAATAAGTAGTTATAATGTCGTCTTACCTACTTGCATATATATCACACAAAAAAAATATAGACGCTGTCTTTTGAATAATTTGAGATTGAGAGTGATTCAAAAACGCCACACACGACAATCGTCAAAACCTCGTCGGTCTTTCCCGCTTCTTTGAGATTTTTTTTTCTCAGAAACTAAACTTGTCAGGACATTAAAGTAAAAAGGATTGCTCTTCTTGGAACATGCTCCACAAAATATACAAAATTTGAAGCAAAATAAAAAATATGACTGCCACTCGTTGCCTCAATCCAAATGAAACCGCCCTATATATATATATATATATATATATATATATATATATATATATATATATATATATATATATATATATATATTTGGGTGGTTTCATCTCAAATCGTGCAGGCGAAAAGGGTCGAATTTTTAATTTCGCTGAAAAAATATATGTTATGGCGTCGTCTCTAAAAACGCAGTAGCCACAAACGGCAAGTCCGTCGGATTTTTTGTTCTCGACTTACGAATTTTAAAAGAGGCCGCGGCGGAAAGCAGTGTTTTTCACATCCGTCGTAGGTCGGATGTTTCGCTCGATCTCCCGTCGTGAATTTTCAGTCCACATTATATTAACTTTTTCAAGCACTCTGTGGGCACAGGTAAAAGGCTCTAATACTATGAAATAATAATAGGCGTTTTTTTTTCTGTAAAAATGTCAAAAACGCCCCCTCGGTCAATTGTTGACGAACTTTGACAATTAAATACTGGCGGTCTACTTGGGTTACATCAATATTTTTTATGTCTATGGAGAGCCCGAAACACGCTCTTTATAGATATTGTAAAATTATTTAGCTGTATTAAATATCCTTTGCGGGACGTTTACGTTAATGTTATGCGAAAACCAAAAAGTACCAATTTTAAGATCGATTTTCTCAAAAAAACCCATTTTTATTTTTTTATTTTTTGTTAAAATATTGATATGATAGTTGTCTACTCGAAAAGCAAGTCGAGAAAGTGTATATTTTGTTTGTATGTTCTATATTTAAGCCTCAATATCGGAAAAAGACGTCTTCGTTTTGCAAGACCTAAGTCAGACAAAAGAAGAACGTGCGCTTCTATGAATTGTAAAAAAGTTTTCTTGAATTTTTGTCTGCGTTTTGTAATCAATTATAAACGCATTTTGTGGTATTGAATAGTTATTTATGTTTTGATAAGAGCGGGAAACCACGAGAAACATATCTAATCAAATCAGCAGGCTTAGTAGACCTTCAATATCGAAGAGGCACAGACGTTGTATTCTTTCGATTGATAAAACTTTCACTGTAAACTAGCATGACTAGCTATTAGCTGTCATATTACTAAGACATGAAAAGTCACCACGACATTGATCTATTATGTACAATTCTTTCCGAAACCAAACGCTAGGGTTTGTTCACCGCACATCGCACAGACCACCAGAGAATATCCTTTCACTTCCGTAATACACAAAAGTGATGACACAGAAACGATCCGAAACACACGGAGAGATTGTCACGGAGAAGGGTTTTCACCCTGCTCCACTCAATTTTCACTCTGCTCCACTCAATAATTTTTTGTGAAGCGAAATATTTTTTTAAAAAAATTTGAAAAGCGGTTTTGTTCTTTCCAGAAATGGGGCCATTACATATATGTTTTCGGAAAAAAATCGAAAGACCCACACCGACAAGCGTGTTCGATTTCAAATGAAACCACCCAATAAGAATAAAATTACCCAACTCCGATCTTAACGAAAATTGCGGTAAAAAAATAAAAGATTTAGGTTCGAGCCGTGGGAAGGCGATAGGTCCACGCCTGGTCAGACAAAGAAGTCAACGACACGTAAAGGAAAAAAATAATTAATTAAGACAGAAAAACTCAGCCGCACACGGCAAGAACAAAATCCAACTCCTCCGGGCGTTCCCTAAACGGGACACAACCAAATGCATGCGAACACGCTCTCTACAGCACCGTCAGGCCGCTACGCCATGAAGAAATAAACGCAACAAGTAAACAATGCTAACAAACAGTTAGTAGGGAGTTTTCGTAGACCGCGTTCTCTCCTCCGCTAAGCTCCGCTAAGCCCTCCGCAACGGAGAAGCCGCTACCGCGCCTGCGCGCCAATGGCCTTGGCTGTAGAAACCCGGATCTCGTAGCGGGTTTCGGAGAGCGTTGCGGGACAGCGGAAACGATCTACGAAAACTCCCTATTAACGAAACATTAAAAAAAAAAAAGTTCAGCAGAACCGCACCCGAGAAACAAAGTTCAGCAAGGCGAAGAAACACACACGAAATAAAATTAAAAAAAAGTCTTAACTGACCGACGCCGAGTCCGGTCCCATGACACTGAAGCCTGGCAGGATGATGGCGTCCAGATGATGCTCGAATCTATTCTTCACTCTGTTCCGCACATCCGTCGTGGCTGTGCGCAACACAGTGAAGAATAGTTTCGAGCAGCGGTGCGCGAGAAGATAACCGAGACGTAACATGCCTCGAGCTTCATATCGGGAGAGGAGCTTTCGAGGTAGTTACTGCATGCAGTTACTCAAACTTTTCAACTTTTCTTTCCCCTTCCCCCTAAAAAAAAAAAAAAACAAAAAAAAAAAAAAACACGTGAGCCGGCGCTAACTTTTCATCTCGGGAGAAGAAGTTGCCAAGGAGGCTGATTTCGACCCAACTAGTCTCCGGGCAGAATAGACACAAGTATATTTACCAACACGCTCGTTTTTGATGCTAGTCTCCGGGCTTTGCTGTTTCCAAAAGAGATAACCCTTCGGTGCTATCGGATTTCCGCGGAGGGAGATAGAGTACATAAAATTGAAAGAATAAAACACGGAGGACAAGCACAGGACCACCACTTTGCAGAGCACGGCCATTTCTAGGATGGGGCGTTCGAAGCTTGGGCAAATACGCGGTATCGTTTCACGCGTGCACGGATGGCTGGTTTCAAAATTTTCCCACATCCCTAACGGCACCGGCCCATCTTCGTGTGCGTACGCGATTTTCGTCCCGCGCCGCCGGTTTTAGCTTGCACGCGGCGTTGTTTTGGCAGGCAGAACTGTTGTTGACCGTCGATATTGTAAGGCCATGGTGTTCTCATCCTCCCGGGCAACAGTTACGTTGCTTTCCCTTCTGCAATACTCTGACTGACTGACTACTCCTGGGTGGCCGTCACTGTTCGCCGCGTCAACGACACATTCGTACCATTTCACTCCTCGTGACACAGGGTGCGCTGCTCGCTTTACTGTCACGGGCCGTCCTATCTAACACAACGAGCGCGAAAGGTCGTGGTCATCTGCTGGTTCCGAAAGGGCGGGACGTTCATATAGGCCAATGAAGGCCCCGAATCAATAGGACGTCTGCCGATTATTTCTATACATTAAAATTTACGACGCCTGCTGGTCTGTTAAGAAGTGTTGCTTTCTCTTTGAACTGCTCCAATGTAGCTTGCCGCCTATAATAAAATTTAAATGATCAATAAATATAACAGGGTGGAACTACTGCATTTCATTTTTGTGTGGGTGCGTTGAAAAAAGTCAAAAATATTTCCAAGTTTGTGAAGACGCGCAATTCGCAAGTCCGTTTCAAGCCGTAAAAACACGTTTTTGTACGATATTGATGCTTAAATATAAAACATACAAACAAAATATACACTTTCTTGACTTGCTTTTCGAGTAGACAACTATCATATCTACTTTTGAACAAAAAACTAAAAAAATAAAAAATGATTTTTTTGAGAAAATCGATCTTAAAATTGGTACTTTTTGGTTTTCGCATAACATTAACGTAAACGTCCCGCAAAGGCTATTTAATACGGGTAAATCATTTTATAATATCTATAAAGAGCGTGTTTTGGGCTCTCCATAGACATAAAAAATATTGATGTAACCCAAGTAAATCGCCAGTATTTAATTGTCAAAGTTCGTCAACAATTGACCGAGGGGGCGTTTTTGACATTTTTACAGAAAAAAAGCAAAATGCCTAACATTATTTCATGGTATTAGAGCCTTTTACCTGTGCCTACAGAGTGCTTGAAAAAAGTTAATATAATGTGGACTGAAAATCCACGACGGGAGATCGAGCGAAACATCCGACCCACGACGGATGTGAAAAACACTGCTTTCCGCCGCGGCCTCTTTTAAAATTCGTAAGTCGAGAACAAAAAATCCGACGGACTTGCCGTTTGTGGCTACTGCGTTTTTAGAGACGACGCCATAACATATATTTTTTTCAGCGAAATTAAAAATTCGACCTTTTTGCCTGCACGATTTGAGATGAGCTCACGATGTTCCGCATATATATCTCACATAACCCATATATATATATATATATATATATATATATATATATATATATATATATATATATATATATATATATATATATATCTGGGTGTTTAAAAAAAGTTGTGAAAGCTACACTTATGCGGTCGGCCAGGGGACTTGTATATAGGGCTAATCATAGCGATCAGTTAGCAAATAAATTAAATGTTTTATTAACTTTTTAATTGGTGAACATAGTCTCTATGGTTCCAATTAGAAATTTGCTAAGCGTCGCTCAAAACCCCTAAATCAGTAATTTTTAGGAAGACTCAGCGCATGAGAAGCGCAGTAGTGCTCTAAAGTTACCACTCATGGAGCAGGTGCAAGTCTGGGGGACGGAAAAATCGCGCGGGCGCCTTACCGCAACCGCTAGCCTTGTACCTGCTCCACGAGTGGTAACTTTAGTGCACTACTACGCTTCTCACGCGCTGAAAGTCTTCCTAAAAATTACTTATTTAGGGGTTGTTGGACGATGCTCACCAAATTTCTGATTAGAACCATGCGACATTTTCATTAATTAAAAAGTTAATTGACAAGTTTTAAATAATTCGCCGACTGATCGCTATGATTATCCCCATATACTATGTCTCCCTGGCCGTATAACTCACCTAAACAAACCGCATAAATGTAGCTTTCACAGCTTTTTTTAAAACAATCTGTTAAGCTTAAAAAACACACAAAAAAAACTGTATATGTGTGTGCGCGTGCGTGTGTGTCAGTGACTTCATACGAAACGTCAATATCAAACCTATGTCTTTTTTTTCTTTCTCTTTCTGTGTTGTTCCAAAATCGTCACTCGCGTCACGTTCCAGACGAGATGAATAGCAGGTTTTGTTTTCTGCCAGCTTTGCATGATGGTCATTTTACTTCATTTCTTCATATCCTGGCTACGGCAGATCTGGAACATCGGTGGTTTTGAAAGAACCGAGTTGGATGGAGATTTCAAAATCCAAACTTATTAGTTCATACGCCGAAGTCGACAAGTACTGAATACATGTAGCGATTGTAGGAGTGTGGCAGATTTAGAAATATAGACTTTCTATTATAAGCACGAGTATTGATTCCAACTAAATATTTTTAATCCTAAATTTAGATTGAACGGAGACGTATTACCAAATGCACCACTCGCTGACGGTAACTCCGTCAAATGGCCACGACATTTCAAGATCCCTTATCGAAGTAATTCTTGAGAAAAGCCCACATTTTTATTTTTCGGTTAATATGGGTTAATATCGGTTATCGGTAAACAATTTACGGTTACGATTTTCATCAATTTCAAGACACAGTTTCTTTCTGATTCCTGTTACTGAAAAAAAAAAAAAAATTGTTTTCTAAACGGTCTCCGGTTTCGGTGACGGTGTGAGTTCCTTGTTTTTCTGGCCTTTGGTTGGGGAACGCAAGAAACCTTCTCAGGTACACCTCAGCTATCAGGCCGCACGTCACGTTCGCCTGTGCTAAACATTACAGAACGCGGCGCACCGTTTGTTTTTCATGATTTATTTCGCGTTATTTATATAGACAACGCAGCTGAATCTCATCTCATAAAAATAGCAGTCTAAAGCACGACATCAAGAAACCCCAAGGAGGCTATGTTTGCGTTCCCAGCACCTTTTTTCTTTCTTTTAGCATCTTGATTGTTTTGCAGTCAAGCCAGACTCTTTATACACGGTATGCACGAATAGAAGATGAAAATATAAACTCGAACCCACGAAACCCGGTTAAAAAGAGGGCGGGATCGAGCCATCAACATAGCGAGTCTTTGCAACCATTGGAATACGCGCTGGCACGGTAGTGAAGGCGTGGAGGCACAAGTCGTTCCTGACTCAGTGTATACCTAGTGTACGCACTTTGTTACGTGCAAGGAAGATGAGGGATATCCAGTTCGCCTTTTTTGTTGATTCAAACAGTAAAGTGAGACGCGTACCGAGATGACGTGCGAGCTCGGAACATCGTAGCCGGGGTTGTCATGTCCGAAACAATCAACTGTACACTGGCTAGCGATATGGGCCAGAAATGTGCTAACGGCGACCAGGCAGTACGATTGGTACGACCCCTCCAGGACGCTGAGGGCATCCCCTTTCTCCGCCTCTTCTCTCCCTTTTTCCGTGACCACTTTTCTTTGGGCTCTAGCACGCTTTCTAGCGTAAACGAGGCTATGAGCAGCACACCTACGCTGAATAAGATATTTCCAGTGCCAAGTAGGACTGAAACTACTAAGGCATGCTACACGGCGACATGGGAGTCCGTTAACACAGCACGGTCAGAAAATAAACTGAAGGAAACGGCTTACACTGCGACGGCGATAACGACGGCATTAACGGGGGACGTCAAAATAATGAAAGCCTCCATTTTGACGTTTCACAAAAGTGACGTCATGGACGAAAAATAATGCTCGAGTTATTTTGACGATGGTAACTGCCATCGCTCTTACTGCGGCACTTTTATTTTTAATTTCTTTTCCAACCACTTCGGCGATTTAAGTAGACACAAATAATTTAAGGTAAACGTGGCAACCTTTGATATCGAAGTTGGCGCTCTGCCGCGAAAGTCCGGCAACACAGTCACGCGTCTGCGAACATAAAATTAGTTGTAACGGGTGCCTGAATTAAAAAAAGAACAATAACAATAATTTTCAGATGCAGATTACTGAGAGGCACATTTCGTGACAATGCTTTCTTGCCGCCAAGAGCCATCTGTTGTGGCAGCGTTCAACACACTTTGTATGTCTGGAAGTGCTCTCGAAAATGCACTCGTGTGATCCCCAGAGTGAAGGGGTAATGATTGAGGGATGTCACCCGGAGAGCTGTTTTTTTTTCTTCTACATACCGCTACGTAAAACTGTCCTCCACATACATGGAGAACTTTCAGTCACAGAAGGTTGGCAACACTCCGCCATTATGTTAGTGAAAAGGCACGAAAGTCTGGCAACCTGCACGCTCAAATTTTATTTATTCTCTAAGTTTCGCGAGTCCGGAGTATTTTTCTGTGTATTTACTCGATGACCCATAGCCGCACATCGCAACCTACGACCGCGGCAATTAAAAAACATTTTCGTCATTAAAGGTTGTCAACAGTGTACGTGTACATAGGTTGGAAGTCACAGAAGTCTGATAACGCTGCCACGCAATTTGACATGAAATAAACGCATTGGCTTATTTTAAAGCCTTTGTACGTCGCTTTGATCCCAGAAGCCCGAAACTAAAAAAGAAAACTGAACGTTGGTATGGAAGTTTCTCGAGAAAGCAGACGTAACTTTGGGTCACTACTTTAAGGTCTAGATTAGATTTTGGTTTCGCTTTCAGCCGTCCGAATAACGCACCTGCTCTGCTTAGTGCCGATCGCCCAGCCTCAAGCTCCATTCCGTCGTCGTCGTCACCCAGACCGTTCGTATCGACGGCCTCTCGTGTTTCCCGCCGTGAGCAGGGCGTCGCTGCTTGTGCCATGTCGCTGCGCGTTTGGGCAAGCGGGTCCGACCTCAGCCAGCTTTGGGTGCATTTGCTGCACGAGCTTGCACATTTGGGCTATCGGACACTGCGCTGGCGACTTCACGAAAAGGTCGATGGCGAATTTCGAGGGTGGCGCAGAGCACAATGTTTTTGACCAACTTTGCTATCCAAATTCATAAAATTAAAAAAAAAAGAAGAAAACGGAATCGCCGTTACACGGATTTCATAGTCGGAAGGAGGCCTTTTTCGCGCATAGACAGACAGACAGACAGACAGACAGACAGACAGACAGACAGACAGACAGACAGACAGACAGACAGAGAGAGAGAGAGAGAGAGAGAGAGAGAGAGAGAGAGAGAGAGAGAAAGAGATTAACACAGATAAATTTTGTTTTTGTAGTCCACATTCTTATGGTGTATTCGGCTGGTCGAATTTCGGTATCTCGGAGCACTCCTGAAAGCCGATGCCCATTCGCCAGGTAAGTGTAAAGTGTGGAAGCTCCTCCCACCTCTTTCCACTTCAGCAGAACAAACGCTGGAGGGGAGGAGGTGGGAGGAGCTTCCACATTCGGCCGGTTATTTCAGAGCTCTCTGAGAATTTCGGATCGCGCCGTCCTCTGACTCGTAGCGCTGTGAGGACTTAAAGTCCCTTTATGTTTTAAAAGTAACGCAAGGTGCGTTGATGCACGAGGCACGTGCAACGTGCAGCCTTTGGGAATATCATGGCGGCACAGTGCAGCACTGAGCTAGATTTCAGACGCCATGTTCTTCCCAGAAGTTGCGCGCGGCACGTGTCGCGAGCATTTCCACATCAATGAATGGCACCACTCCCAGGTGGGAGCAGTCACGTGACAACAGGGATCACGTGACCACCTATGTACCTCTTCACCCACTTTCTCCCCCCCCCCCCCCCCCGCGCCCAAAGTTCTTGTTTTTATTTTAATCGTGTTCGTCCTTCTCTCCGGCGTTTCACCGCGCTTGTGGTTTGATTTTTTAGCCTTTCTGCCCGTCCGTTTGTTTTTGTTTCTTTTTTGTTTGTTTTGGAGGGGCGGGTGGAGCGATTTTTGCAAACGAAACCACGTTAATGCAGTCGCGCGCGCACTGTCGGATAGCGACGATGAAGCCGTGCTCCGGAAGTACGTGAAAAGTCTCGAATAGGCTCAAGAGTTTAAAGACCCTTGCATACGCTGTAACATTAGCGCTGCTTGCATGTTCCTGTAGCATATTGAAAAATAGGGCTCAATCGCATGCGCTAGGAAAACAAGATACCTGATACCTTTATATCTAGGGCTCCGTGTTTTCGGTATAGTAATCCACCCCAGAAATAACCCCCGAGTCGATCTTAAAAACGGTTACTGTCCGCGTGGTCTCTTCTTTTTTTGGGAACCATTCCCCTCAAAGAAAGGGTAAAAACGCAGGTAACAAAAATCCAAAACGTAGTAACGTGGTTCATAATAACCAAAAACACACAAAAAAAAAACGGACAAAATAAGTTTTATTGATTTTTGTTGCTTTGTCCTTTCTTTTTTTTTTATCGTGCCGTGTTTTCGGTTATTGTGGAAGTTCATACCCCTCACCTTGTTTTCTTCTCTTATTGGTACTGGGACGTTTTCCAAGTATTCTGGTTATGTGGATGAGTTTGAGGAATGTCATGCCCTTGTGTTCTCTTCAACATTTAAACGCCGATCCTTTGTTTTGAATTTGAAGATAAACACCGAAAACGACAGAATTTGTTGTAAAATGAACCCCAAGGAAGCACCCCGAATTCAAAGTTTAATAAACCCCGGAAATGTCTAGACCAGTGGTTCTCAACCATCGGTGTTTCGCGGACCCCTTGTAGATCGGCGGAGGTGATGGAGGACCCCGTTTGTGGTGAGGGGATAGAAAAGGTATAGGTTAAACATAGTGATGATATAAAAAAATGGATATATCTAAGGGTTAGTGGGAAGTAGAGTTCTCTTATTGACATACACACAAGAAAACTCGGCCGAAAATTGAAAAATTTCTTCTCGATCTGGAAAAAAGACCACTTTTATTGCCGGGCTGGACTGATGAGACAGGACTTCGCGGACCCCTGAATGCCTTCGCGGACCCCCATTTGAGAACCACTGGTCTAGACGAATGCTTTGTAATATTTGCAGAGAATTAGTCAACGCCCGATATTCTCGATCGCAGAATCGTACCTTGGTATACAAGTTCACCGCACGGTTCCAATATTACAGCAAAATATGCGAAAGGCAAAAGTGAAAGCGCAAGTAGACAAATAAATTTAAAGACAACACTCATTAGCTTGCTGCATGTCACCACTCACCGAGATATAATTCTTCGATCACATCTATTCTCCATATCAATGTCTGAAGCAACTATGGAAAACATATATCTGCGTTAAACAAGCATGTTTCTTAGACCCGCAACCACAAAAGAAGATTTTAACTGCTTCGCCGGCAACGGGACGTTAGCGCGACATCTTCAGCGCGCTGTCCAAATTCCAGCGTGTAGCGAAAAGAAAAAGAAACAAACAAGCAAAACGTAGAGGGAAATGCCCCAGCTACCCGCCCCTCCAAAACAAACAAAAAAGAAACAAAAACAAACTGACGAGCAGGAAGTTCGCAGAAAAGAAACAACAAGCAGGGAGTGAAAAACGCCAGAGAGGAGGACGAACACGATGTAAATAAAAACAAAAACCATTCGGTCCCGGTGCCGTGGAGGGGGGGGAGGGAGGAGGAGGAGGAGGAGGAGGAGGTGGTATGTGGTCACGTGACTGCGCTTTGCAAAAATCGCCTTCTGCGCGCTGCCATTTTGTGTACTGGGCTGTGGAGCGCCTTCTGAGCATGAGCTGTTTGCTCTCCTGTGCGGGTTATCACACGCCGCGCATGGGTCCAGAGCTCAGTGACTCAGCATTTTTGTTTTTTGCCCGGGCGTCCGAAAAGTTGCGCGCCGTCGCCGTTGCTTCAGGGTGGGGGCGCCACCTTCGTTGGGGCAGGATAGAGAGCTTAGATTGAAGAGAGGGCCCATCTCAAACCAAGGGGATCGTTTCCAATTTAATTTAAGACGTCTCCTGCGTAGATTTGTCGAAAGTGTGCATGCGCTTCGTTCTCGCGTGGCGAGGAGGAAGGCAAGAGTATTTGATCAACGCTCTTGTTACCTCCTCGCAGTTCGTGTTGCAAACTCGGCCCATAAGCCACGTGACCCTGATCGAGCAGTTGGAAACTCTTGTAATACAGGCTCTCAGGAGGCTAACTCCGAAGCATCTTACTCCGTGCTCCGGGGCTTTTTGCGCGACGCGACGTCTGCTCGTGCCGATCGGCACGAGCAGACGACGCGTCGCGCGCAAAGCCGCGGATCGGCACGAGCAAACGACGCGTCGCGCAAAAGCAGTTGTAGTTGGAAACTCTCTGTAGTACAGACTCGAGTATGTATTACAGAGTTTCCAACTGCTCGATCGTTGATCCAGGGGCGGATCCAGAACTCCGTTTTGGAGGGGGGGGGGCGGAAAATTTGTAAGGAGGCTATTCTCCCATTCTTTCGTGTGCACCGGGCTGCCGGGGTCCACCCATGTCAAATTGCCCTCCGAGAAGGAGGGAGGGGGGGGTCGACCTGGTTGGGGGGGGGCGAGGGCGGCCGCCCCCCCCCTTGGATCCGCCACTGCGTTGATCGTCTGCAAACTAAAGGACCACCACACGGACGCGTTTTTCACGGGTTTCGTCGGCATCCGCGTCTCTCCGCGTCAGCGCCAACTGACGAGAGAAAGGGCGACCACCCCCATGGGGACGCGCGCCAACCCGCGTCGGTCGGGCGCTGCGCAGTGTCGCCAGATCGACTATACTCTGTTTCATACTTAGTGTGCAACGCTGTCAAAGCTACTGGTGCGAGCACGGGGCTTGAACTCGTTGATCGTTTGCACGCGCTCTCGCGCAAACAAAACCATAGATGAAGCCACGCGCTCGCGCCAGTAGCTTTGACAGCGTTGCACGCTAAGTATAAAAAAGAGTATAGGCCTAAATCATCGTACAACCGGCGACAACCAGCTGTTTAGAGTGTATAAGTGCTGCAGAAAGAAGTTTATTTAGAACTTAGAAGCCTTTCATTTTAATTATACCCGTCGGCGTGGTCCATATTCCTCGAGTGTCGGCGGTACTTTGCTCGGGTCTATATCGGTCCAGACGTTTGTGCGGTTGGAGTCCAGGGCGCAGCACTCCCATAGGAGATGACGGAGTTTAGGAAAAGCACCTCGACGTTGCAGCTGCTTGCAGCGGGAGTCCGTCGGTACGAAGTACGGGTCCTTCTTCGCTCGTCTCTGCGGCGTACGTAATGTACGGAGTAACCGCGCCCGCGGTGCGGATCCTCCTCAGCAGGGAGGTGTCTTCGACTGAAACGGTCGGAGGGCAACGAGTCGGGTTCGGGGGTCCAGGAGTCTCACAGCCAAGCAAGATGACAGCACGTCCTACATTCTTGTGACTGCAAAATAAAGTTTTCTACAGGAGCCTCCACGTACTATTCAACAAAACAACAATCAGGGACGCCGTGACGCTCGTCATGCAAGCTGTCATGTCAAACTCCTGTTTTCTTTTTATATTGTTTATATTAAAAGTGGCTTGGAGACACTGCAATTTAGTAGGAAAGAACTCCTAAAACTGCATACACTTTTTAAAAATAAATTAAAAGTTATCAATTGTCGTAGATCCGAACTATGGAATCCGAACTAACATAGCAACTCCGTGCGATACTTGGCGCGTCGTCTGCTAGAATTACACCCGCTACGCCACAACAGAACGCCCGCGAGGTGGCACCTCCGTAACACCTCGCCTCTATAAAAAAAAGGAAATAAAGAAAAAGAAATTGATAGAAGAGTGTAAAAAAAAAACGCGAAGCAAGAAAAAGAAAAAAATTAAAATTATTTTTTATACAGCTGTTGAAATTTAACGAAAAGTGAAAACCTACTCTGTTTCATAATTTATTTCTCAGTACTCGTAAATGATAAAGGCACAAATCTTGCTTAATTTGGAAGGCAATGAAAGGTTCTACACGTGGTATTATTTTAAAAGCGATGCTAAACAGAGTCCACTCAGAAAAAAATCCGCAGTTTAGGTCACAGTTGTTCGCGGAGGCATGTTTGGGGATTTTTACAAAGATTGGATCGAAGAATAATAAATAGTAGTTGAAATTTCGTTTTACCGACCTGCATATATATAACAATAAAAAAATACAGAAGCTCTGTTTCGAATACTTTGAGATTGACAGTGGTTCAAAAACGCCACACCCGACAATCGTCAAAACCCACCATCGGCACTCGCTCTTTTTTAGCATATTTAGAGGCTTAAAACTCAAAACCGGTGCAAATACCTTTTATCGGAATGTATTCTGGGTAAAAAAAGGGTGCAAAAAAACGCGACGCAAAAAAAAAAAATTAAAAATGTTTTTTTTTTGTCAGCGTGCTGAAATTGAACGAAAAGTGAAAACTTTTTTTCTTTCATAATTTATTTCTCAGTACTCGTACATGATAAAAACACCAACTTTGCTTAGTTTGGAGGGCGATGAAGGGTTCTACACGTTCTATTATTTTAAAAGCGATACCAAACAGCCGACTCATAAAAAAAAAAAAGAAAAATCGCAATTCAGGTCACAGTTGTTCGCGGAGGCATGTTTGGGGACTTTTACAAAGATTGGAGCGACGAATAATAAATAGTAGTTATAATATCGTTTTACCTATTTTCATATACATATATCACGCTAAAAAATATATAGACGCTCTCTTGAATACTTTGAGATAGAGAGTGATTCAAAAACGCCACACACGACAATCGTCAAAACCTCGTCGTTCTTTCCCGCTTCTTTGAGATTTTTTTTCTTCTCAGAAACTAAACATGCCAGGACATTAAAATAAAAAGGATTGTTCTTCTTAGAACATGCTCCACAAAATATAAAAATTTGAAGCAAAATAAAAAATACGATTGCCACTCGTTAAAAGCCTGTGTCGCCTCGTCGCCTATGGAGTGCAACTTCAACATGCAGCAGCCTCACGGTGGCACTATTCCTGCCGTGAGACGAGTAAACAGATATATATAGTTTCTTATCATTCACACAATATGCTTTTATTTTCGGGTACCAAAATTAAGAAATTGACCCATTTAATTTCGACTGAACTGTCAAAGAAAATCTAGATTAAAATAGAAAACGTTGTGTTTATACGAATCAACGTCCATTTGTTTACCTCAGTCACATATATTTACCTAAATTGAAAGGTTGTCACGAAGTGTCCTAGGTCGCATAAAATACCCGTGATTGGCACAACTTTGCGTCGCAGCATTCAAAGTTGAATCGTAGCTCTTCTTTTGAACTTGGGAATTAATCACTATGCATAAAATCAAGAAATGGGCACTTCGTCGCCGTAGATATCGTGAAAAATAGTTGACAAAATACATTTCTCTTTATATATGACGACGACGCAACTGAGCTAAAAGCAATACTATTTTAAAAAAGTTGCGAGAATTTCAGCACAAGTTATTTCAGTCCACCTTTTATAGAAACACTGAGCGGCAATCACAACGCTCGTTTTTCTAACCATTATTGTCTAACCATTTTGAATTAACCTGAGACTGGGGTAGAGAAGAAACATCAAAACGTAGAAGGGAAATAAAATAGACAGGGCGACGTCTCAAACTCAGCTAACTGGTTTATTTAGTCCACCTCCTTATATAGTTTCAATCTCAGGGTAATCTCCACCAACACAAACACAAAATTCTACACTTAACACCGTGACGCAGGTGAAGAATGATGCCCGAAAGGAGTGATCAAAATTGTTCACTCTATTCTCTACGCACCTTCGTACTCAGGTAGAATCTGGCTTAGAAAAACAGGTTCCCAAGTAAACATTTTCTTATACATGAAAAATTGGCATAGCCTGGCTATTGAGGTATGTTCTGGACAAGATTCCGGTCAATTCAATTTGCATACCGTATTTACTCGAGTAATAGGCGCACTATTTATGAACAAGGCCCTTGCGTCTACTTTCCCACAGAACACATATACAGCCAATCATTGCGTTGCGCATAAATAACACAGCGAATAACCAAATCGAGAACACGATTCTCCATACAAACGCAATCTTCACAGATGGTATCTTCGCACGAAGACATTATCCCTGTCCTGTAAACAGCTGGAATCATGCTGTCGATCGCAGTGATTGGCAATCTGCGTGCTCCGCAAAAAAAGCGAACCCTCAGGTTTTCTTCATAAACTGTGCGGCTATTACTCGGGTAAATACGGTATTAGCATCAGGGAAGTAGTATTTCATGCTCTACTCGTGATGTCACTTTCTGAGGGTCTGCGTGCGTAATCCTCATTTTTCCGCCACGCGCCCCAGTGTACTTTTTTTTTTCTTCTTCCAGCCCACAGACACATTAAATTGTTGTTCATCACATGAAAGAGGCAATAACAGACTTCTATGTGTTTGAGAAGTGATAATATGTGTCAGAAACACACACCGTACTATCCCGAGTCATCGCCCACCTCCTGCCGCCTGAAATTAATAAAAAAAGTGGGGTGGGCCATGCTCGGCAAATAAGCACAAAAAAGTAAAAAAAAAAATCTTAGAAAAGATAAAGCTTAATTTTTTGTGCGTATATTTAGCGCGGCTGCAGACGAGATACATTAAACTCAAAACTCTAATTAGTCCGTTGCTTGCATACGCACCATGCCGCGATCGGCATACAGCGCGAATGTTTGTTCCGTGAAAGCACGTTACACCGCCATGTTCTCCTCCTAATTAAAAAAAAAAAAGAAAAAAAGTTTACAAGAAAATAGAAAATCCAACCAGGCGCAACGAGCGAGCGGGTCGAAGAAGCGAGGAAGAGTGATGCCAAAAAAGCTGGCGATCTCGTTGGCAAATACTTTGGCGTTGGGCCAAGTATTGGTCAATCGGAAGCTCTTGCGCAACTTTCTTGTTTGGTGCATACATGCGTGCGTTCGTGCACGGCGTGCTATCAACGCGGGTTAAGGCGGCGTTGCTGAGTGGCATGGACGGCACCACGAACACGGAGCTCGCGTTCCAGCTAAGCTTTATTTACCCGTCGGCGTCCGCCGTTCCGACGTGCCGTGAGAAGAAGCGGGTTCGCGGCGACTTTACTTCGGCGGAGACGAACTTTGACCTTACACTCCGCGGTTACATTCCAGGATATGGGGCGGTCGCTTACCTCGCGATCCCTAAATGGGTTCTGCTTCCGGTTTTCTTTTTTTTTCTTTGGGGGGGGGGGGGGGGTTGTAAGCAAAGTAAAATTTTCATTCTGTTATCTCCATCATTTTCTTTTCGCACGGATACACGGAGGAAATGCGTGAAACAAAGGGAAGTGTCTTTCTCTCCTTCGTTTAACTTTGTCACGGACGTCCTCCAACTGTAAGGCCCGTTCACACTCTTGCAACCGAGTAGGACCGAGAGAGAAAGTGGGATGGGCGATGACTCAGGGATGGGCAATGACTCGGGATATTACGTATTTATTTAAATCAGCTTCAAAGTCAGAAATGTGTTTAAGGCTGTGTCAAATTACTGATACACGCGCCTATCGAGGATAAAAACCCCGGAAAAGATTTGCAGAGCACCTTCATTTTATTTGGGGGTGCATTTACTTATGATGGATATCGTTAATGCGGTCGGCCCTTTCTTATGTCAAATATTCAGTCAGTAATTAAATATATATATTTTATTAGCATCAATAAATTTGACTGTATGAAGTTCACATAACCGCTTGAGACCGACACTGGACGACGATACTCGAAAAAACGCCAGCTGTCGAGCCGGTCTGCGGAAACATAATTTTTTGTTCGCTGTTTGGCAGTCTGAAACGCAGGGATCGCGGGGTATGTCAAAAAGGACATTGTGCTCACATGATAGATCTGAAGGCAAACACGCGATATGTGCAGCAAGGGAGAGAAAATGGATGGTGTTCTTCAATAGGAATCCGATATACGATGCCCAAAAACAAATACATAGAGAGTCAATGATATTCCTAATTGCCCATAAATGGCTCGAAGGAAAGGCGAAGAGTTTTATAATCCGAATATAAATCACATTTGAGCATGAACTCGAAACTTCGCGAAATATTGCCTCAGCACGCTAATATAGTATATTCGGTTTTGCGTGCGCTTGTTTTGGACCCTCCCTTTTACAACTCCGTGCTACATCAGCCACGCGCTGTAATGTCTATTAGGCTGCCATTTATCCTCGCGAGACTGCTATATATATGCACCATTCATTCCAATATTTACAAGTCTTCAACGCAGCGTGCGATCTACTGAGCCCAGCTCGCGCATGTTCGTCGCTTCGGAAAGCGAGCAAATCACGCGCCATGCGCACGCACACTGAAATTTAAACCGGTTACAATTTCGACATGGTTTGCACGTGACGTCATCGCACCATATGTGCTGGTGGTGATTGTGCTTTGTTCTTGCCGAAAAATCCAATCCAGGTAGTGCAAAATGTACGCTGCAGAAGATACGCGCTAAGTGCAAGTCATGTTTTTTACATGCACGAATTATTTTGCTTGGCGTAGCGTGGTGAGCAACGGCGCGAGCGTCTGGCACCACAAAACGCGCTTTCTGTCAAAACTTTTTTTTTTTTTTGGGGGGGGGGGGGGGGCAGGCAAAGTAGTTTCCGGGGGCCACGTTTTTTGATATGTGCCAAAGACGCGGGGCCGAGGATAATTTTCAACACAAGACTATTAACCCCTTTTTTTTTCCGTTGTTTTTCTAGCGAATTTTGTAATTATTTTCTGAGGAACTTTTTTCTCCGTTTGGGGTGTTAATTCGACAATTACATTCCTGTCACTTGTTAGCAGTAATCCTCCATTGCTTTCAGTTTGCGCACGAAAAGATTTGAAGTTTATAAACAAAATACGGAGGTGGTCGAAGCTTTCAGATGAACTTGAGAACGATCCACTCATGTGAGACTTGAGCGGCTGCCCACGTTCGGCTGTCCCTCTGAAGCCACTATACTCCGTTTCATACTTAGCGTACAACACTGTCAAAGCTACTGGCGCGAGCGCGTGGCTTCATCTATGGTTTTGTTCGCGCGAGAACGCGTGCAAATGATCAACGAGGTCAAGCCCATGCTCGCGCCAGTAGCTTTGACAGCGTTGCACACTAAGTATGAAAGAGAGTATGAGATGTTTCTTTTCAGGTATCCCTCCCGTATACACTTGCATTTATATGTAACGTCGGATTCATAAGACACATTTAGTCCTTTCAATGTTTTTGCTTTCCGGGACAGCTTTCTGGGGCAGTTCAGCAACAACGAAAACAGGTTTGGTGCCTCAATGATGAGTACATGTGAAATGAGTTCTTCAACAATTTTGTACTTTCAGTAAATACCGCTAAGAACTAATCCCTGACGTTTTAACTTGCAAAAACACCCAACTAGTTTTTGTCTCCACGCAGTGGGGCAACCGCAGCAGAGATACGAAAGAAACAGCTTTCCCCTCATCACCTCGCAGTTAGAACAAGCAGCAGTCACGTGATCTGACGCTACGCTACGCGAGAGAGTTTTAGAATAGCGTTTCTCCGCCGCGACGCAAAAGCCCAAGCATCTCGCGCTTCGAACGCCACCAAGATACAGTCACGATTTTTATTTCACACACTAAATGCAAAAAAGAAACAAGTTTTTTTTTTGTTGGTCCAGAGTAACATTTTAGATTTGTTTAAACATGAGAATGCGACTCGAGCAGTCGACCGGTCGTGTCCGCTTGCGCCGCCTCGGCAAGAGAGGTCTCGTGTACTGACCTTCGCTTTCGCTGCCTTCGTCGAGAAATATTCGCGCGTCGCGAGATTCAAGCTGCCGGTGATCGTTGCCAAACCAAGTGCAATGTCGTCCCGTATTGAAAATCGCAGTCGCGAGGATGCCGCCGACTTCGCACGCACGACGCCGCCTAAGCAGCCGCCGACATGGTCCTGAGCACGACCAACGTATTCCTGAGAGCCGCCATTTTTTAACTGTGCTCGTCTTGGCTTTAGCCAACTTCTCATAACGAATCCTCCTTGGAGGAGCGCAAAAAGACTCTGCGTACGCACGCGATTTCCGAGAAATAGCGCGCGGAAGGCGCAAAACGTGGTTAGCGTTCGCATTGATGTCATACAAGCCGCCATTGCTCCGTACCATGCTCCTGTGCCCGCACCTTCTGCAGCATACATTTGGCAACATCGAATTTGTTCTATCGTCAAGGATTGGCGTGAAGAACAAATACGATGGTATACGAAATGTGTGCTGCAGAGTGTACGGGCAAAGGAACATGGTACGGAGCAATGGCGGCTGATACGGTGCCATACGACGTCACGTGCAAGGCATGTATTCTAAAACTCTCTCGCGTGTGTGTGCTAACGCAAGCGCTAAATTTAGCGCTAGCGTGCGCTAACATTGCGTACGTAATTCTAAAACTCCTGTTGTTAGAATTCGACTGTTCTCATCCCCGACTGAACTCGTGCCACTGCCCGAATGTTTGGCGCTGCTGGTTGTCATGAACCCGAGCACTCGACACGGGCTAATGAGAATCGAGTACGTCATGTTGTCACGTGACTGGCGGCGTGAAGTCTTGATGTCATGTAACGTCATGGTGTCAACAACGCTAATGAATGTAGAGACGTCCTCAATTTAAATTGACCTGACGCAGTGTCACGTGACGAGGTCACTTGATGTCACTAGGCCACGTGACGTGATATTACTTGACAGCACGTCTTGACAACATGACCTCACGTGATCACGTGGCACTCGATTAATTATAGTGCCAATACAAAAGCGCCTCGAAAACCCACAATTTCTCATATGTTGCAATTCTGTATATGGCGATTTGACAAATACATAGAAATACAGCTTCCATTTTTTTTTCTGGAATATTCAGTTTGTGGTACTGAAAATACTACCTTGAACCGTTTTGAACCACTTACCTTTATATTTTTTCCGGTCCAGTTCCGGTTCAGTTCCAAGATGGCGGCGAAGATTTCGGTTCGGTTCAGTTCCGTTCGGCTAAAAATAACGGTTCGGTTCCGGTTCGACACTCTGCTTTGCGCTGCTTTGCGCTCCTCCAAGGAGGATTGGTGATGAGATGTTGGCTAAATCCAAGACTAGCACAGTTAAAAAACGGCGGCTCCCAGGATCGCGGCCGCGGCCGCTTTGGCGGCGTCGCGAGCGCGACGTCGGCAGCATCCTCGCCACTGCGATTTTCAACACATGACGACATTGCGCTCGGTTTGGAGGACCCAGTAAGGTAGGCTACGATCGCCGGCAACTTGATGCTTGCGACGCGCGAACATTTCTAGGCGAAGGTACGGTGTGTGAAGGAAGGTCAGTACCATCGTTCGTTGGTCAGTTACCGCCAGTACATAAGGTGACGCAGGTGGCTCAAGTGGACACGACCGCTCGACCGCTCCCGTTGCATTAAAAATGTTAAAATCATCCGGTGGGTTAGTTGGCTATACATCTTGGTAAAATTAGCGCAAAGACGAGGGAGGACGCTAATTTTACCAAAATATAAAATGTTACTCTGGATAAAGAAACTTTATTTTTTCTCAGGTATAGCATTCCGTGGCGTTGCAAACGCGAAATACTTGGGCTTTTGGGTCGCGGCGAAGAAACGCTATTCTAAAACGCGCGCGAAAATTGCGCACGTTATTCTAAAACTATTACGATGTACGCTAGAGGTTCACCTGGCACTAGTGTCTGCGACTTCCGGGAGGCAAATTGAAGCAGACAGCAACCAGTCTACTTTTGCGGTGCTCGTGTGCATTCCTGTGGGAAAATGCGCATCCATTTTGTCTCTTCGCCGGAAAATAACATGGATCACGTTTGTTATTTCGGTCGTGCCGAATAGTATGTACCTTTATTATCATTGTAAAAGTGTAATTGCTTTAGTTACAGCACTTTTATTCACCAGTCAACGCTGTTAAATTTCGCTATATTTAAAGTGTGCTGACACGCTAGCGGGTAAGAAGTTCTTAAAAGTCAAAGTAAATTTATAAATCAATTGTCTTTCCTGAGTTTCCCTTCGTATCTTTCTTTTTTGGGGAGCCTGTTGGACACATTCTTGAAGGAGACACCTACGGTTAAGAGCTCGAGCTCCATGGGCTCAAGCAGATGTTCCTTGTCTATAGACGCTTTACACACGCGCCAGACTGAGCCGCCATAGCCGACCTTCTCTTGTTTTACCGAGATACCGAGCCACTGAAATTGGTGTGGACGAGCCTCCACAATGACCAATGCTGGGGAGAAAGACAGAATAAAATCTAAGATGGCAATAACCTGGCCTGCTATGGTAATAATCAAGTGAAGTAAACGTAATAAGGGGAAACAAAAACTGAAGGTCAGTTATGGCGGCGTCCATGCACAGCTGCTGCAAAGCGTCTATACGTCCCGTCCACGATTTCCCAACCTTGTCGAAACTTTTCTCGTATTTCCGGAGCACGGCTTCTTCGTCGTTATCCGTTGCGCGCGCGACTCCACCAACGTAGTTTCGTTTTGAAAAATCCCTTTGCCGGCCCCTCCACAACAAAGAAAAAAAGAAACAAAAAGAAACGGACGAGCAGAGAGTATGGCTGGTATGGCCACAAAAGAGAAACCAAAAGCAGGGAGAAAACGCCGAGCACAGTCAAAACAAAATCAGAAAAAAACAAAATCAGGAACTGAGAATTTGGCCGGGTACGAAGCAGTTGGTTACGTGATCTTTGTTGACACTAAACTGTTCCCTAAAAACGTGCAAATACCCCCCCCCCCTTAAATAAAAAAAAAAATCCTGGATACGGTATTGAACGCGAGAGGCCGTCGATACAAACGGTCTTAGTGAGGACGACGGATGGAGCTTTGGGGCTGGAGCAAAGCAACTGCGCTGTTCGGTCCGCGGAATTCTATGAACATTTCCTTCTTCAATAAATTCGGAAGTTCCTGCGAATATAGGGGGCGCTGTGAAAATCAAAGCTGTCGGTCGAGAGGGTGGTCCTTGGCCGTGGGCGCCGTGGGCATCGCAATTCATCGGAATCGACTTCAGTGTTTCGTTAGTCCGAAGCTATAGAATCCAGAAGCTCTTGAAGTGCGGATTCAGTAAATTATAATTACCAGTTGTCGATGTTTTTGCCTGTGACCGCCATCAGAATACCTCAAGTATAGGGTGCCTAATTTATGTCACGATCCTTCTTTGTCTTTGCTCCGAAGGAAGAGCGCCCCCGTCCCCCATTTTTTTTAATATGAACGGGCAGCTAGTTGAACATTTGTAAACCCCTTGTAGCTGCAAACCACGCAACGCAAGAATAAAAAAATAAAAATAAAAAAACGATCCCCATTTTGAAACATCCCCCTTTTGACCTGCAAGGTCAAAGGGAATCGTTTCGCCATCAGCTTTTTGTGGCAATCCGATGAGGTGTTGGTGCACAGCGGTTGGTGCACCCTCTCCCCTAGCATTGACTGCATTGCCACAGAAAGTTGACCCGACACAAAGTGTGATGCTATGGGCAGTCGATTTTTATTCTATGACGCACGGGCAGCAAGAACATTTGAGGTCACTTGAAGTTTGACTGGTCGCGCCACGTAAGCATGAAACAATAAGCACGGCGGCCACTTATAGCATCTTCGATCAACCCGCACCGGAACTGCCCTGAAAGCAGGACAGTGCACATCGCTCCTCGGTCGTGCAGCGCGAAGTCGGTGCAACATCGAGAAGTGCGCCGCGCTGGTGCACCGCGGTAACCGCCATCATGCGTCACCTCGCGTTTTGTTCGTTTTTCTTACGTATGACCGCGCGCGGTTCCCGCCTGCTGTCGATTTCTCCTGTTTTTTCACTGGCAGATTTAGCGGTCCCACGCAAATGAGCATCGTGGACGTGATTGTCGATGGGGTCACGACGATATTTTGTCCATCATTGTTGGTCCAGAAAGAGTACCACCAGATAATAGCCGTACCAGCCGCTCCTCGGTGTCATCGAAACGCCTCGCAACGCTTTCCACGGAGGTCATAACTTTCGGGCGCTCCTTGCCGCCGCAGCAATCACCGGTAATCACGGCGATAATAAAAAGCTCGTCGTCCTCGCTGTCAGAAGAACTGAAGAATTCACCGAGTGCTGCTGCGAGGCGTGTTCGTTTTCGCAAGGTCGCCATATCTCGATAGACTGCGCGTCTGCTATTCCCGCCGTCTCCTGGATTCCCGCTCCTGGCCGCAATGCCCGATGGGACTGCACCCCGGCACATCGTCGATTTTCTCGGTGCCCGTGGGAGCAACGAAAAGCCGCACCGGGAGGGTGCGCTCCGTTGATCGAGGACGTGCGTGCACACCGGTCCACTTGATCGAAGACGAAAAGGCGCGCACCTCGGTGCCCCGGTGCGCACCGGTGCGGATGATGGAGAATGCTATTAGATACGCCGCTATTCAGCAGTACGTCTCATGGATACTAAACGAAGCACCACTGGGTTAAGCGCGATTGATGTTAAGTCACGACTGGTTTTATGTGGTAAGCGTTGATCGCCAACAATACAGAAGACGACAAGCGGTCGGAGACATCGCGCGAGACTTGCGAACGAAACTTTATCAATGTCCTCCTTGTGTAAGCGCCGAAAGCAGTGGCGCACCCACGGGGGGGGGGGGGGAGGGGGGAGGGAGGGGGAGGGGGGGGGTTTGGGGGGGCATAACCCCCCCCCCCCAGAGCTCCGTGAGAAAAATTTTTTTGTGCATATTTTGACGATATTTTTTTGTGTAATGGCCCCCTCCCCTCCCCTTCCCCCCCTCGCCGCTGCACTGGTGATGTGCACGGCACGAGCGAGTCATTTCCGTAATATACAATCTCACATTGACAAATGACACACTATTACCAAAATTATCTATGTGGTGAAAAGTGCTCATCTGATGCACCAATCTAGGTGTCAGAACCTTGCGCCCCTCGATACACTGTCCGAGCAAAGTGCAAAAACCGCCGATGATCGTATTCACGCATTCACGATAGCAGTGTCGCGGTGTGTACAGTCTCCCGCAGTGGCGCACCCACGGGAGGGTGGTGGTGGTGGTGGTGGTGGTGGTGGTGGTGGTGGTGGTGGTGGTGGTGGTGGGGGGGGGGAAGTTGAGGGTCCTAACAACCCCCCCCCCCCCCTCGAGCTCTGTAGCGGTCAATCGAAATCCCTTCACCCCCGCTGCATTGGCGATGATGCAAACAGCGTTACAAAGTTAGTGCGAAGGAGTCACTTCCGGATTTTTTTATCGTAAGTTCATTGACAAATTTCACTATTTTCGCAGTTACTTGTGCGGTAAAATGGGCTCATCTCAGGCTCCAACCTAGGTGTTAAAATTTTGCGTCCCTCGGCACGCTGTTTGAGCAAAATGAAATACCGCCGGTGTCGCGGTGTGTACATTCGTATATTTTATTTTCCTTGAATTTTTCTATCTACCGTAGGAGATATAAAATCCTTATTAATTCTATGTTCAGACATGTTTCTTATGTGAAGAAATAAACTCCCCCAAAAGACGAAGCGGGACGTTGGGCTCCAGCAGTTAACCGCTGTGTCCTTTTTGAATCGCATTCTCTTAGAGAAAAAGCCTCCACACTTTAGGTTATTATAACGCTTTCTCATTTTTGTGTAGCGCGGGTAGTCTGGAATGTTGTATATAAAAAAAAAAGCTGAGATACGCGTTACACACTAACTTTCATATTTGTTTCCAAAGGGGTTTTTCAGAAGGATTCTATATGAATTCATTGCATGGACTGCGTGCGTCATCACATTTCGAACCATCTAGGATCGAGTTATACATTTACTGCGAATTTTTGCAGGAAATGTTCTTGAAGGTGATAAGTTCAGTACAGCGCTTCGCGCGTGTGGCCTTCGCAGACTTGCGCTAGTCTTCGTGGGGGTCATGTCTTTTCTACGGCGGGCCTGCTTTGTGAGGGGTTTGAAGGATTTGGATTTCAGAGATAGGCTGGTCCCCGGCGCCTCCTCTCCCAACATATTGTGACTTTGCCGAGGGGCCGCGGCTGGGCGCCGTCGAGACGGCGGACTGGAGCGCTAGCGAAACCACGAAGGTGCGAAGTAGTTCTCGTGAACGGACTTGGCGTGGCGCCGAGTAGGCTCCGGCCGGTTGTACTACCGAAGATACGGGAGTGTCACAGTTATGTAGGTCGTTGATGTAGACGGTGTACGGCCACTTGCAACAAGGGGCCTGATGACGAGCACGTTGCAAAGTGAAGTTCAGTCGGGTGGTATTAAACTTTAACTTGGGTAGATTTATTTAACATAGTACATTGACAGTATTGGGCGCGACCAGACGTCGCCGCCCGGCACTTTCCGTCCTCCAAAACCAAACAGGATCCCAGATTCCAACGCTATTTTCTTTCTGGCAGACGGTCGGTCATAAAAGCAAAACACACAAGACCCCACGCTCTCCTCGACGGACATCGCAAGAAAGTGCCGTGAAGGGCGCACCCACGAACTCGGCCCGGTCACACAATGAACGGAAAGCCGGTATGTTTGGTACGGTTTACGACTCGAGACCACACCCGGCAGCCTCCCCCATGGGGAACACTGCATCCCGTGCTTCCCAATTAGGCAGACGCCCGCTCGAAACGCCCCTGAGAGCAGACTTGGAAGTAATCCGTTACAAGTAACGGAATTACTTGTAATTAATTATTTTTCTAGTAATTTTGTAATTAATTCATTACTTTTTTAAAAATGTAATTTGTAATCTAATTTCATTACTTTTTCAGTAACGTGTTACTGAAATTACTCGTTACAATTCTTCCGCCCGCCAAAGGGAAACATAGAGTGGAAGGGCGATGCAACGGCCTTGGCGCTTTTAGCATGGTAACACAAGACGGGGTTCGCTCGCGAAGAGAGTGCTGGCGAGGGAAAGAAATTCACGGAAACCGCGACAGCCCAGCCAGAGCCCGTTTCTGGAATCGTTCGTACGGTCAGCCAAGCTGGGAGGATTCGACTGTCTACAAGAAGGCAACAAGCTTCGACTTGAAAACGAACGGACTGCTTCGAGCGCACAAAAGAGCAGAAAACTAATGGCCCATAAAACCGTCACGTGGGGGTCGTGAAGGGTACGAACGTGGACACTGTGACCGTGGTGCGTATGTCCGCTCGCCCCCCTCCCCCCTCCCCCTCTCCTTTCCGCCCCACGCCCTGCGTGTTGTCCCCCAAAAAGCAATCAGCATTGTTTTTTCCTCACACGAGACCGTCTTTTGCTTGTTGATGTTCTGCCTACACACACCCACCCCGCAGACAAAAAAAAAAAAAAAATGTAACGAGATCTTAATTTTATTTATTTTTGACAGCGCTGTGAAAGCTAAATACTGGCTGGACCAACCAGCTTTGTGGCTTCTGTCACTTGACTTTGCACTAGCGGATGCGTAAGGCACAAACATAAGGGAAGTGATGGTAGCAGCTCATTGGAACAGAAAAATGTAGCATCAACACTACTGTCAGTTCACACAGTAACTTTCGACAGCAGGCGATAAGGTGGCCGGGGAGCACAGCCAAGATGGCTTGGGAGTTCGAAGCTGAACCCATATTGCCAGAAACGAGAATGTTGGGGTTCTCGTCAGCGGATTGTGCCTACAGGAACTTACTCCGACATTTTAGGGAAAGGGAACACAGGCCGAGTTTTCTGAGAATAAACAGTGGCTGGTTTGGACACAGGAGTTAAGGCAGCGTAAGGCGGCTGTAAACGCGTGAGATACATTGAAGTCTGCTGTCCACTGACAATGGTGCTTTTTTTTTAAAATAATTTTGAAACTAAAAAATCAGCTTAGCTGAAAAATTGTGGATTAATATTTCGTGTGAAGTTTCGGTTTTGATTAGTTTGATGATCAAGAAAAAAGATCAAGTGGGTCAAGGCCGGATAACAACCTTCAACAAGCGGGACCCTTTGAAATCTGCCCAAACGCAAGTACCGCATGTAGGTCTCACAGCGAGTTGGTTTTAGTGGCTAAACCAGCCCCTATTTAGGCAATATGCAGCAACCATAGAAAAACCACATTTTCAGGAGAGTCGTGTTCTAAAGTTTGCCGATGCCATATTTCGAATGGTGTGCGTGCCTCCGCCGCCCATGTGCATTCGTCGCATGTTCATGGGATTCAGTTCTGTCCCTGGTGGACAGCGCTAGATTCGTTTATATCAAACACCTGTTCCAGTCCTTTACAGCTTTATAGATCCATCCTTCTAAAATTATTATCCTAAAATAATCGGTAGATATAGTACTGAATCTGTTTTATTATTGATGGGGCCCGAAATTCCCCCCGCAAACACGCAGTAGATATTGCAGGTATTTTGGTTATTGTCCCTATTTTTGTAAGGTAAACGTCCGGCAGAGGGCTGCACGTTTACCTTCAAATGTTCATAGAAAAGTAAGACTTCATTTTGTGTTTTCATATTTGAAAATTAGATAGAGCAATATTATTTTGTATAGAGCTGGGTGGCCATGTCCAAATATCAGAAAAATCATTTTCTCGAAAATTACTTCTACCCAACCTTTTACCAATTAAAGACCAGCCTGATTATACGCGGGTGCGATGTAGGGAAAATTCAAAAAGGTTACTGCTCTTTATGAATGTAAAACAACAGTTTTGGATAAATAAATGTACATACCAAGGAATGCAATCGTGTCGATGGGATTAAAATTAATTCGCGCAGTGCAAATAAAATCTCGCAATGACGCGTACAAACGAAAAAAAACGTACTTAAAAAAAGTTGACTCCCCCCCCCCCCTCTCTGAGCCAGCCATCTCTCCTCCGATCGGTTGTCAAAATTTCACAACCCCCCCCAGGCAAAAATCCTAGGTGCGCTAATGGCCGAAAGCCCTCGGAAACAACGAACCAGACAAGCAGGTCAAGTTCGTTTCAGTTTCGGGAACATCACTCAAATTTTTATTTTGTTTACGGCCATATAACACTACGATGGACCGAAATTGAGTCGCTACATTGTCACTTTGTAAAAACGAATAGTTCCACAAAGGCTCTTAATCATTCGCGTATATTTTGCCCAAAACACTCTAAAAAAAAATTTAAAAAAAGTGTATATTCTTACATTGTTTGTCCCATATACGACACCCCAAAACCTCAGTTCGACGTACACAGCGCTGACGTCGAACTGACTGCCCCAACTTTTGCGAGAGGCTTGATGACGGTGCGATATAACATATTAAACAGCTAAAGTACCTATCAAAGTCTACAGAAAAAAGCAACAACACAGAGGTTTTGCAGTTGAGCCAAGAAAACCCCAATAACATTTTTGCAGTCAGTCACACTCACATTAGCTATTTTAGTTAAGTGTACAACTCGGCTATCAAACCGCTCGTGAAATTTGGTAGCGTTGGTACAACGTCAGTGTGCAGTAGATCCAACTGAGATTTTTGGGGTGTCGTATATGTAACAAGGGGGTGTAAGAATATACTTTTTTTTTTAGAGTAATACCACGATCATTATGTGCACAATGCACGTCCTAAACATTGCACTCACTTGCAATCCTGGTCCAAAAATTACGAGGAAACAATCCCTGAAAATAGCAATTTATTTGACGTCAAACAGCACATTTCAAGTCGCTATAGGGTATGCTCGGAACGGAGTGAACTCAAGATACAGCCGCGATAGCACTTCGACCAATTTATGCCTTGCACCGACAGTCTAAGAACTGCCTGCGCGTCTACTTACCCGCAAAACACCCGAAGAGCCATTCTCTGCGATCTACGAAATCAGCTCAGCGAATGAAGAGGCGGAACATCCGTTTAGACCTCAAAATTAAGTCTGCGCTGTGGCATTACCAGTGTTGGGTAAAGTACATCTAAAAGGTACTTCAAGTAAAGTACAAAGTAAATGAGACGTGATGTACTTCAAGTAAAGTAGTAAGTACACTGGGTGCAATGTACTTGAAGTAAAGTACTATAAATGCAATGTACTTTTAAAGTAAAGTCCAAGTATTTTAACACAATCTTTCATGATGCCCTTTCATTCTCCTATACAGTGATTTTTTTAACATGTATGCATTGCCCAGTGGTAATCAGGGGTGCATGACCTATATTCAAAAACAGCGGCGAATATTTGATAAAGTCAAGTGGCCACAGAGTAGTTATTTTCACGAAGGAAGCCAAATTCAGAAGTCCCTATTCTAAATTTGGCGCCGCTTGCACTGGATTGTTGCACCCAAGGGGGTTAAATGTGCTAGGAGAAAGCATGACGTCAGCCCCGTAGCTTCCGCAAGCAGTTTTCTCATAGAGGAGTGTCCTTTCCTTAATGAAAAAATAGTGAGTGTGCAAGCGAGCTGGTGATAATTAATGATAATATGGCACCTGAGATTGGAGTGCGAAAAAATTAAGGAACTTTCAAGTAGAAGGGAAAGGGCAAAAAGATAATGCCTCAAAACATTGTGACATTCTCCTCTATAGTCATTTTCTTCGACTTGAAAGTTTAAGCTTTCCGCACCACAGTCTCAGGTGCTACATTATGAATAATGTTGCTCTCGTAATATTTTAAGCCTTCTCGCTTGCGCTGACCGACCGAGAATTAGCGAAGTTCAAAAAGCTGTGGGAAAGCCGCCCCCAGAACAAAAGGAGCGATGTGTCGTCTGCTCACGTTTCTGGTGAGAGTAGGATATCCCTCCCAGTATTTCTTCGGAATTCACAAAGCATCATTCTGTGATACAAATTTAACAAAATTAAATTAGGGAATGTACTTTGAAGTCGGGAATTGCACTTTCCTTTGAAAGTACCAGAAAAAAATACTTTAAGCAAAGTACAAGTACATACTCAGAGAATGTACTTCAAGTAAAGTACAAACTTCCTAAACCTACTTGAAGTAGTACCTTAAGTACAATGTACTTGAAGTACTTCCCAACACTGGGCATTACGCAATGCAAGCATGACGCTTTGCTTTGCGTAATGCCACAGCGCTAGACTTCATTTTGAGGTCTAAACAGATGTTCCCCCTCATCACTCGCTGAGCTGATTTCGTAGATCACAGAGATTGGCTCTTCGAGTGTTTTGCGGGTAAGTAGATGCGCAGGTATTTTTAGAGTGTACGTCTTGGTAAGCGTATCCGCGCGGTGTGAAGTCAACCACGAGTATGGTGCGGGGCCCCGTCCTTCCCTAGCGTGACGTCACTCGATCGCAAGGCATGTTTACGTTTCTGCATTTTTCAAACGCAATAAAAAAACAAAAACAAAACATTGTTTAAGTCTTATCCGACGGCACTACACTTGCGCCTTCAAGTGCTGTCCGAAAGTCTCCTATACAACAAATTGTCAAAACGAGGTTTTTGAAGCTGTATACGTAGCTTAGCGGAAAGGTGTTCCTACATATATACAGCGGACCTAGGTTCCATCCAGAGTGGGTATACTTTTTTATATTTTTTCGCACATTTTGTTTTCGGAACATTTGGTGGTATTTACGACATTTCTTTTTTACAATTATCACACACACACAAAAAAATGTTTTTCACGAAACTTCGTTGAACTAAATGGTATAGGACTCCCTTTTCGGAGGCGCAATGGGGGATAGCGAGGCTCGGGTTGCCGGCTGGACGCCGCGAAGCGGCGTGTACGACGGGGTTAAGTGGGTGAATAGTTTTGTAATTAGCAGCCGCAGACTGTCGTCGCTAAACGGCGTGACCGCAGGCGCGCGCGCGGGGGGAAGAGGGGGGGGGGGGGGTTAACACACGCTCCCCAGTGGTACACACGCCGTGCGACCTTCTTTCGGACGACACTTGACGCGCCAGTGGAGTGCCTTCGGACGGCACTCTAGACACGGCTAGAGTCACTAAATAAAGCTACGCTTTCAGAGTACCGCATTCCTTTTCTTTGCCATTTTGCCGACAATACAGTCGCTCTATTCAACTATATCCTGGTTCGCTGCGGCATCATTGGACAACGGCCGTCACGTGAGTCGCTATCATCATCATCGTGTTTTTTCAACGCCACCATCTTGGGTCCAGCGATCTTCTGCCTGCTGCTGTTTGGTGTTTACTGCCCGCGCACGCTGAAGTCCGTCGCTCAGCACGCGCGTTTTCCGTGCTACGTCGAGATACGAACAACACGACTTTGATTCGCCACCACAGCTGCGGCCACGGCAGCTGGCGCAGGAGACGGCTACAGCTCGGCTTGGCTCAGCTACAGTCACTCCTCCAACTGCGCGCGGACCCAAGATGGCGGCGCCTGACGCGCTTCAGACGCCATGTTTGGGAGTTTCGGTACTCTGAAAGCGTAGCTTTATTTAGTGACTCTAGACACGGCCTAAAAACCGCATACCCTAATAAAACAACGCCGTCAAACGCGAATTGCATTCGAAGGTACACGCCAGCTGCAAAGGTAACCTGCAAAGTCGGACAAATGTGGTGGAGTCCAACTCGGCCAGCAATGGACCTTTTTCACATACCGACGGCACCAGGCGGTGGCTGCACGAACCTAAATATCGAGGAAGGGACCTACCTGCGCTACCAATCGATAATGGGAGCTACGCTACCAGTTTCTTCGTTCTCTGAGCGAGCGGGGCGTAGCCCAACGCGCCGTCCAAGTGGGGCATCCGTGGCGTCCACTTTAACGTCGTGTTATTCTTTCCGTCCAGCTTTCTTTTTTGCGTAACACAATTATATGTATGCTGCAATTACGTTTGCTACTCGCTGATCTACAGCCTCCTTCCGAATTTCCTCGATTTTTGGTGCCAATTTCCGCCGCTTGGCATTGGGCGCTCGCGCGTGCGCAGAACGCTTCTCGGAAAAGGTCCATTGTGTTGGCCGAGTTGGACGTGTACGGACTAAAACCGCGATTAGGTCTCCCTAATGCACATAGTGTACTTACATTTGTTATATCCGAAATAGAGCAACGTTTAACCCACCTCCTGTTGTCAGAATTATTCTTCACAATCTACACGGACTTGTTGAACGTCCGTCGACCATGACAACTTTCGTTGCTACACCCTTAAAAATGCCTTCGCGTCTACTTACCCGCATAACACCCGAAGAGCCAATCTCTGCGATCTACGAAATCAGCTCAGCGAATGATGATGCGGAACATCTGTTTAGACCCCAAAATGAAGTCTGCGCAGTGGCATTACGCAATGCAAGCATGACGCTTTGCATTGCGTAATGCAACAGCGCAGACTTAATTTTTTGGGTCTACTAAACGGATGTTCCGCCTCATCATTCGCTGAGCTGACTCCGTAGATCGCAGAGATTGACGAGACCGGAGCACCGACGACGATCACATCGACTTTTACGTTTTTACGCCCACTTTTACGTCCGAAGGCAGCTCCGTGAGAATCGTCCAACCACCGAGCACACACAGACCACGAAGATGTTTTCAGCATTTTCAGCGTGAAGTAGGAGCAGAGCTTCTTGGAGGGGAAAACCCATGCCACTGGGCCGAAGTAGGCCGAAAGGGTCGAAGGGGCCGAAGGTTTGCAGTCGAGCTGTGAATCCGGTGACGAGTGGGCGCAGGCGCGCTTTCTTCGACGTGTTGTTGCCGCGTGGGGTTTAGTTGCACATCACGTTGCCCGTTCATCGTACCATCGCCGTGTAACATTTGTTCTGGCGGTGTTTGTGAGCCTCCGTCACCTACGTTGCGAGCTTGCACAGCAAAACAATCACCCTCTTTTCCTTCCTGACGTTGGCCGCCAGGGCGGCAACAGGCGACCTGAACTTGCGGATAGCTTTGGTCAAACTTGTGAAAACATAACCAAAATCGAATCTAGACCTCGAAGTAAGGACGCGAACTAACTCCTGCTTCCTCAACAAACTTTCAATAGCAACATTCAGATTTTTTTTTATTCGGGCTTCTAGGAAAAGGCCAATGCAAATAAATATGAAAGTAAGAGAATTGCCTTTATTTCAACAAAACCATTTTCCATGGTTAGGTGGCGCCCTTGTCAGATCACTGGTTGTTAGATTTTCATGGCTTCCCACGGAAGGCTACCACACCACACGTAAATTGTTGCCAACCTTTGATGTTATATACAAAATATGATTCGCGCAGTCGCAGATTACGTTAACTTTTATAGGTTGCTAATTAATTACATAAAAAATGTTCCTAACGCAAAACAGTTTCTAAATAAATAAAATTTTGAACATGCATGTTACCAGACTTCCGTGCCTTTTCACCAACGCAGTGGCGGAGGGTTGCCAAACTTCAGTGAGTGAAAGTCCCTCATATTATAAGTTGCCCTTGCGGAAGACAACTTTACGCAGCGGTGCGTTCAGAGAAACTGCTCCACGGGAAACATTCTTCAAACATGCCCCCTTCTCCTGGGGCTCACACGGGTGCATTTCCGAGAGCACTTGCAGACACACGGTGAATGTTGAGCGCTGCCCGAACACATGGCTCGTGGAGGGAATAAATTATGTCACGAAATACGTCTCTCGGTAATCTGCATTTTTTTTTTGTAGAGTTCAGGCACGCTTCACAGCTAATTTTATGTTCGCCGACGCGTGGCTTTGTTGCCTGACATTCGCGGCAGACAGCCAACGTCGATGTGAAGGGTTGCCACGTTTTCCTGAAATTCTTTGTGTTTATTGGAAGAAAAAGTATGGAACGAAAATAAGTGCCGTCAGCAGTTTTGTGTTTGACTGTTTAGGTCAAAGAAAAGTAATATAGCTCTTGCAAATCGAAGCGATCGTATTCACCTCGAGATGGAACCGTGTCGCCACCGTGCGGCGTGCGTCGTCTGCTACGGCTTGCGTCGTCTGCTACGGCGTGCGTCGTCTGCTACGGCGTGCGTCGTCTGCTGCGTACGTTCAGAAGCACATTCTAAAAAAGCCCGTGCGTCTGCTTTCCCGCATAACACTCGGAGAGCCAATCACTGCAACTACGGAGGCACTTCAGCGAATGACGATGCCGAAACATATGTTTAGACCAAAAAAACGCAGTCTGAGTTGTGACATTAAGCAATGCATGCGTGACGTTTTGCATTGCTTAATGTCACAACTGAGACTCTGTTTTTTTGTCTAAACATATGTTTCCGCGTCGTCATTCGCTGAGCTGCCTCCGTAAGTTGCAGTGATTGGCTCTCCGAGTTTTGTGCGTGAAAGTAAGCTCACAAACTTTTAGAGTGCACGGATTCGACGGCGCAAGCCCATTTGCGGCTGAGCTGGACTCTCCCTATTAAATGCTTGTTGCTTTTCTTTTTTCTTCTTAAGGTTGAGTTGTATTGTTTTACACGCGTGGAAATTCAGCAAGCGAAAATTCAGCGAAGCGATAAATATTATGTCGGATGCTTCAATAATCTTAGTGCTGTGGTTTGTAGAACCGCTGGTCTTCATGTTTTTGTTATCTCGTACAAACCATAGCTTTCATAAAACATTGAATGCTGAATGGAGCTGAGGGTTGATTAAAAAAATAACCCGACTGGTCGCCACTTTTTAATAGACTAATTAATAGATAAATCCGTTGGTTTGACTTTGCTCCGTTCGTATTACACTTTAAAAAAAAAGCCCGTGCGTCTACGTTCACGCACAACACTCGGAGAACCAATCACCCCAACTTACGGAGGCACTTCAGCGAATGACGATGCCAAAACGGGTGGTTATCATTTGGGCCCGTTCTTGTTTCAACCGATTGTCTCTCCCCCCCCCCTCCCCCCCCCCCCCCCCCCGCCCGCCGTTTTTACGCATACACTCGCACACGTGTGGATTAGATCCGCGGTTTGGCTAATAGTTCTCTGGAATACGTACGTCTGTTCAGCTCTTGAATCATGCATGCAGCGAAATGTCAGGACCCGCTCGTTGGGTTGTGCAGAAGTGGCGGGCGCTGGGCAATGAAACACCGAACTGCTTTTTTGTGTCGAAGCACGGCTTCGTATGTCTCTCTTTTCCCAGGTCGCGGGAGGGTGTACTGGGAGTGCCCCCCCCCCCCCCCCCCACACACACACACACACACATTCGCTGAGCTGCCTCCGTAAGTTGCGGTGATTGGCTCTCCGAGTGTTGTGCGGGAAAGTAGACGAACAGGCTTTTTTTAGAGTGTACACGAAATACGTTAAAACTACACATTTTTTTGCTATTTTTACTATGGCATAAATGGCATATTGCGGTCCCATTTTAAACTTCACGTTGGGACTACAGAAATATGAGCACGAGAATTTTTAATAAGTTATTATTTAAGCAGAATAATTACCCGTGATGGCAATCACAGGCATGCTGAAGTGGTTTACCGTGCAAGCATGTGTCCTAAAAGGAAACAAGACGTCAGAAATATTGAAGCAGGCTTTTTTTTTCTCACTTCCTCGAATACAAAAGTCCAACTAAACGAAAATTTTTTTCTTAATATTATTTTAATTTTTAGGGCGGAGGATTACCGGAAAGTCCTGTGAGAGTCCCTACCCCTCACCAGTAAAAGTGTGTCACTGCGGCCGATGCTGTCTATATATCGTGGTGCGGGTCGTTTCTTGGAGTTGCAGAATCTACTGCGTTTGAATATAAGACGATTTAGCCACAAATTTGTGATATTAACCTCTTGAAACTAAATAATGTTTAAACAATGGAAAAAACTAAACAATGCTTTAAACCGTTCCCACGGTACAAAGCACATTGAAAAGCTTTATCTTAACGGCATAGAATTAAGAAAACGACCACCAGCAATTGCCTTTAATGATTATTTTGTAAACTTAGTTAGAGAAACCCCTAACGAAAACGCTTGCGCATATATTCAGCGTGGAGTTGTAAGCTCGATCTTTCTTGAGCCTGCTGTAGAAATGGAAGTGACGCGAACATTTCAATCGCTAAAAAACAGTACAAGTTGCGACCCTGACGACCTGCAGATAAGTCCCATAAAATATGTTATAGACATCATATCTCCCTTTTTGACGTATATCTTTAATTTCTGCTTACAGCACGGGGTATTTCCTAAAAGAATGCAGATTGCGAAGGTCAGTGTTTTGTACAAAAAGGGTGATAGCAATGACATAGCAACTACAGGCCGATTTCAATATTATCAGTCTTTTCGAAAGGGCTTGAAAAAATTCTGGATTCGCGCCTAGTGAAATTTTCTGATAAGCATGACATAATCACTTCGTCACAATTTGGTTTTCGCAAAGACCGATCTACGGAACTTGCACTTTTAGAACAAAAAGATTACATTTTGCGCAGTTTTGAAGATAAAAAGATGACACTCGGAATTTTCATCGACTTCAGCAAAGCATTCGATCATTTAAACCACAATCTATTAATCAGAAAGCTGGAATTGTACGGATTTCGTGGTTATGCCTCAACTTTAATTACGTCATACCTATCGCATCGAAAACAATATGTCCACATTAACGGCTTCTGTTCTGATGTAAAAAAAAAAATCTTATCCGGTGTTCCGCAGGGGAGTATCCTTGGACCTTTTTTGTTTAACCTGTATGTGAATGATATTGTAAACGTAAACCCAGATATTAAATATATAATCTATGCTGACGACACGAGCTTATTTTTTTCAAGCAACTGCTGCGACGAATTAGTAATTAAAGCAAATGAAACTCTCAAGGACCTAGTTACTTGGAGTAGTTCTAATTCCTTAAAAATTAATGAGAGCAAAACAAAAGCCATTTTATTTCGTCCAAGAAATAAGAATGATAATATTACCAGCGATATTATCCTAAATTCAAAAATAATAGAAGTTATTTCTAGTTTTAAAACGCTTGGTGTCATCTTCACAGATCGAATGAGATGGGACGAGCATGTGAATTATTTATTGGTAAAGCTGTCACGCGTGGTTGGCGCGATATACCGTCACCGCCATATTTTGCCAAAACATGTGAAATTACTAGGTTGTATACATTCGATTAATTATACTTTACCCATAAATTAACAATATAATAATATAAGTAAGATTAATATAAATAACAATTAACTTGTCCTTCAAAAAGTTTTGAACGAAACATTTGAAGATTGTTCCACATGACCATCTTAGTGCGCCTTTTTTAAGAGCCCTGAATTCGATGCCTGTGATGTGTCATTTATCAATATCGACATGTGTATAACCTATGACCATTTGGCAACCGTCCTCCGTGTCATGGCGCGCCATCTTTGAATCACGTGTACGCGGCAGTCCATACAGGGTGCTTCAACTTGCTGGCTCCGCTCTCCTCCGCGCCTTGGCGGATGCGTTGTATTCGTGTACTTCGTCGCGTTTGACACCGCGCTTTCGCCTTATTTCGGAAACTGCAGTCCGATACGTCTACTCGACGACTAAGACTTCACGAGGGTTCAAAGGTTCAAATTTCCAGCGTGATAACTGAGGTCCGTTTACTACGGGTCGAATGCTGGAACAAGTAACCATGGCAGTCAAGAAGCGCTGTAGCTTCCCAGCTTGTTATTTCTGCTTATTTGTCTTGACTGAGCAAGAGGGTAATGATCCTCAACACGTGAAGCTATCACGGTCGCGTGGGGATCAATATGCGGGCCCGACTTGTTTGTCTGGCCTACGGCAGAACTGTAATGTAATATACTTCGAACACTGACGCTTGTTATGCATAGCGCGAGAACGTGAACCTGCTCATAGCATCATGGCTGAGGTAACGGTACATAACATCAGACGATACGACCGTGTATACACGCCCTGCAGTCTGTTTTTCCTTAAACATTTGGGGCATGAATCACTTTAGCTTGGACAGGTCGGCCAGGAGTAGAGCCGTAGCTGCGCTCACATTGACAGTCATTTAAGTGATTTATTGATTATATTTTGATAACCAGATCGGCTAATCTATTTAAATAAGGTTTCGACCGCGATAGTGCATGAACCTGATTAATCAAGTTAATTGATCTCTTGTCACCATAGAAATTACTAATAAATTCTTATCTTCATTAATAGATTATTGAAATAAAACAAATATTAATAAAATACTTGTCCTTCAAAAAAAGTTTTGAAGAAACATTTGTATTGTTCCATATGACCATCTTAGTGCGCCTTTTTTAAGAGCCCGAGTCTGATGCCTGTGATGTGTATTTATCAATATCGACTGTGTATAACCTATAGATCACACGTAGGAACAAATGCTCGTAAATTTCTGCAACTCTCGTCCCTAACACCAAGAGTGACCGCAAATCCCACCCGTAACACGGAGTAGTGGATGCTACAAAATTACAAAACAACATATGGCGAGCAAATGACATCCAGTACACTACCTAGGCTACTCAACTTACTTCACACCGAAAACATCTACCTTCCTACCATGTCATTTAAAGACCTTCGAGCATTCTTTTCTTCTAATACGACTGTATAGCAGATGTATGATATTTACCTTTTAGACAATACTACCATAATTATATTGCCTTACTTTGTTGTATTGAACTGTGCTTTGCGTGTATGTATTCTTTTTCTGTGAATATTCTTTTACATGAATTTCTGTCTTCTTTGTTTTGTTTTCTGTGCCACTGCTGCCAAATGTAAGGATGGGGGGCCGAGGGCTTGTCAAGCTGCATCATGCAGCTTTTTTCCTCGGTCTCCCTCCGTCATACACTTTTGACAGAAAATAAAACATGATTGACATCTGCGGCCCTCCCCGAGCAATTGGAAGCGGGTGAACCCACAGAGCATTTAATAGCACGCGCGCTACTGAGTTGCTCGGTTACACTCGTTTATTCCACTCGCGGCAGATGTATTAGAACAGTTTGTTTCACTTGTCTCAGTTGTCTTGTCAATAAACAGTTTGCGGATCGTAACGAGAAGTGGCACTTTCTCCTCATCGCAAAGTTAATTCTTCCGACTCCGAAATACTCACCCACACCATGGCACACAAAGGGAAGCATTGACTCCAGCTGAACTTTCTCACTCATAAAAGCTAGCAATGGCACGGTTATTTTCAATACAGCACTAACTTCTCTCAATGCAAAATTCTTATATTATTGCAAAAACTAAAAGCTGCGCAAAAAAAAAAAAAAGAATGCACAGAATTTACGATTCCACAACCCAGAGTACCAGTATTGGAGAGTTTTATTAGGTCGTTCCGATGACGCCGATGACGATACCCGATGCTCCACCGCCGCCTTTACGCATGCGTCGTATCGTTATGGGGTATCGTTACCGGGGGGGGGGGGGTATCGGGGTAAACCACGTGGGGTAAACTCTTTTGTGTAAGTATCCGGGTTAGAATTCCTTGTTTTGTTGAAATTTCACGCTAGTCAACCGATAAGTCTCTTTTAAGAAAAGACAAATATTTAACACAAATAGTACAGTTCGCCCGTAAACAGGCATCAATCGCGGTGATCCATGCTTCGATCCCAACGTCCGCAGCTAGAGCAGACGACCCATCCACACGAGCAATTATTTAAATTTAGATCGTACGCTGGTCACACAATTCGACCTTCACTGAAGCACCGAACAGTACCGCACCATTTTCCGCTAACATTGTTTTTCCACCGATACTCTGCGGCGAAATAAACGGAAGAATCTACACCGTCTCGCGAGCGAGCGTGGAGAGCCTGTGGGGCGCCATGCTTCCATCTCCGCTTCGATGATGATGATAGCGTGACACTAGCGCCACCTCTAGGTCAATCGCGAGACCATATTGCGAAGCATCTTTACCATTGGCCACCAAGTTTCGGTTTCGGTTTTCCAACATCCCGTCACGACCAAATACAGTGCTTGTATTTTGGAATATGTGACGTTCCTTAAATTTATACTAGTCTAGGTGTTGCCTGCCAATACGGAAGGAATGCTGGGGCACTTATTTTTGAGCTTTGTGCGCAGGTAAACACAGGGCTCGCACACGCCGGTCATTGTGTTTGGAGTTGTCGCCAGTCCGCCAGAAAGTTGATATGACGCGGCCCCTCGGCAGGTCCTTATCGGCCGCTTGTGGTCCGTGTTTCAACGGGCGGTTTCGCGAAGATGGATGGGTGCAATGCAAGCGAGCGCTGACTTTATTTTCGAGCAGTTGGGTTCCATACTGCAACGTGCGCCGTGTTGCGTGCTGGCATTTCTAGGAGTTGCCCCACTCTTTTCCATTTGACGCATGGTATCGGTAACAGCCGTACATTCCTCATAAGGCTAATGGAGGCGACTTTTATACACCTATGAGCGCCAAATGGGCTTTCACAATACCTCTATGGACAATACCGCGCCCCCCCCCCCTTTTTGTTTTTTTCGCATTTCGCGTTTATATTTGTGGAGAAAACGTTTGAAACTGCAGCCGAAAATGCATTCTCTTTAAACGCAACCAGGTAATTTTAATATAGCTTTTTTACCATTTGATAGGTAATATTAGTGAAAACAAGAAAGATTATTATAGCATATACAATTTAGCAGCTTTCGATTCCAGTAAACGTTGCTCAGTTTTGTTTAAAGGGGGGGGGGTGCAACGATTTCCGGACCTTGCGGACCTTGCGTAAAAAAAAGATAAATATTGGCATTTCGGGCACCCCTCAACTCACTCCCAGTCTTCAGGGCCACACCTGGTCGCACTCCCAGTGACGTCATTCGGAGTGCCGTGTAGCTTCCCGTGTGCTATCTCGGAGGACGCTTCCTCTCCTCTCTCCGCTGACATTAGCGGGCGTTATGCTGCAGCTCAGAGCCGACCGAGGTGACGTAATCTTTTCGCCGTAGTTCCTTCGGCTGCCACTTGGGGCTGCAGGTGGGGAAAAAGCTCGACTTTTGCTTTGCGATTATGCAGCGGAATCGTGACATTTTTAATAAAGGAGGTGTTTTTTCTATCCTCCGGGACACGATAAACAACGTAAAGATGACAAGATGCAAATTCTTTTAATCATAAAATCGTTGCACCGCCCCTTTAAGGTCAGCAAATAAACATGATAACAGGTTCTTTATATATATATATATATTTTTTTTTAGGAGTTTAGATTTTAGGGAGTTTTGTCTTCGCTTGTGCTATCTGTTGGAGTTGTGACCAAAATTGATGAACGACTTGTTGAGGAAAATTTCTAGGATGGCGCTGATAACACCTTTTCAAGAAACTCTCGGCTCCAGAGACAAGAGAACGTTTTTCGAGGCCGGAGGCATGGAGTTTAGAGAAGCTTGTTTTAGCGGACGCCGTTTTTTTAGAAATGTTTGGCAAGTTCTTAAGTGTGGCACATTTAAGATATTTTAATGACTTGGACATTTCCCGAAAGCTCAAACTTGGATTTTTTTTAAAATAAAAATTCGATATATGTCCAGAATAAAATTTGTTACATTTACATATGAATGAACAAATGTTTTGAAAAATCTAGCGAATTCGGCACCGATTTTCTCTAAAACCCCAGTCTTTATTTGCTTCACGTTTAATTATCAGTAAGGTATGATTGTGGTTTATCAGGAAATATAAACACAAACTATGCTATTCTGTTTGTATTACCGCACAGGGCTTGAATCTTCTCAGTTGTGTGTTGTGACTGCATCCTCGCCTAGGTGCTATTTTGGCTAACATATTGTGGCGTGGATATAGTTAATTACCTAGCATTAATACCTTACTAAACATGCGAGGTAAAAAATAAATGAAACTGTGCGTAATGCTAATAAAAGATAAAAGCGCAGAACAAAAAACAAACAACAACAAGGAAGTAGACGAAAGGCACAGCGCTGTGTTTGTGTCTGTCGTCTCCTTGTGCCTTTTTTAGCGCTGTTTTCTCCTGTTACCAACATGCCCCGACATATTCCGTTCACCCCTAAACTGAGAATGCGGTGGAAGCTACGGCCTGGTTGGACCGACCCACGCGCAGAGGGTCGGTTCAGATGACGAAAGGGAGGCGTCTGCCTGGTCCGACGGGCACCTATGGCTCCCCCACCACCGCAGTCTCAGCTTAGGGGTGAACGCAGTACAGCCCAACTTCAAACTCTATTACTGTGCGTAACGCGGTGTAAAAGTTAGTTTACTCCGCAACAAAGATTAAGCTGTTTTACAACGCACATCTGACAAGATTCAAGTTTTAATTCCGGTTAGATAAACAAAATACTATGCGTAGCGCAAGTTGGTTTGCTTCTTGCGCCGGAGTTGGGGTAAAAGATTTCTATGCAAAGAAAATGCACGAAACACGTCAAATAAACACATTTAAAGACATATTCACAAATTATTTACAAACTAAGTAATCCATATAAAATGACGCAAATTATATCAAAGTGATCACATTTAATGCATTTTACGTCTTTTTAAGAAAAAATATGCGTAGACATTATTGTAGTTCTGTTAATAATGCAGAAATGCAGCTCATGTCTCTAAATTTGGCAAAATTACACGTCAATAGCAAAAAGAAAAAACTCCTAATTTTTTTTAAACCTTCCTTAAAGGCCGGCCCGCAAGCAGAGAGAAGGAACCCGACCCTCACTTTCCTTCTTGCCACTGGGAAAGGAGGAAATCGCCTCTCGTTTCCTCCTCGCCTTTTTCCGATGTTTTTTTTTTTTTTTTTTGCCGGCTTCCTGATTTTTTTTGGGGGGGCAAGTTTGGGGTAGGAGAAATGAAAGCTTGAAGGATTTGAAAAGATTATTCCAGAAGCCAGCCGGCAGACCTGCGACAAGGAGCTGGACCAAGCGAGGAGCCGTTTTCAGCGAGCTTGACACTTGCTCGTCCCAACGAGTTGGATTGGCTTTTTTAGCATTGGTCTGGAGGACGATTCTTGCTGTTGTGAGAGCACAAATAACTTGTTCTGTTCAAAGAAGTAGTCATTGAAGTATCAATATTAATATAAATATCTGATTTGGCATCTTTCGTTGTTTAGACGAATTCATGGCGACAACGGGAAGTACGAGAGGCGTTTTTCGGTATCTCAGGGATGGCGCTCCGTAGACCAGTGGTTCTGAATCATTATGCTTCGTGGACCGGCAGAGGTGACGGAGGATCCCATCCGTAGTGGGTCTAGCACTTTTCGATGTAGAGCGTTTTGCTGTAGGGCATTTCGGTGCGGACTTTTCGGTGCACAGACATTTCAATGTACGGACGTTTTGCTGCAAAGTTTTTTCGGTGTGGGACTTTTCGGTGCACGGACATTTTGATGCATGGACATTCGACGCTATGGTTCGCTCGCCGGTATCTCTTTTCCAACGTACGCACGACACGCTTCGCATCGTGTTTGCGCGTTGAGTTGATAGAGATGGTCTCCTCTATAAGGTTTTGGCGTTATTATTGGTACTGCGTCTAGGAAAGGCCCCAAACAGCAAGACGCTTGAGAAGTTGCTTGTGTACTCAGAACAATTTTTGAATATCTTCAAATGCGCCTCGCGTAATCGTATAGCTCCGATTGTTAATAATTTGTTCATATTAAATTGTTAATAACCTTACTCGACGAAAAACAATGTAATTATCACTTGCAACTCATTAGGGGATAAAGTAGGCCTGAGCGGGTACAAAATAAGTGTAATCACATCAAATATTGATTTGAATCAAGTAAACAAGCCGAATTTGTTGAATGCTAAATCTATTTTATTTGGTGTCAAATGTTTGCTCATTCTCGTACAAAAAAAAGAAAACAGTGGCTGTGTATGATCTGTAGTAAACCTCTCCTTCCGTGCCGTAATGATGTCGCCGGCCTTAAAAAACTGCCTTACAATCGTGTTTATACAGGGTGATTTTTTTGAACTAGACCTTTTTTCAAAAAAGACGTCAGGGTTACGCAATTGTGGTTTGTGCCTTATCTGTAGTCATCAAAAACACCAAATCATTCATTTTTGAAGAGATGTAACGCACGTGAAGTAGTTCACGGCGTCCTAAAAAACCTAATTTGGACGCGAATCGTGTTGCCGCAATCTTTTCGGCCGCCGCGCTCCTCGCCCCTTCTACAGTGGCGTTGTCACAGCGATGCGCATGATTTATCGCTTTGGCTTCATGGCATTGGGCTGTGCCACGCGGAGATGGTGGGAACATAAAATCAGACCTATACTTTCGCGCCCAAAATAAGAGGACGCCGTATCAGGACGCCGTATAATAACGTACGCGCGTTGGTTTGGTGGCTTTCCATTATGGCCAACAAGTTTCTAAATACACTATGCCGTTTTTTTTTATAATTATAAAGTTCATTAACAAATTTTAGGTAATCAGTTGGCTTTTCTTGCGATCTTTCTTGAATCTAGTCTTCGCCTGGCCGTATAGCTCACATCCACAAAACGCAATTGCGTTAATTTGAACGTTTTTTATAATATATAGTAGGTGAAACAAAAACAAAAAATAGCGCTGTTTATTAAACAGAGGGCAGATCTTTTCTGATATAAATAAAGCGTGAAGCACGCGTCTTGCACGCACCTTTTTTTTTTTTCGGCCTATAAAAACACATTTCGGGACATTCGAAGTTGAGTTAATGATGGGGCGGGCGCTTCATTACGGGGTATTTTGTGATGTTTTATAATCTTTATTACTGATCAGAAGAAAGCCACGCGAGCCGTATCACGTTGCAAACAGCTAATTCGGGTGTTTCTCAGGGAGCTCTAGAACTTTCCAATTGACATTTCAGTTCTTAATACATTTAAAAAAATGGGTAATTAGTCCTAAACATTTAATTTATTAGGCATAATTAAAAATACTGCAACTCTCGCAAGACGTTTGCTAACAGCATAAAGTTGGTTTCATTGGCGTAAAGCGGTGCGCTCTAATTTCGCGTTACAGCGATTTGTAAACTTCTTTCATTTTTATTATTGGTCTTTCAAGATTCGTGAAAAGCATTCCAGACCTTGTCTGTCAAACCGCGTCCGTGGACTGCGCGCGCGGCCTCCTGGGCAAGTTGTTTCCTCATCGAAGACGACGATAAATAAAAGGTACGATCAAAATCTAAATGCCTGAATAAATCGCAAGTATAAAATAATTTTATGAGTGTTAATTGATTTTCTTTCTACCATATTCAAATTTCAACACTCGTCGCAGGCAGCATGAAAGGAAGCACTGCATGCATCTCGGCGCAAACGAGTGCCCAGTCAATGGTCCTACACTCAAACATGCACCACCACCCGACCTGTTTGAAAAATAAATAATTTCCAGTACTTTTGGTAAAAAAGGCGAATTTTCTACTGAGCGTGATATTTTGTGGGCCCAAAAGTCCTGTAGCCAAGATCGATAGCTCACAGCTTCACGAAGACGAAGAACGACGCATGCATTATTTCCTGCGGAAGTACTGTTCTGACGTTGAATTCCACATAATACTGTATTTGCACAAATTGTGGCACGATGCCGAACTTGTCGATAATGATAATAAGATATTGCACATCTTATTTTAATTGGCGTACAGCGCGAAAGACAAGTAGGAACATAAATAACACAATAGAGCTCTGCATTTCTACTACATTTCTTTCTTTCTGTACTTGTGGGCAGTTGGCCCGCATGACTATATTCAAAAATTGCCAAATCGTTTAAACCTCCCTCTTTTATAGTTTGTTTCATAGATTAATTAGGAATTGTGGCGAATCCCGGCTGGGTTCGGGTACAGATCTCGCACGTGTTCAAGGACACATTTCGGCATGATTTCCCGCTTGGTGATGACGTTGAGCTGGCCGCTGTTCCGATTCTTTTCTAAGTAGGCCGGGCAACGCCAGACGCCTAAATTAGCCAAGCAGCCCCAAAACTTGCGGTAGTACGCCTTCCGAGCTCCTGTGTTTTTTGGAGATGGTCGCTGGCCTTCGCCCACCCTGACAAAGCCCCGAACAATTATGCAAGGGCTGCAGAGGCTATCTGGGCATTCCATTTCTTAATCCGCGAACAAATGGGAACAGAAGAGAATGAAAACTTCGTAATACCTGCTGTATTTTAATAAATGGCATAATATACTACTATTGCTAGTTGCACTATTTTACGCGAAGAAAATTGTGATTTAGCGGCTCAATCTCCGTGTTTCCCACTCTCTTTGCTGATACTCAAGATATTTGTCGGCTGTCGAGTTTTCAGTTACATTTGTTGACAGAAACTAAATGCACGTTTGGCCACGAAGAAATTTTTTCAAAGGCTGAAGATACATGAAATATACCATAAATCGTTTAAATTTTTATGGAAGTTTGTTTTTTACTCTTCTAAGTTGCTTCAACGAGGCGGCCGTTACTCTAGAAAACACCTGTAGTACGAACATACATATTATGCGCCAGAAATGATCAGACTGTGTTCATTTCGCTACATTACTTTTACATGCTTCGCCCTCTTACTGCAATGTTTTTGACTTGTATTTACTCGTGATTATTACTTTGAACAAAAATAAACACGAAATAGTGATACAATCACTTTTCAGTGTGCCGTTGTTAGAACGACCAATTTTCAACTCTCTGGGTAGAGCTCAAAGCTCTACCCAGAAAGCACCGCGCCCCGTGGAGAGATAGTTCAACCAGCCTCTGCTGCGTCGCGCGATGACAGCGCAGCAGAGGTTGGATGCACTGTCTCTCCACGGGGCGCGGTGCTGCCGGGGCGGAGATGCGCTCCGATAACAAACCGAAACTTAAACTAGGATTGAGCGCGTTGGTAATCGATTCAAAAATATACGAAAGAGTCAGACAAAGAGGACGGACAGGACAAAAACCCGTCGAATTTGTACGGTTTTTCAGAAAGCCGTAAAATGCTTTGCGTGCCTTCTATCGTTCTGCAATTTGTTGATTCAGTGTTTTCCGATGACGCTGAGCAATTTTCTAATTGAAACTATGCCCTTGAACACAATATTAAAAAAGTTAATTACGCAAAAATAATTAACAAAAATAATTATCTCGGACTTTAATAATTTTCCTAAATAAGCCCCTGGCCCAGGACCAAAAAGACACAAGCCTTTTTTTGTTGCGACGCGTAGTTTTCGCAATATCGAATTTGTCCACCTTTCGTGAAACACCCTGTATATGGGCGGTTTCATTGAGATTCTGGCAACGAGTGGCAGTCGTATTTTTTATTTTGCTTCAAATTTTTATATTTTGTGCGGCATGTTCCAAGAAGAACAATACTTCTAAATTTAATGTCCTGACATGTCTAGTTCCTGAGAAAAAAAAAATCTCAAAGAAGCGGGAAAGAACTACGTGGTTTTGACGATTGTCGTATGTGGCGTTTTTGAATCACTCTCAATCTCAAAGTATTCAAAAGAGAGCATCTATATTTTTTTAGTGTGATAAATATGCAAGTATGTAAACCCTCATTATAACTGCTTTTTATTATTCGTCGCTGCAATCTTTGTGAAAATCCCCAAACATGCCTCCGCGAACAACTGTGACCTAAATTTCGGATTTTATTTTCAGTCGACTATGTTTATTATCGCTTTTAAAATAATACCACGTGTAGAACCTTTCACTGCCTTCCAAATTAAACAAAGTTTGTGTTTTTATCATGTACGAGTATTGAAAAATAAATTATAAAACAAAGAGGGTTTTCACTTTTCGTTCAATTTCAGCACAATGTATAAAAAAAAAAAAACGTTTTTAATTTTTTTCTTTTTCTCGCGTCGCGTTCTCTTCACACCCTTCTTTTAGCCAGAATACATTCAGTTCGAGGTATTTGCCTTGGTTCTGAGCTTTAAGCCTCTAAATTTGCTAAAAAAAAGAGCAAATGCCGATGGTGAGTTTTGACGATTTTCGTGTGTGGCGTTTTTTAACCACTCTCAATCTCAAAGTATTCAAAAGAGAGCTTCTATATTTTTTTACTGTAATATATATGTAAGTCGGTAAAACGACATTCCAACTACTATTTAATATTCGTCGATCCAATCTTTGTAAAATCCCCAAACATGCCTCCGCGAACAACTGTTACCTAAACTGCGGATTTTTTTTGTTAGTCGACTATGTTTAGTTTTGTTTTTAGAATAATACCACGTGTAGAACCTTTCATTGCCTTTCACATTATGTAAAGTTTGTGTCTTAATCGCGTAGGAGTACTGAGAAATAAATTGTGAAACAAAGAAGGTTTTCACTTTTCGTTCAATTTCAGCACATTGTAAAATTTTTTTTTGCGTTTTTTAATTTTTTTTTATTTAGAATACATTCCGTTAGAGGTATATGCACTGGTTCTGAGTTATAAGCCTCTAAATATGCTAAAAAATGATTCGGTTCTGTTATCAACATGAATTGCGCATTAAAAATATAAAATTTCTCATTGAAAAATCTAGCTTTCCAATAGGAAGTGTATTTTACTCGAATGTTTTACAATGTTATACTTTGATATTTCTAACATAGTATAGATTATGTAGCGCATAGGGTTTATTAGGCTTGAGGTCTCTCCAACCATGGCACCGGCGGAAAATGTCTGAAAAACCCCTTTCGGTAGTTGCGATTTCATAGTTTCACTGAGTCACGTGCGCGTTTTGCGTATCGCGCGATGTTGGCATTTCGGGCGGCTTCTCCAAAAAAACTGTTCTGGCTATGGGTCTAGAAATATTTACTGACAAATTAGGCACAGGCAGGATTGACAAAAAGTATTAATCACCGAGATTCGTACTTTTTGTCAATCCTTCCTATGCCTAATTTGTCAGTAAATATTTCTAGACCCAAAGCCAAACTGTTTTTTTTTTAAATATTAGGGTCGTCATTTTGAGAAACAAAATCGTAAATACGGCACATTAGGCAATAACGCTCTGGATTAAAGATTTTGTTTTCTCCGTATCTACAAGAGCTAAGGTCTTCAAACTTTGCCAGTGTGTTGCCCTGTAGATAGTTCATCTTTGCCTGAAATATTGTTGTCCTGGTTAGTGAGAGAAATTTACAGGAATTGCTCGCACAGGGGCATTTAATTAAACATTCATTATCTTGAAAATCATTAAAAAAAGGCCATCTTTAATATTCTTGAAACTCTCCGAAATTAACGTTTATAATATGTACTAACAGAATTTGCAAAAAAAAAAAAAACAGGATGAAGATGGCCCAATTGACGCTAACGCGGTTGCCATAAATGGGGCGTTCTTCACAATTTCATTGTTATTAAAAAGCGTAAAAATGCTACGGGGTGGTCAGGAAAAGACAAATTGACAGCACAGAGGTCGACGGTAGTTTTGAAGGTAAAATTCCTAATACATTTTCGCACAACCGGCCCAAAAATGTCCATGGGCCGGAGCGATCGAGAGGTGCCACCCTGTAACATGCTTCAAGGTGCCTGTTCCAACCAGTGTCGAACCGGAACCGAAGCGAACCGAAAACCGGAGCAGAACCGTTATTTTTAGCCGAACCGGAACTGGACCGAACCGAGATCTTCGCCGCCATCTTGGAACTGAACCGGAACTGAACCGAAAAAAATATAACGGTAACCGGTTCAAAACGGTTCACGGTGATTTTTTTTTTATTACAAAATGAGTGTTCGAGAAGAAAAAATTGGCAGCTGTTTTTCTATGTAGTGATCAAATTGTCATATCCCGAATTGCAATGTATGAAAAATTGTGGGTTTTCGTGGCGCTTTTGTGTTGACACTACGATTAATCATGTGTCACGTTGTCACGCGACGTCATGGTGTCAAAATATGCTGCCAAATAATGTCACGTCACGTGACCTTGTGACGTAGTCGCGTCACTCACCGCGTCGACTTAAATTGAGTTCGTCACTATAATCCGTTGCAAATCAAGAAGGTAGGGCGAGGGAAAGGAAGGCCGGGGAGGAGGAAGCACATGGAACGCTGGAGAGAGGAGGAGGTTTCCCCTTTCTTCTCCAGCGTTCCGTCTGCTTCTTCCTCCCCGGCCTTTCTTACCCTCGCCCTACCTTCTTAAATTGCAACGGACTATGAATGTATTAGCGTTGTTGACACCGTGACGTCACATGCCATCACCACTTCTCACCGCAAGTCACGTGACATTGTGACGTACTCCATCCTCATGAGCCTGAGTCGAGTGCTTGGGTTCTTGACAATCAGCATCGCCAAACATTCGTGTTGGCTCGTGTTCAATCAAAGATGAGAATAGCTGAAATCTAACACCGGCGGCATTCAATTAGCGTCAGATCCCATCGCCGCTTGTTCTAATAGCGAGTTGAGGAGGGGAAAGCTGTTTTTTTCCTTTATTTCTCCTGCGTCTGCCATTGAGCAGAGAGGAAAACTAATGGGTGTTTTTTCAAGCTATCAACGTCAGGGATTGGCTCTTAGTGGTATTTACTGAAAGTACAAAAACTGTTACATGAACCATTTTACATGTACACATCATTGAGGCAGCCAAACATGGATATCGTTGTTGCTGAACTGTCTCATGAAAGTTGCGCGTGAGAATAGAAGCATTGAAAGAACTAAATATGGCTTAATAATCTGACGCTAAATAAAACTACAAGTCTGCACGGCAGGGATACCTGAAAAGAAAAATTCTGGTGACCTTAGAGTCAGCCGCTCAAATTCTCACATTTTTTTTTCATTGAACTTCACAGTTTTTGAGTGCAAAATAAAATAAGTGAAGTATTACTGTTAACAAATGACACAAATAAAATTTTCGAATTAACACCCCCAAACGGAGAAGGGATTCCCTCAGAAATAAAATAGTATTCTCTGGAGGAGCATCGTAAAATGAAAAGGGGAGAGAGGGGGGGGGGGGGAGTTTTAAAAACATACTGTGTTGTAAAGGTTCCTCTGCTTCGCATCTTGGGCGCAGACCAGACAGCGTGATCCGGCAAAACTACTTCGTTTGCAAAATCACCCCTGCTAGAAAGCGCGTTTTCGTGGTGCCAGACACTTGCGCCGTTCCTCACGACGCTGCACCAAGCAAGAATAATTTTGTTTGTGAATACATTAGTTGCACTGAGCGCGAACCTTCTGCAGCCATGCATTGTGCACCATGGAATTTGATTTTCTAAGCAAAAAGAAATCTCTGACCACTAGCATATCGTGCGATGATGCCACGTGCAAACCATGTTAAACAGTTCAGTTTTCTGGTTAAATGTGATGTTCTCAACACAATACTCGGTTTCACATTAAGTGTAAGTGTAGCAGAAGCTAAAAGAGCGAGCTCCGGGCTTTCAACGTCCTTGCCAAGCGCGCTTAAGCACGATCGGACACAGCGCTTGACCTGCATGTGTCAAATGGCCCCACCTCGAGTCGCTAGGATGTTCCAGCATTGTCCGTCTGCGTCTTCGTAACAGTCCCAAGTTGTCGCTGATTTTATCATGTGTACATGGGCGTCTGGACTTGAAGGGGCCCTGCAAAGAGTTTCTGGCAATTTTTTTTAATTGGCATTGCGTTCACTCTCATTAGCGAGAGACTCTAGCAACACATTAAACATAAAGTAAAAAAAAAAAGTCTGACATAGTTTTAACATAATAGGCGAATTAAGTTCAGAATTTGGAGCAGATTTTCTTTTGTTGATGACGTACTTGGTCTGAACCAATAGAGAACCTAAACGACAAGAGCGTGTAACAACCATGCGCGATCTTTCTAAATGTTAGATGTAGAGCCATTAAATAAGCTACGCTTCAGAGTAACGACACTTTGCCATATTGTGGCTTAAAATCATGGTTGCCAGTTATCTGAAGGTTTATCTAAAATTACAGGAAACGTTTTTCCGTCCTCAACAAATGTTTAAACAGTTCGCGATAGGGAAAAACAATATTAAATGAGCTTCCTAACAGCGAATCTAATGCTGAAGAAGTCGCACTTTTGAACCATGACGATCGGCAGCTGCATCTGCTCTGCAGAAGCACTAAAATGGCGGCGCATACAAAAATGTCGGGGAATAGAGTGCCGATACTCTTAGCACAGCTCATTTAGTGGCTCTAGTTAGAGGAATTGGTGGCCGAGTGGGCTAGCGCACGCTAGTTCCACTAAATTAGCTACGCTTCAGAGTAACGACACTTGTCCATATTGTGGCTTAAAATCATGGTTGCCAGTTATCTGAAGTTTTATCTGAAATCACAGGAAACGCTTTTCCGCCCTCCACAAATGTTTAAACCGTTCGTGACTGAGCAAAGTGATATTGCGTGACCTTCCTAACACGAAATCTAATGTTGAGGAAGTCGCACTTTTCAATCATGACGATCGGCAGTTGCGTCTGCTCTGCATACGAGCCAAAATGGCGGCGTCCAGAACAATGCCGGGGAACGGAGTGCCGACACTCTAAGCGCAGCTCATTTAGTGTGCTCTAGCGCACACCAGCTCGGAGCACGTGGAGCGAAAGCTCGCGCTGCAGAACCCAGATATCCTGGGTTCAATCTCCACCCCTGCCCGTTTCGATCTGGATGAGCATCGTACCGGCGTGCGGTCGTGTACCACTACTGCGTGGTGCACGTTAAAAACCCCAGGCTAGCGGTTGTACTGCACTGGCTAAATTTCTCATCAACAGCGAGTAACTCGTCGAATCTTTGAAGTGGCTGACCAACTACACGCTGTCTAAATATCCCCCCCTCCCCAATTATTATTCCTAAATGTTGGAAGTTATTATCCAATTATGAAGATGAGAACGCCCCACAAATTTACGGGTGTTCCAAGTAAAAATTTGAGTGAGAGTCACATGCTTGAAGGGATCAGAAGGGGTCACTTGCGTCTATTCAGAGAGTCCTTCCTCTAGAATTCTATGTTGTCATTATCTGACGCTCTAGAACAATGTCGTCACTGAACGCTCGTGTATGACACTGATAGGCAGTCCTTTCGCAGCAGCATATGGTTTTCTTCGTCCCTTTGCAGTGCCCCTTTAAGCTGAAACGAAGTATAGCTAAAGGGGATGTCAGAATTGTAAAGTTGTGCAGTATGTATAGCAGTCTCGCGATGATATGCGGCAGCCTAATAAAATGTTAGAGCGCGCATGACTGATAAAGCACAGAGTTGTAAAATGAGGCCCCAAAACAAGTGCAGGTGAAACCGAATATAACTTTAGCCTCCCGAGAATGTATTCTGCGAAGTTTCGAGCTCGTGCCATCCGATGTCCAAATGTGATTGAAATTATAAATATATTATCTGTTCTTCGCGATATTTATGTGTAATTAGGAACATCAATGCACGCATCTCTATTAGAGAAATACGGACCATAACCAACCAAGTCCTGACTCCTGAACAGTTAGGAGTCCGACGTTTCAAAACCGGTTCGGACCGTTCGGTATTTTTATCAGGGGCGACTATTTGCACGTGGAGAGCTGCAGCTTCTTTTTCCATCTACGGTGTGTCGTTTGCTTCCTTCACTTTTAATGCGACAGCATTAACTGTCCCATGGATCGAACCGACGTCATCAGCTTTGAAACTGCGCCAAACGGCGCCTTCCCCTGCACTCTAAAAAAGTTTGTGCGTCTACTTTCACGCACAACCCTCGAGAGCCATCACCGCAACTTACTGAGGCATCTCAGCGAATGACAATGCCGAAACATATGTTTGGACCAAAAACGCAGTCTGAGTTGTGACATTGAGCAATGCAAAACGTCACGCATGCATTGCTTAATGTCACAACTCAGACTGCCTTCTTTGGTCTGAACATGTTTCGGCATTGTCATTCGCTGAGCTGCCTCCGTAAGTTGCGGTGATTGGCTCTGCGAGTGTTATGCGGGACAGCAGACGCACGGGCTTTTTTTCAGAGTGTGTCCCAATGTCGCGTGTAGCAGACATTTGATGGATAGGTTCCCATTGGCTGGCGCGCGTCATCAAGGAACGAGGCTCCGATTGGCTCTCGTGCGGCGTAGTTCCAAAAAACGCCACCAGAGAAGCCCTCTCTATGGTGGCGCAGCGCACGCAGCGGCCCGGCCGCCGGTGCGGCGGTGCAGGCCTGGCCGCACAGCCCGCTCGGGCAAGCTCCGAAGAAATTGCACAGCCGAGCTCAGCGCGGAGAGGCCACTTTACGAAAGCGCGCGCTCGGTCGACGGCCAACGAAATGTGGCCGTTCACGCCACTACGCAGCAGACGAACTAAGGGAGCAGAAGAACGGCATTCATGATTTTGTTTTCACAACTCATAAGAAGTGCTTATGTGTCCTCGGACTTTTTTGTTCTTAGTGCCCTAGTCCGTTGACATACGCCGAGGGTTAAGTGGCTGTCGACCTATTGTGCCCGACCTATTGAAACGTCGGGCTCCTAAATGGTTAGGACTTGGTTGGTGAAGGCCTGAATTTCTCAAAATTTTGACCCAACCAGACGGAGTTCCGTCGAACGTGTTTGCGTTTAAAACCTGCAACGCTATACATCTATTTTTGCAGTAAGGCGTCCTGTGTGGGATTATTTAGAAGAATAACATGTATGATCTCTCTTTCTGCACATTTCGTGTATTTGCCTTCAGATTTATAATGTGAGCATACAGTCCTTCTTGGCGTAGCCCGCGACCCGGTGTTTCACACTGCCGAACAGCGGACAAGAAAGCGCGTTCCGCAGACTCAACAGATGGCGTATTTTCGGGTATCATCCTCCCGTGTTGGTCTCAAGCGGTTATGTGAACTGCATACAGTCAAATTTATTGATGACAATAAAAAATATTCCATTGCTGCCTGAAGAATTGAAAACATAAATAAAGGGCCGATCACCCTAAAGATTTACATAATAAGTAAATGCACCCACAAATTATCTGAAATATGCTCTGCAAATATTTTCCGTCGTTTTTATCCTCGATAGGCACGTCTATAACTGATTTGGGAGAACCTTAAACAAATGTTTTATATTGAAGCTGATTTAAATAACATATGTGTTCCTGACACATATTCAACTTCTCAAACATCTAGAAGTATGTTGCTCCTTTTATGTGATGAACACGAATTTTATGTGTCTGTGGGCTGGGCGATATACGACAGTACACAGTGGCGCGTGGCGGAACTATGACGATTGCGCACGCAGATTGTCAGAAAGTGACCAACTAAGTAGCTGCAATGTCGAGCAAAGTATAAAATACTACTTTGTTTTATTTAACAAAAATATAAAAAATAGCAAGGGTGATGTTTATTTGCAAATTGGATTGACCGGCATCTTGACAAGAACAAACCTGAAACGCCAAGCAATGTCGAAAATGTTCACTTCGGTATACGCGCTATTTTAGGCCAGATTCGATCTGAGTACGAGGGTCACTTTTTCCTGCATGAATTCGCCCTGCATCACTGTGCTGAGTGTAAACAATATTGGTCAGGAAAGCAAGTGTTGTGATTGTCGCTCAGTGTTTCCATAAAAGGTAGACTGAAAGGATTTCTCCTAAAACTTCCCTGGCATTTTGCAAATATGATTGCTTTTAGCTCAGTTGCGTCGTCATCATATAAGTATATTGTAAAACGTATTTTGTAAACTAGATTTCGCGATATATGTATGGCGAGAACGTTCCACTTTCATGATTTTATGCACTGGCTGTAATTAATTCCTAAGTTCAAGAGCACAGCAAGATTCGACTTTTAATACTGCGACGCAAAGTTGTAGCGTTAACGGGCATTTTAGGCGACCTACCAAACTGATAACCTATAGATTCAAGCAAAATATATGCGACTGTGGTAAAAAAAAAAATAGTTGTTGAGTCATATGTTAATCTAGCTTTTCTTTTACTGTTTTATTGAAATTAAATAACACAATTTTATAATTCTACGAATGATAAAAAGCTATATAGATACTCGTTTCACTGTTGAAATAGTGCCTATTGCCAAAAAAACGCGGAAAATATAGTCTAAATTTTGCGGTTCAAACCGGTTCGAACCGGTTCGAACCGTTATTTTTGCTCCCCGGAACTGAACCGGAACTGAACCGAAATCCGTGAACCCGAACCGGAACCGAACCAATACAAATTTCGGTTCGACACCCTGGTTCCAACAGCCGGCGTGTATAGCGTCCCCGTCTACGCGACGTAAAGGAAGCAACCGGAGGGACTTCGC